>OZ023217.1:12207716-12426299 GCA_963995525.1 Escarpia spicata
CTGCTTCGTTCTCGGACAAAACGTGTCCGCTTGTTTGACGTTAGTAAAGTCTACACTACTCAGAAGTTATCGTTATTTCACAAACAACATAACGTCAATCGGATCACAACAATCGACAGCTATGGGCCACTGTTGTCGTTTCCCTCAACGATTTATCCCTGCTGATATATCTTTGGTTCTAGTCAGTCTTTCACAGACTCGATTATTTCAGTATTCCGTAGAGTTAGTGAGTTTACTGGACGACAGTCTACACTGGCGTATGCCGGAAGCATGTAATACTGTTCATCCACTCCAATGACTTCTCCCTCAATGTTGTATGGTTACTAATGGTTACACTATTTTATATATTATCTAATTATATGAGAAACCTAGAGATATATAGAATGTCTTCATCAGATTCGTCCAATTTTTTTATGTGTATCAATTTTGTCCGTAGCAACATTTTGTGTGTGAATCAAGTACAACTGTACGTGATGCAAACTGATTTGGATTTCACCAGTGGTTCGAGTCCAAACACGGCCTGTGATGTGTCCATCAAAGACAAGTAACACAAACAGCGTGGCACAAAGCAAGTGCAGTGTGTTGAGTAAAAACTGGGTAAAACATTGTCCCGAAACCACCCTTGTCGCGTACACAAAATGTGTCAAAAGATGTACACACATCAGGCGAAACAACACGTGCTTTACTGATGCTAACACACCATGCCACATGTGGTAACACACTTTAAGTTGGCCAACACACTGGATACAATGCAGCGACGCAAGCGTGTTAATACTTTACATGTAAAACTGATGCCCAGCCAACACAACATTTCTGACAACACGGTTGAAACGAGGCATGTTAACACACCTTGTGTCTGCAATGTGGCTATAAGAAATATGTTAACACACTATTGAAAACCTCATACTCTGACAACACTACTGACATGTATGTTACATCAACTTGCAACATTTCCCCTCTAAAGTCAATCGTAGCAGTACATATTTGACCCAGTAATCGGAGAAGTCACAATTTCAGATAACAGTCTCTCGAGCCGGTCTTAATGTAGTGACCTAACGCCACTGCTCACTAAAGCATTTTTTTGAACGGTAGTATTCCAACGTTACCACTCTCACAAAAGCATGACATTCAAATAACGTGCAACAACTTCGATGATGAAAATGCTCCCTGGCTCCCTTGCCTCGTATTCATTTCGTACAACGAAACAATTATTCCATTCTTGTAAGTTTGAAGTTTACTACGGGGTGTACTGTGTTTTTTCCTTGGTGAAATTACAAAACCTGCTAATCTTTTAACTGCATTGAAACTGATGAATATACAGTTATTCTGTATGACTAAATGCATGTTCCGCCTGACCGTACACATGTTCCGTTCGACCGAACGCATGCTCCGTTCGACCGAACGCATGATTCTTCAGTGACCGAGTTGGGCACCTGAGGCTGGTTTTTATCTGAGGAAATGTCACAATGACATGTCACTAGCTCCGACATCACTATCTGCTATCACAAAGATACACAGACAGTGCGAGTGCAAAATTTTAGTTGACACTATGACATCAGTGACACCGACTGTTGCTAAGCAACGCGCTAACACTGCTGACTGTCACTAACCCACCATCAATTTGGCTCAAACTGACAATGACGCGTAGTGACGGCACGCTGACAGTGTCAATCCTGACATGATGATATTTGTGCATGTCAACGCTGCCAGATGCATTGACATAGACAAACATTATGACAGTCGACACGATATCAGCACATCACCAAAGCTGCTGTATTTAGTGACATCGATGAGGCGTTGAGAGCAGGCATTGTCACTACTGCAGGCTCGGCGGCGGAGTTGGCGGCTTTTGGTCTGTGGCACTAGGTGTCGCCGGTGGCTTCTGGGCGGACTCGTTGCTTGCCGCTGTTGGTGACTCGGCTGGCGGGGGAATGGCCTTGGGCTCTCCATCCTGCTCAAAGGAACAAGGTTTGTTACAGCTATATATACCCACAACATTCATTCATAATATTTGCAGAAACTGACTACAATCTGACCATAATTCAGCTAACACATGTATGTGTCTATATTAAAGTTGCATTCGGAGATTGTCCATCTTTCAAATACAAATTTCCAGTATATCACATTGTATATAATAATTTTGTTCAACTCAAAATGTTTAATCCATTTCACTATTTTGCGACTAAATTACTGCCTTTGTTGTGGCAGGTCACAATAATGACTGATCCCTTACCTTGGGGCTCTCAGCAATCATTGGTTCATTCTCCCGGCCGACCTCCTCATTGCGAATCTCTTCCTTCAGTGCAGCTTTCTCGTCCTTCACTTCTTCGTTCTTCAGTGGCTCCCTGTCAATGTCAAACACAAACATCAAACACCTGGCCGATTCATGTACTTGACTGTGTCTGAGTGTGGTCTGATGAGTGCTCAATGTTCTCACATGTATCGCATTTAGTAGAAAGAGGTTCTAAGCAGCAAGCTGCCCAGTTGTTATTTCCACAATAGTGCCAATGTACATTAATGAAGTTTCACTCATTGGACGGGAAGATTTTTGCATAAAGCGTGGTGAAAATCAAAATACCACCCGCGAATAATAATGTCACATGTTTGAGGAATGTGAATTCATGTGATCACCCCTTATTAAGATATCTAAAACAACATCTACCAGGTACGTGCCACTAAAATGGTGATGGTTGAGGGACTTCACCATGCTCAAACATTCTTGGGCATAGGATGTTTGTAAAAAAATAATTGTGAAATTTAGTGCCCAATAATGTGTCACATTAAATATTTGTATTGAACACATCACGTCATTGGTTTGAGATGTAACAATTGGTCCTCATTAAATCCTTGTTCAGACCACGGTCTTCCGTCAGTACAGTTTTAATAGACTATTCTTCTTGATGCTTTAATTATCAGACACCATTTTGTCTTGACAGACCATTTTTTCTGAGAACCCATTGACAGACCATTGTCTTGAGAACATCTTTGATAGACCATTCTCTTAAGAGGACCACTCAACCCCACCCCTCCGATGGACCTTAGTGGAGAAAACATTTTTGCAGACCAAAATCTTAACAGATCATGATTTTTCAGACATCTGATCTCAGTTTCTTGAAGATACAATTGTTATGTCTTAACAAATATTTGCTTTAGATATTTATGATTTCAAAGACCAACTCTCTTTAATGACCGTTTTTTCTTAAAATAGTGGTTTCTCAAGACATGGCTTTGTTATTAACACAAACAGTGTCACCAGAATAAACATATAATAAAAAACAGCAATCATTTAAAAAGTTATCACCTCTACAAATGGCAGTAAAACAATAGCACATTTGTAGAGAAATAATCATAGTTTAAATTACAACACACAAGCGTCTCTGAAAATAAAAAAGTATAAAATATAACAATACCAAGTATCATGGCAACAGTAAGAAAAATGCTGTGAAAATCAATGTGTATAAATACAATAAACCATAACTTCATGAAAAACAAAACATGCAAGTGTCGCCCTCTATTGCACAAGCAGCAAGTGATTTATAACACAAATAGTGCCAGTGATTTCCACCTGGGGTAGACAAAAAGCGAAGTGGCCAGGTATCTTCTTCCTTCCGTCTTAGGTTCATGCATGTTGCATGTCGTATTTTAGAACAGTATTGATGGGGGGCCATTAAAAAATTATGTAATGCCAGAGTATATGCCTAAATGTTACGGAGTGTTACGATGGGGTTGTTTTCACTACTGTCACCCAATATTGCAGAGGCATATATTTTATTTCACAAGCTCAAAGCATTATGTCAGCTGTTGAGAGACACATCATTTCTCAGACATGTAGGGAGTGTCAAACTTTCGAGAAAATGGCATTACATAATGTCTGAATGGCTCCTTGTAATAACGCGATACTATATTGTGTGGCAAAGTGCAGTCACATCATACACAATTGTCATTAAATATTTACTTCCAGTGTACAAATGAAAATGCAGAACATCTTGTCGAATGAAAAAGCATCTACAACGTATCAACAACTAAAGAAAATGTTTATTTTGACACCAACTTATCTACAAAATAAGGGTGTTTTAAATAGAAACAGCAGATCACTGTATAACTTTATCTGCGGGTTGTATTTAAAATAAAAACATCAAACACAAGTAACTCTGCAAGGCATAAAAAGCAGCTTCAAACCAGGGGGATCTAAGATCGTACAGCGTCAGCTGAAACAACAGCACAAATACTAGCATAAAGAAGAGAAATCGAGACGTTAACAGAATTGACACTGTATTCCGTCGAAGCCCTAAAACAGAACACCAAGAACAGAAAGTAACAGGACAACAGCTCTTACTCCTCTTGAGCGATCTCCTGTGCCTCGTGAGCCTGGACCTCCTCTCGGTGAGCCTCAGCTCCTTCCTCCTCCTCCTCCTCATCATCAGCTCCATCTTTCAGGGGCTTCTTCTCGCTGTTCAGGTGAGTGAGATAGAAAATGAGTGTCACAGTTGGAGGTTATCGTTAGTTAGATATGAAGGTGTGTTGTTATAGAGTAGCTGACACAGCTACTGCCGTTGCGTCCACCGCTACATTGTCTGCATCTGTGGGTCTCCACATGGAAGAAAACCATGGTTAGTGCAGGAACAGGTAGACACGTGTGTGACATTGGTTACATGTTACAGCTAAGACAATAACACAATCTATCAAGTAGACACATGTGTAGCACTAACAGTGGTTACATGTTACAAGACAACGCAATCCACTTGTTTAAACTACTAACATTAGAACAAAATACACAGTCTGACCACACATCATACTACAGAAATAAACTGTTTGTTTGGTCATGATTCATGTACATCACAAAACAAACCTTTGACATAACACTCCTAGGAAACACAAAGAATAGAAACGGTTTTCATTCGCAAACAAGTTCACAATTATCATACAGCAAACAATTCTACATCTTCCATGATGCTGCATTCGTCAAACAATATGCTACTAAACCTTTTGGCACATCATGTGTTGGCCATATTGTGTGAGGATTTACAAACCAAAACAATGCAACTGTGACAGATCATCTTCAGCCCAGATCAAGTGGTAAACTTTGTCCAATTTTTTGCAACTCATGTAAAATTTAATAATGGCAGTTTTGCTCTCGTTATGAACGAGTTTGCAAGTTGCAGATAATCGGGCTTTGTGGGCAGTGGAAGCGTACGAAGGAGAGAAAAGGAGACGGAAACAATGGAAGGGAAGGGTGCCTTTGGTAAATGTGTAGAGTGTGCATGAGACAGAGGTTGCCATAGTGTAGAGTGTAACACAAAACAGTCTGTGCGAGTCAAATACAGGCAAGTTAAATGTTCTCCAACTTTAAGTAATGTTATGAAACACAATGGCTGCTCTTTGTGAGACTACTACAATGAAAATATAATTTAATGACGGCAGCAAGACAGAGGGACCAAATCAACAGTTTATGGAAGATTACTTGTCATTCCAAATAAAAAACTAGGGCAGCAATTCTTGAAAATGTTCTGTACAAGTCATCAAGGTGATAGAGCAAGTCTTAAATGTTGACTTATATGAAAGCTGTGCATTTAGCTGCAATTGTAGAATATGACCATAGACAAGCAGGTGGGCAGAACATATTGCTACACGGCAGACATAAAGTCAACTGTAGTCGAATAGAGAGGACAGAACGTCATCTCCAAGACGACGTAAAACCAACAGACTCAACTGTCGGAACAACACATAGAAGGTGTGAACATCTGAAACTGTTATTCGGGCTGGTCATGTAACCAGTTGTAAGCGAATGAAATGCACGAAAAGACAAACACATATAGAAGCAGCACAGGAACAGAATCGAAGTGATAATCGAAGTAAACAACATGCAACTAAAATGCAAAGTGTGATGTCAAGTGCGAGAATTTGGATGCTGGCGAAACGGTCTGTGCACAAGAAACGGAGAAAATGGTGTGACGAGACAAGAAAACAAGGAGCGCTGCTGTGACCGAGGCGAGGACACCGAGGGTTGAAAAATTTGAATTTGTGGCACACAACACTGGCACGACAAGAAGCCAACAATAAGCCACTGCCCTCAAAAATAAGAACCTGCAAACTGCTCGTGTGTTCGTCGTGAGTCTGACGTGATTGTGGCGAGTGCAATGCAGGTGGCTGTTTCGGGTGCACCAGGGAGAAAGCAAGATCTGTGGAATTCTATTGCGATTGTTTCGAGAAACGCCAACGTCAAAGGCTGCAAGCCACAACAGAACATCACTTCGAAATGATGTCCTTTCCTTCTGTGTTCTTCCCCAACAATCTGTCTGTTTCACTGAAATATCTGTATCTTTCATCATCATCATCGTAAAATTAAGGTAAATCATACGTCAGATGTGCTGAACAATCAACTCATCCAGACAAGAGATGAATCATTTGGGCCATTGCAACACTTTTTAGTGTTTCCAAAATGATGGTTTAACTAAATCAGAGCAAAGTACATAATATGAAATCTGCATGTTTTTTCTACAAGACCCCGCAGCACACGGGTGCAAAACACAGGTCAAGGAAGTGTCACCACAAATGTTTGTCCCAGTATAAACAATATTGTGACAGCCACCAACAAAAGATGACAAATGTAGAATGAAATGTGCTACAGGTGATGGCAGAATACAAAAATTCAAGGATACAGTCAACAAATTTGACCAGACTCACCAATATATCCTATGTCTATGACAGACACGTCTTTTACATTCTGTTTGTTTAATCAACATTTTTACACCTGTTTGAGTGTTTGGTGTATAGCTGTTGATTACCCCTGAATGTCTAGAAAAGTGTAGAACTATGGCCATCTGCTATCACTTGCTCAGACCAACATCTAATCTACAAACTAGCGCAACGCTGAACATGCGACCGAAAAATTACATTTGCACTTATGTGAAAAGAAACTAACTAATCACCATCACAGCATTACTTCTAGATTAATCTAGTTAATTTTTTTAGCATCTATGTCACAGAAATAATGTCCCGGGTTAAAATACCTTACTATAAAAGCTTTGTTTGTGTCTTACAATGTGCATATTGCTTCCATAGGACCAGAGGTATTCTAATTCTTTGAATCTTCATTTATTTGTGTTGTTTAGTGGAATGTTTGTCAGTTTAACAATTTGCCACAAAACAAGCCACCCTCTACAAGCATGGCATAGCAACCATTCAACTATATAACTATCAAGTTTGATATGTCATACCAGCTTGTATACGCCTGTGGCGTTTTCTGTTTTCTGTACTCACTTCATAAGCCTACACAGTGGGTGGAAGTCATAAACACTGTATTCGACAGTGACAAAAATAAGAGCTGTTTGAAGGTTCTTATTTCCAAGGTCATCGGGCGGTCACTTGCCTGATTTCTCTCTCCAATTCCATCACTACATCCTTCCACCTTTCGTTATTTTCACTTGGTGCTGCACTTTTTCGATTTGATGAGCCTCTCATCAATCTAATGAACATGATGCGCAGATGGTGCAAAACACCACCACCAGATGGCAGTGAGGAGGCAGAAACACGAAGTAAAAACAGACGTTTCAACTCGTAAACTTTGGAAGCATTTTTGAATGTTACTGTACAATATCAAAACTTTGAAAACACGACTACCTATCGGATAATAAATAAAAAAGTTACGCAGAAGAAAGTTAATCGAAAAGTCAATGAAAGTAGTAAAACAAACTTAAAACTAAAAATATAACCATTCTATCATCACACATGGTAAACTTATGGTTGAAATGATAATTTTTAAGTAGGTAGTAAAAGAATAGGAGAATAACGAAACAAACACAACAGGAACGACCACTAAACTATTGTAGTTCAATGGTTTTATAAGAGAATAATTAATTTAACAAGAGTCTGACAAATATCTAAAAACTTTTTCCGCTGTCCAGCATTTCCCTTTTTAAACCCTACCCATTCATCACTTCCCTTCTTAAATCCTACCCATTCATTACTTCCCCTTTTAAACCCTGTGCGTAATTAAAACAAGACATTCTCCCTTCTATTCTCATTCTAGCAGGAAATCACTGAGTCACTATAAACATTAAAAATAAATGATGCGCTGAATGATCAAATTGAGATCTACGAGTGGGATACTGGAAACTGGTCAGACGGGGACATGCACAATGATGGAACAGCTGCTTACTCCTGGGTTTCATCTGGCTGTTCCGTTTGTTGCTGCTCGTCCCCGGCTAGCCGAGCTTCTTCTATTGGCTGTTCTTGTTTTAAATTCTGCCTGTTGCGTGTTGAAGCAGGACAGAGACACAGACAGCTCAGGTCAACAGTTGTCTAACACACACGCACACACACACCAAACACACGTCTAGCACAACACGGCGGTCAAACACGGCAAGGAACACGTGAATGGCTGGACAAAGGAACGGTCAGCATGAGAGAGCAGATCTATATTTCATACACGACATTCAGTAGATTGATGAGCTGCTGTAAAAGATTACTCTGGTGGCATGGTGTATGGAATCAACCATCATTTATTATGCTAGATTGGTGTCAAAGTATGACATTTGGCCGAAATAAGACTGCAGTATTGAATGGACGAGGGCTTGGATTCAGCGGCAACCATCTCCAGACGTCTGGTATCCGCCAACAGATCACTGTTCTTGTGGCATATTTTGCAGCCAAAACCCACCTTAGCTGCTGTTCCGATGTGACTTAACTCAATGGCGAGACTAGATAAACTCGATAAAACATGTCATTGAAGCAACACGCCTCTAACATCAATAACCTACAAAACAACACTTGAATATGGCTGGTGAATGGTCATCAACTGAAGGCAGTAGTTGTCAATCATGTCTAGCAAGACGGTTAAGATTACCTTGCTACTGTTATGCTGGAAACATTGAAGAAAAACAAAGTTGTATAAATAGTTTACAAATTTACAACATCAGATATGACATTCTCCACGGAGATGAAAAGGAAAATCTGAAACAGAACATGCAGTAATGCAATATCAGAGGTCATGACCCCGGCTGTTCCATCTACCCACCTTTCTCCCTCCTCCATGGACTTCTCCTTGCTCCCGGCCGCTCCCTTTCCGCATAGCTGCACACAGCAGCAGTGGACGACTCCGCAGCTGTTCATGAAATAGCACGACACGTCGACGATGATGAGGAAGATGATGAAGACGATGATGACAATGCCAATGACCGCACCTGTACCGAGTCCTGCCGCAGCGATGGATGCCCTCGGGTCTTTTCCATCTCCACCTACATGAGAGTCAGTGTGTAAGAAATATGTCAAATCATTATTGTCATAAAGTCTCAATCACTCCAGAAAAATCTAGTTTCCCAACAGACTTTCCAGTCTCAATTCCCAAGTGTCTTTCAAGTCTCAATCACTCCAGAAATAATACAATTTTCCAAATTTCTTGAGTCTCGATCACTCATTTCCCAACTGGTTTTCAAGTCTCAATCACTCCAGATAAACCTAATAACTTCCCAAATGATTCACGAGTCTCATCACTCCAGAAATAACCGCATCACTTCCCAACTGCCTTACAAGTTTTAAATAGATTATTATTGAGACTCGGAAGGAAAGTTAGAGTTTGAACTTATCCATTGAAGGAATTTTGTATTGGATTTGGAAATTAGTCTCATAAACTCATTCTAAAATAATTCCAAGGTGTGACTAAAAAAAATCATTGCGATCCACGTGCACTTCTGTAACAAGACAACAGCAAAAGTGTACCATAGTCTAAAAACATTTAAATACTTACATAAATTCCCTTAAAATATGGCATATGTACATTTATAATATGTAAACCTATGACATCTTGGGGACATCAACAGAGCATGTTATGGTAGTCACAAGAAGCCTATACAATGTCAAAAGCATAATTAGCCCAAAGCATCAGCAAAGCCATGTACATGACAGCAGTATTATTGGACAATTCGGTGAAACATAAAACTGTATTATTATGATAACACCCACCAACACTGAATGTCTAAGAGATGTCATCTGTCAGCATGACAATTTCTTGACCACCCCAATGGTCACTATAATTTTTGACAGGACAACACAATTAAGAAAAATAACAACAAAACTGACATAAATTAACTTTTATGATGCAGCAAATTTACAATAGCAAATGACAACTAATTTAACATGGCAAATTTACGGCAGCCATTTTGTATTTGTTAACATTCTGAATCCACATGATGGAGATGCAGAATGCTGCAACAAATAATAATGAAAACAAATTTAAAATGATGACACATTCCTGTACTTTACAAGTAACACAAATGTCATGACCGTATTGTTTGAAACAACAAAACGTGCAGGTATGTGCATTGCTGCTACATTCATCCTGACAAAATGACAACTGCTTCCCACCATTCCTTGAGTATCAGTGTTAATTGTGAAGTAGATTCCAGCACCACCATCAACCTGGCATTCTGTCAGACGATGTATTTTCCTTATTTTATGTGCAGTGCATGCAATCAACAGACCAGGGCATACTTATTCGCACACTGGTGTACTGAGTCAAACTTTGATGTTCACTATAGTGCTTCCTCCTAGCATGCTTTAATTACACAGACAAATGCTTAGCAACTGCACATCTAACAAGGCAAATATGACAATGCAAACTCCAGTGTCCTAGCCTTTTGATTTATGTGACAAAATAGCTTGCTTTTTGATACACCCTTTGAGATCTGGACAGTGGAAAGTAGTTATAAAAATTGAACACTGGAGGATGCTATTATTATCATCTGAGGGACTGCGAGATTATAAGAACCTGTTAGTATAATTAAACAACGTATTAGGACAGTCTGTGCAACTGTACATACATCTTATGTGAATAGTCATTTCACTGTCATTCAAGAATCAGATCAGCTCTATTCTTGTCGAGTGCCGTATATGCGACGTCATGTTGAAAAATGTACATAGAAGCGAAATCGAGGTAAACTGTGAATGTTTCTCTGATCTGCTATGTGCAAGCATCCCTCCACCAAGCTTTGAAATAACAATGGTTCTCCATACACAGACACACTAAACATGGCAGAAATGACCTTTTGAAGACGGATTCCAGAAACTGTGTGGTAAGCTGAGGTATATATATACAATGACATCACAGCAAGCAAGACACTGACAATGTATGTTTTATGTCGGATGACAAAGCAACATCTTATAATTAAGGGATGGACAAAGCACAGTTAAATGGCAGACACTTAGAATAATTAAATAAATAACTTCTATGGGCGGATCATTTCTGGCGACACCAACTAGTGGTCACCTGACCGTGCAGTGGATGACAATCGCGGCTGAAAGCTAATGTTATGGTGTAGTTTGACTGAGAGGCAATGAAGCGTGACACATAGTCGGTGAAGCGTGATGCTGAATGAGAAGGACTACTACGCTACCTTGACCTTTGTCTGAGTCATCAGGTTTATTTGTAGGAGAATTCGGATCTAAAACAAAACGTTCACACGCAACATGAAAACAGCACAGCATGGGAACGTGGAGATGACAGGAAACATATGACGTACGTGTGTACATTCATGTGTACACCTTTCTGTACATTCATGTGCAAATACACATGCTCGTTACATACATCACTTGATGTATGTGTACACATACAAGTATATTACAATTTACATACATACATGCAGTACTACGTACACTTGTACATATTCATGTACAATTTGTGTACATATATGTGCACATACATGTACACAGGTGGTCGGACGAGGCACACACGTGTACAGTGATTATACTGGGGTAACCAACACATCGACAAGACAGTTGACGATGAAACACGGGCAGGAGACAAGTGTGTCACTGTGAAATGATACGCCTCGTTTCATCGGGCATATGTGGGTGCTACACTTCTCAACTTAAATGGAATTATGTAACATGAGATACAGAAAGACGATTCACATGGTGGTTCTCTGTCCTGAGATTGTGATGGTGTTACTGTGTGATTGTGGCCCAATGCTACGACTAAAGTATGGAGAGGATAAGTAGAAAGTACTGCGACTTAGAGAACCTGGATGCTTGATGCACATGAATCGTTCAGAGATCATGAGGTCAGGAAATGTATCAACATTTTCATGACAAAGATTCTGCTTTCAATCTGCAGGCAAATACATAACATCAAGTTATAAACACGTGGATAACAAAATTGTAAATATGCAAGCAAAATTAACAATTTATTATATATATATATAGATTATATACATCTTTCTTCCATAGTCGTCTTCATGAAATGTAAACTGTAAGGTTTTTTTTTTGTGCGGATAAAAAAGAAATGTATGCAAGAAATGTATTTGGATAGAACCAGTGGTCATCCTCGCACACCAGGGGGTGCTGCGGGTTACATCAGTCTCAGTACTCCCTGGCAGATTGCTTTGCAAAACTCTGAAGATAAGCTCAACCAATAATTAAGTTGCAGTGGAAAGTTTGGAAGTAGACGTAGTTATTTGAATATATAACACTGCTCAGCAGCTTGAGGGAATGGGTAATTATATTGGGATTCCCAGAAGTCGAGGACTTTGTCTTGGAACTTGAGTACGGGTCGGATGGATGTCTGCACTGTTCTCATGGGTGGCATAGTCGCAACCGACTAAGTCAACTAAGAGTTTGATTCAGCCGACTTCCATACATTGCATAGGATATCTGCCAGGCGTAGTGTACGTAGTCACCATCCCAGCTTTTCAGGATGTCAGTAGCATTCTCTTAATGAAATGGTTCATTGAACGTCACTGTGCTCTCCATGTCTCTTTATTGGTGAGGCTGGTTTCAAGGAGGTGTGCTGGTTCTGTCCAGAAAGACCATTGTGAAGTGAGGCATTGCAGTGGTTCTAAGTTGAGCTGGCACCATACTAGGATGTTCTTCCTTTATTCCCTCAAAGTCCCATGCAGTGACTGGAGGGTTGTTGGCAAGCACTAGCCACCAGCAGGTTGGTGTTGTTTGATTTACTGTTTATTTGGGATCAACAATGGTAAGAAATGTTGTCCCATCGGTACATGTGCAGAGCGACATATATACACACAGCAATATTACAATGAATACAACAGAGAATACGTTTTTCATGTACCCATTACCCATGATGTCTTCAATGTACCAGGAATGTACGTACTTACAGATTGTCTCATAAGGTTGCAAAGTCCAAAAACTTTATGCACAGAGCATTGGCTCAAACCACCCCGACCCCTATCGATATGTTGTGTAGGACTTGTGTTTTTACTATCCAAAATAGCTATTAGCGTAGATTTGCGTTAACATGTTCCACTTGCTAGGTAATGCCACTGTAGCAATACTATTTTCTTCACGATATCTGTTGATGATCACATCTCCCTATGCTTTACGTGTTTTGTAACTTTGCGAACTTGTGCAATCACCTGTGATTGTTTCTTATGGCTTTTACGTTTGTCATTCTGCATGGATTTCTAAATTTCTGGTCTTGATCCAACGTTGAACTAAGCAACTGACCAGTTGGACTCGATACAATCCTGAATGGTGCTTGTGAGTCAGATAACATTTCATTTCCAAGGAACCAGGGAGAAATAATATGCACAGCTGGCATTGCAAGTGCAGTGAACACTTTAGTGTGGCAACTAGATGACGTAGTGTTTGTAACTGCTTTAATATCCGTTTTAATCGTATCTCCTGCAAAGCACTGTATTGGTTGTGGCATTATACAAGATGATAATATTATTATTAACAGTACTAGTAATGGTAAATGGGTGTATCTCAAATGTTATGCAAATGTCGGGGATCACATTCCAACTGCATCTTTCTTGTTGGTCTTGTTTGAACTCATGCGTTCCTGTCGCAGAATTTATGTTCAACAAGAATGTTGTTTAAACTAATGGACCCAAGATGGCACATGGTCATGGATATCTTGTGGAGTCCAACATTACTTCACCTCTGAAGCACGGTGGTGAGGTGACTAGAGCTTTGGGCTCTCAATCGAGAGATTGCACTTGTGTGTCCTACTACTGCGATTTTTAACCTTGGGCAAATTCGTTCACTCCATGTTGTTCCAGTTCACTCAGAGTTCTGTATAAATGAGTACTTAGCTATAGACACTGGTGGATGTTTGTGCATGAATAATCTTTGTGCAATAATTGCAGCGTGGCTGAATGCATCCCAGATAAGTTGAGGTGATGTTTGAATCAACAGGTCTGCCAGGGAGTAAAGTGCTTTGAACAATCCAAAGGACTATAAAAGACCGACTAGAATTATAAATTCTGTTTTCAAACATATTCACATTCCAGGCAGGTTGAATGGTGTCAAGCGACTCTATGGATAAGGTAAGGTGACAGATTGTATCAACTGACAAAGGCTTTCTTTTTTTATCAAATGAGACCATGGCTTGAACCATTGCCAACAACTGTCAGGATATGTGTACTGGAAGAACCTAGGACACGGCTTCTCAGGTTGCTGGAAGAACCTAGGACACGGCTTCTTAGGTTGCTGGAAGAATGGAGGGCAAGACTTCTCATGTTGTTGGAAGAATGGAGGGCAAGGCTTCTCAAGTTGTTGGAAGAATGGAGGACAAGGCTTTTCATGTTGTTGAAAGAATGTAGGACTAGACTTCACAGTTTGTTGGAAGAATGTAGGACAAGGCTTCTCAAGTTGTTGGAAGAATGGAGGGCAAGGCTTCTCAGGTTGTTGGAAGAATGTAGGACAAGGCTTCTCAGGTTGTTGGAAGAATGGAGGGCAAGGCTTCTCATGTTGTTGGAAGAATGGAGGACAAGGCTTCTCAGGTTGTTGGAAGAATGGAGGGCAAGGCTTCTCAGGTTGTTGGAAGAATGGAGGGCAAGACTTCTCAGGTTGTTGGAAGAATGGAGGACAAGGCTTCTCATGTTGTTGGAAGAATGGGGGACAAGACTTCTCGGGTTGTTGGAAGAATGGAGGCAAGGCTTCTCAGGTTGTTGGAAAAATGGAGGGCAAGGCTTCTCATGTTGTTGGAAGAATGGAGGGCAAGGCTTCTCATGTTGTTGGAAGAATGGGGGACAAGACTTCTCGGGTTGTTGGAAGAATGGAGGCAAGGCTTCTCAGGTTGTTGGAAAAATGGAGGGCAAGGCTTCTCATGTTGTTGGAAGAATGGGGGACAAGACTTCTCGGGTTGTTGGAAGAATGGAGGCAAGGCTTCTCAGGTTGTTGGAAGAATGGGGGACAAGGCATTGATGCTTTACAACATTTATTTTGAGTACACAGATCACAAGAATGCGCGGACGCGGGGCGTAATAAAAGAAACAGCTGTTCTGTAGAATGTCTTCCCAAACTGGTCAACAGAATGAACACAACGCCGATTAAAATGTACAACTTCAAGTGTAAAATTATGTATACTGGCTGTGTATAATCATATACTCTAATTAAAGTTTTTGGATCTGATGTAATTCTGTCTAATATCTACATAAACATATTATTACGCTATCACTTATATTAATACAAGTGTCTATGTATAGGTTTATGTGTGTACATGCATGCAAGCATATTAAGACCTATGCATAAGCACAGGGATTGTACACACTTGCGGATGCATGCCTCACATGCATGCATGGATGCACACTCACACAATTCTATATTAAGCATTACACACACATATATGCTAAAGATGAGGTAAGACGTGTGATAATATCCCCATCTGAATTAGTCAGATGCAGCAAGATTAATCTATACATTAAGTACAATAAAACATTAGTCCAACTAAACTTTAAATACAGTAAAATGCCCTGCTAATCATACATGTCTTATAATCCCTGGTTTAGCTGCCCCCGTAAGCACTCCAAGTTACACGCATCCAACATGACAAGTTGGCTGCAATTGCTAGCATAAAGAAAACCTTTCTTAAATGATAAAACATAAGCAATTCTATTAATTCTACCACAAGCTTCTAGTAACACATCGAAGACACAATGCTACTATAAACTTGTGTTAACACATCAACAATGCCACATTGCTACCACAAACTTGTAGTAACACATCGATGATGACAGTGCTACCACAAACTTGTGGTAACACATCGATGATGCCACAGTGCTACCACAAACTTGTAGTAACACATCAACGATGACACAGTGCTACCACAAACCTGTGGCAACATATCGAAGATGACACAGTGCTACCACAAACTTGTAGTAACACATCGAAGATGACACAGTGCTACCACAAACTTGTAGTAACACATCGATGATGCCACAGTGCTACCATAAACTTGTAGTAACACATCGATGATGCCACAGTGCTACCACAAACTTGTGGTAACACATCAAAGATGACACAGTGCTACCACAAACTTGTAGTAACACATCGAAGATGACACAGTGCTACCACAAACTTGTAGTAACACATCGATGATGCCACAGTGCTACCATAAACTTGTAGTAACACATAGATGATGCCACAGTGCTACCACAAACTTGTAGTAACACATCGATGATGCCACAGTGCTACCACAAACTTGTGGTAACACTTCGAAGATGACACAGTGCTACCACAAACTTCTAGTAACACACTGATGATGACACAGTGCTACCACAAACTTCTAGTAACACACTGATGACACAGTGCTACCACAAACTTCTAGTAACACACTGATGACACAGTGCTACCACAAACTTCTAGTAACACACTGATGACACAGTGCTACCACAAACTTCTAGTAACACACTGATGATGACACAGTGCTACCACAAACTTCTAGTAACACATCGATGATGCCACAGTGCTACCATAAACTTGTAGTAACACATAGATGATGCCACAGTGCTACCACAAACTTGTAGTAACACATCGATGATGCCACAGTGCTACCACAAACTTGTGGTAACACTTCGAAGATGACACAGTGCTACCACAAACTTCTAGTAACACACTGATGATGACACAGTGCTACCACAAACTTCTAGTAACACACTGATGACACAGTGCTACCACAAACTTCTAGTAACACACTGATGACACAGTGCTACCACAAACTTCTAGTAACACACTGATGATGACACAGTGCTACCACAAACTTCTAGTAACACACTGATGATGACACAGTGCTACCACAAACTTCTAGTAACACACTGATGATGACACAGTGCTACCACAAACTTCTAGTAACAAAAGACATAGACTTCCGGCAAACATCAATGCTTATAAAGTGCCAAAATTAGAAGCATTCGCCAACTAATTAGAAGCAAGTCAAAAGGTATTCTCTTAAATGTATACCTGCACCTAAATTAGTAACTAAATTAGTTTCAATTAATACACTTATATAAAAAAAACATGGAATGTAATTGGTGCAGTGCTGAAATGCATTGAAAATTGCGTCAGTGATATGCGGCTACATAGAACTATTCCTTTCAAATCAATCTTCCATAATAGTTCTTCTTATTCAATATGACCACTTCCACACCAAGTCCTGATTCTACAGATTACTGTCCCGATTCAATATCCCTTCCATCTCAAGCCCTGGACCTACAGACGGTTGTCCTAATTCAATCGTCCCATCACTCTAATTATTCTTACATCAATCATTCATCAAATAGTTATAGCAATTTGTAATATCATAAAATAGGCTCACTCTCATAATCATTCGTCCTCTCTGCCTGTGACCGCAATAAGCTTACATTATGAATTAACCAACCAACGGGTCAAACTCTGCATGACAAAAGCAGCGGATAACACAACATAATTAAAACACTATCTTCCACAAGTGCCTTTCACAAAGAATCATTAATCGATTATAATAATTAGGAAAAAAAACCTTGTCGCACACAACATAACATGTTGACTAGAATTGAGGTTTCGTTATAAAAACACAGCAACAATGATAATGACTGTGTGCCGACACTTAGGAAGCACATTCACAGGGAAGCAATTACAAGTTTTGATTCTGAGAAATAAGATATGCTGCGTTGGAGAAAGACACCCGCTAGTCGTTGCTTGACTGTTTTCAAGATAGTAAATAAGTCCTTGTAGTTAGCAACGGTTCTGGTAGATGGCAGTGATGTCAGAAGCTTCACAAATCTCACACCAGATGTCAGTTTGAGTTGTGTGTAAATAGTGCAGTTCACAAAGTGCGCGAACAACAACCAGCTAGGTTTGGCTTCATGGCATCTCTCGTTAGTTCCCTAGTCAGCCACTAGGTGGGATCAGAGCATGGCCCGAATGGCCATGAATGCGATGCACAGTAGCGCTGTCGCCACTGCGACAACAACGTTGCCAGCGAGACTGGTGGCGCCATTTTTGCCACCTTCAATCTGCTCACCCAAGTAGGCGTCGTCGTCAGCTGAAAGGAAACAGCGACAGCGTGAGAAAGTTACATCTAAAGCATAAAGGAAGGACAGCAATGCAACCATGCATCGTGCATATACGGCGGCAATAGCAACCTCACTTATCAACAGTCAGAAGCAACAACATTATATAGTAATAATTTACATTAAACTATTTATTGGTGCTGGGGAATTTGAACGCAATTGTCCTAGATGGTTTAAAGTAGTAAGGTTCTCTGAAAGTCATAAAATGCTGCTTTCTACAATAAACTCACTACAAACATTTGACCAGGAAAACACAACTATGATTCTGTAAAACTATATAAGCTTACTTAGGTTTCAATTCGATAAATTTGTACCTTTCAAAAAACAAGGGAAACGGTCTAAAAAGAAACACTTATCAAAAGAAGCCATTAGAAAAATTAAGTATAAACAAATGATGTGGAAGTCATATAGATGTACTGGAAAGGATGAAGACTACAACATTTATAAAGAAGCACTTAATCAAGCTACAGCTGAAATTAGAAATTCAAAGAGAAGCTATGAAAAAAAATTAGCTAGTAATATAAAACATGACAGTAAGAGTTTTTATGCGTATATTCGAAGCAAACAGAAAGTTCAGGATAAGGTCGGTCCTCTAGAAGATAGTGCTGGAAATACAATATCAGAGGGATTCTTAATGGCAGAAGACCTGAATGAGTATTTTAGTTCAGTGTTTACCAGGGAAGATATTAGTTCACTGCCAGTACCAGAGGCTAAGTTCAAGGGGGCAGATTCAGACTATTTAGGACAGTTAGTTGTAACCTCGGAAATGGTAGCTAAGAAAATAAAGGCTATGAAAGATAATAACTTACCTGGAGTGGACGGGATTCCGCCCAAACTACTATTGGAAATTGTAGAACAAATTAGCGTACCGCTTGCAACAGTTTTCAATTTGTCATTAGAAGAGGGAGTGGTTCCTTTAGAATGGAAAGAGGCAAACATTATACCGTTATTTAAAAAAGGTTCGAGAAACAAGTCAGAGAACTATAGACCAGTGAGTTTAACATCAGTGATTTGCAAATTATTAGAACGACTAATTAAAGATCACATGGTGGATTTTCTTGTTAAACATAACTTGATAAACCCATCTCAACATGGGTTTTTAAAAGCGAGGTCATGCTTAACAAATATGTTATGTTTTTTGGAAGACATCACTAGGTGGGTAGATGAGGGATCACCAGTAGATATCATCTATTTAGATTTTCAAAAAGCTTTCGACAAAGTACCACATCAAAGATTACTCCTTAAGCTAAAGGCCCATGGCATAGGAAATGGTATAATAAACTGGATAGAAAAATGGCTGAATGACAGACGACAACGTGTAGTAGTTGATGGGGAGGCTTCAAACTGGAAATCGGTATTGAGTGGGGTACCACAGGGATCAGTACTAGGACCTATATTATTCTTAATATATATCAACGATTTGGACGATGATATAACAAGCAAGGTGTTGAAATTTGCGGATGATACAAAAGTGTTTAGAAGGATTAAAAGTGATGGAGATAGACAGCATTTACAAGATGATCTTGACAGGTTGATCAAATGGTCTGAAAAGTGGCAAATGCTGTTCAATTTTGGGAAATGTAAATGCCTCCACGCAGGTCATGGGAATGAAGAGGTAAAATATAAAATGGGGGGTACTGTTCTAAGTACTACTGGAAAAGAAAAGGACTTAGGGTTAACCATTAGTGCTGATATGAAAGTTTCAGAGCAGTGCGGAATTGCAGCTTCAAAGGGAAATCAAATCCTTGGATTAATTAGGCGAAATGTAGCGTATAAGGAAAAAGAATTAATAGTACCGCTGTACAAAACAATAGTGAGGCCTCACTTAGAATATTGTATACAAGCATGGAGGCCATATCGCAAGAAGGACATAGATATGCTAGAAAGAGTACAGAGGAGAGCGACTAAAATGATACCAAAACTGAGGGATCTTAGTTACGAAATACGCCTAAAAGAATGTGGTTTAACAACACTAGAGACCAGGAGATTGAGAGGAGATCAGATAGAAGTGTTTAAAATATTGAATGGTTATGAAAATATTGATAGTAATATTTTTTTCTCAGTTAAGAAAGATAGAAGGACCAGAGGACATGAAGCTACATTAGTAAAGGAGCAGTGTAGATTAGATATAAGAAAGTTCTCATTTTCACAAAGGACTGTAAATGAATGGAACAGATTATCTCCTGATTGTGTTGGTGCTAGTAGCGTGAATATGTTTAAAAATAAAATCGACACATACCTTAAAAGGGCGGGATACATGTAGATAAAAAGTATTGGACTCTCGATAAGCCAAAAGGCTTCCTTGTCCACCTGCCATCCAGAGTAATTTTCTGGGTGGCAATCTTGTTAAATCTTGTTAAATCTTGTTAAATCTTGTTAAATATGACGGGATGTTATCACTGGATGTTGACTTGCGAGGTTGCTTGCATGCATACAGGAGGGTAAAGGAAGAGATAGCCACATGTAGAAGGGTGACACATGCTGTTTTACACTAATACAAGTGTAAAACATGCAGCTTTACACGTGTACAAGTGTAAATAAAGCAGTTTACATGTGTACAAATGTAAATTCAACCTTACACAGATACAAGTGTAAAACAGGCTGTTTTACACATACACAAGGGTAAACCACGCAACGTTACATATATATGTACAACAGGCGACCAAACATACGTAAAGTGTAAGACAGACAGCTAAAGTGCTCAACACATGTACATGTGTGAAACGACTAGACATGTCGAGTTGTGACCGTTATACGCATATGAGACATCTAAATTGGTGTGAAATATGCTAAAGTACTACATACATGCAGGTGCAGGGTGGGCAACATCAGGGTGACATTCTACTGACTAAGGCATGAGGGTGATGTGACATAGGCAAGAGGGTGACATGCACACAGCATGAGGTGACATGCTCCTGGCAGAGGCATCATGCTGACATGCTCCTGACAGAGGCATCATGCTGACATGCTCCTGACAGAGGCATCATGCTGACATGCTCCTGGCAGAGGCATCATGCTGACATGCTCCTGGCAGAGGCATCATGCTGACATGCTCCTGACAGAGGCATCATGCTGACATGCTCCTGGCAGAGGCATCATGCTGACATGCTCCTGGCAGAGGCATCATGCTGACATGCTCCTGGCAGAGGCATCATGCTGACATGCTCCTGACAGAGGCATCATGCTGACATGCTCCTGGCAGAGGCATCATGCTGACATGCTCCTGGCAGAGGCATCATGCTGACATGCTCCTGACAGAGGAATCATGCTGACAAGCTCCTGACAGAGGCATCACATTGATATGCGACAGAGGCAGAATCAGGAAACTAAACTACTGCAGACGACTAAGACCAACAGCTACAAGAGAAAGATTTCAAGCAACGCCTTTTTATTAACTACATTTGAACCTCACTTTACGGCAACCTCGGTAATACAGCCACCTCGCAACTATGGTCACTCTATGTGCCAAACTGTTTCTGTTACAGTAAAATATAGGAAATTATTCTCCTAATTTCGCGGCTACTATATCACTATTCGGGTCACTTTTGTCCAATCCCGGCAGTGACCTTAATAGTGAGGCTCCAATGTATATACGACAAATAATCAAGTCCTGCTTACTAACTACTCAACAAAGAATCCTTCTGAATCAGTCTAATTTAATCTTGCCAGGTGGAATCACAACTTCACACTTCATAAATAGGTGAGGCTGAGTTTTTCTATGCATCACATTAATTTTGGATACACACACTTGATCGAGTTACAATTATCATAAAAAAATTATCTCCAAATCCAGCCCAGAAACCCTCCACCAGCCCAGAATGCATCCACTGGTCCAGAACATGGCAATAAAAAGTAAAACCGCAATTAAACAGAGCCATACACTGGCCCAGAACATGACTACAGAATTATTAGAATGTACCACAGCAGTCACAGAACCACGGCTATAGAACTTAATACAGCAATCACACAGAACTCCCCACAGGCCCAGAACATACCACAGGCCCAGAAAGCCTCCACCGGCCCAATAGATAGCTATAAAACTAGCACAGCAATCACAGAGAATCCTCCACCAGCCCAGTAGATGGCTATAAAAGCAGCACATCAATAACACAGAATCTTCCACCGGCCCAGAAAGTAGCTATAAAAGTAGCACAGCAATCACAGAGAATCCCGAGAGACTAGAGCAAGCAGTTGGTGTGTAGTGTGTACATGGGCACTGCCGTCAGCATGCTCTACTTTCAACACTGCAAGTTACAAAACAGCCAATATTCTTAACAACCATTTCCACCACGTCCAGCAAATAGATGTGATACTGTAACTGAAGAACCAGAATCAGTCATCCCCATGATGCTGGAACATAGAGGCCTAGAGAGATGAGTAGAAAACAGTATGTCTATATGAAGCGTACCCATGTACACAATGTGAGTACCAGAGAGCAGCGTTGCATATACAATAACTCACCCTTCTCTCCGTGAACATAGCCGTTTGCTGGTCAACAAAATACCAAATCATAAAACTCTCACTACGAGTTCCTTCTTTACAAACTAAGCCAACTGAAATCTGATATGAAGCTTGCAAAACATATAAATTATGAAAAATACACGGCTTAAAAAAAAAAACGTCATGAAGTTTTCATTTGTGTGTAGTTAATATAAAAATTCAAACACAAAATTGCACTAACTGCATAAATTATAATATCTATCTGACGTCTGTGGTTTTAAAAGTGACTTGATTAGCCAAGAAAAGACAGTAAATAAGACAAAGTTGGCCCAGACATAACAGCACGAGTAGCCCAAGTGGCCCAGACATTTTCATCCACCTTAGGTTGTAATAACTTCACACTTCATAAATAGGTGAGACTGACTAAATTGATATTGGCAGAATAAAAATAAAGTTATCACCAACAAAAGCTGTTTGTAAGTAATTCCTGAAGCATTTTTCTATGAGACATAACAAATCAACTGTAATATTTGACAGCAACATAACTGATGGACCCAGAGTGTGACATCACAACCCATTGCCTTGGCCACCATATGTACATAGATGTTATACATTACTAAGACACTATACACCTGCCAGTTCAACCTTTCCCACCTACTGTTCTGGCTTAAACAACTGTACCCTTTGTTTTTGTTACAAAATGGAAAAAACAAATTGGGCCAGAATTTCAATGAAAATATGATGGAATGTCAACAGCAGTTGCCATTTTAGAAAGCTTGTCTGAGTTGGTTGCTATTCAGAAAGTCACATAATGGATCTGTCAATTAGTGTTCATCTCTTATATTTTACACAGAATACATAATTTCCAACCATGACATAATATCCGTTGTCATATATAACATCCAACATCTTGCAAAAAGGCATCCAAGAATCAGTTACGACTCTAATTTATTTCTATGCAACAACTGCATTCATGTTATGCAGTTCAACCATCATACTAAGACAAATAATCACTATTTAAAGGTTGGCCTGCCCCAAGGGAAAGTCACATCTAATTCAACCCAATAGTGCAAGTCTGAACTTGCAACAACTGAGTTTACAGCCATTTCTCAACTACTAACAAGGATGACAGAGTGTTAATGTCAATCACATAAAAACATAGTTCAGTTTTATATCAATACACACAAATCTGCTGTGTGAAAATTTCCAAGAAATTATTGCTCACTAATACTCACTAGACATTACCGCAATAATAAAATTTGGTTGATGATTTTGCACATAGTGTCCATATTGCACAACATATGCATGAACAAAATCACCTGAGTAAGAAAGAAATGGCTGGAAAAACAGAGAAGCTGGTTTCACCAAGCAGCACACAGATATAGATAATTGTAATGCTACGATAGTGGAATAACTTCCTACGAGCTCATTGTGTAAATTTGTTTATGTAATAGCTTAGCGGAAGGGTAAACATTATACTGAAAAGTAAGTTACAGAATATGCATGTAAAAACTCTAACTTGCTAAAAATGAGATTATTTAATTTCTAATTGTTTTAGTACATCAGTATTTGTGTTACTGGCTGCTATTGTATCTACTACTACCAGTAAATACAATTAATTTGATGTTAATGTTTGGCTTTATAGTTTGGTCTCTCCAAGTTGTTATCAATTCGTTGTGACATCTTGCAAGATTATGAATTTGTTTAGTGCTCTTTCCATACACTGCCTAGTTGAGTGTCTTATGTCCTGCTTCACTAACAACTTCACACAGTTGAATAAACACTATATATTTAGCTGAGTATATCTAAACATACTGAAATCACTGGTAGCCTTTGTTAGCGATATCAATACTGTTGTTACACATAAAGCTTTGGGCAAAATAGGGTCATCACATTTATTGTTACACAAGAAGGCTTGGGCAGGCCAGGGACATCAGCACTGTTGTTACACAAGAAGCCTTGGGCAGGTCAGGGACATCAGCACTGTTGTTACACATCAAGCCTTGGGCAGGCCAGGGACCACAGCACTGTTATTACAAAAGAAGCCTTGGGCAGGCCAGGGACCACAGCACTGTTATTACAAAAGAAGCCTTGGGCAGGCCAGGGACCACAGCACTGTTATTACAAAAGAAGCCTTGGGCAGGCCAGGGACATCAGCACTGTTGTTACACAAGAAGTCTTGGGCAGGCCAGGGACATTAGCACTGTTGTTACACCAGAAGCCTTGGGCTAATGAGGGACATCAGCACTGTTGTTACACAGATATAATTGGGCAAAATAGGGACATTAGCACTATTGTTACACTTGAAGCCTTGGGCTAATGAGGGACATCAGCACTGTTGTTACACCGGTAGCCTTGGGCAAAATAGGGACATTAGCACTATTGTTACACTTGAAGCCTTGGGCTAATGAGGGACATCAGCACTGTTGTTACACAGGTAGCCTTAGGCAAAATAGGGACATTAGCACTATTGTTACACTTGAAGCCTATGGCTGATGAGGGACATCAGCATTGTTGTTACACAGAAGGATGCCATCGACACGAAAAGTGATAACCAGAATGTGAACTGTTCGCAAGATGAATGTGAAGATGATCTCTTCAGCCAGTCGACATTACTCATGTCCACCGTCCAGTCTCAATGTGTCCCTACAAACATCACCGCATTGCGCCTCACAAACCAACACAATTCACAATATTCAGCGGCGACTCGCAGTGACATCATATCATTCAGCCACCTACCTGCGGAAGTCTTGAAGATGAACTCAGCGTTGGCGAGAGACCAGCCGATGTCGTTGTGGGCCGTCACCTCGAGCTGGTAGTAAGTGTTCGGCTTGAGCCTCTGTAGACGGTAGTAGAGCATCGGAGCGTTCGAGACATCATCCACCTTCACATTGTTCCAGTCCTCCAGCTGCTTTATCACCGTCCACTTCCCAGCACTCTCAGCCACCTCCACCTGGAGCAACAACAACATCAACAACCTCCACTTGGAGCACCAACAACATCAAGAGACTCCACGTGGAGCATCAACATCAACAGTGTCCACGTAGAACAACAACATAAACAGCTTCTACATGGAGCATCAACAACAACATCAACAGTATCCACCTGGAGCTCCAACAACAACATCAACATGTCCACCTTGAGCACAAACTACATAAACAGCCTCCACCTGGAGCAACAACATCAACAGTCTTCACCTAGAGCACCAACAACCTTCATTGGAGCATCAACAACATCAACAGTCTCTACCTGGAGCACAAACAACATCAATAGCTTCCGCATGACACAACACTAACATCAACAGCCTCCACCTGGAGCAACAACATCAACAAACCTCCACCTGGAGCAACAATAACATCAACAACTTCCACCGGGAGCAGAAACAACAACTTCCACCTGGAGCACGAACAATAACATGATTAATATCCAACTGGAGCATCAACAACATCAACAGCCTCCACCTGGAGCAACAACGTCCACCTGAAGCACCAACAACATGAAAAACATCCACCTGGAGCAACAATAACTTCAACAGCCTCCACCTGGAGCCCAAACAACATCACTGTATATGTATCATATTTATAGATCAAATAAATTGATTCTGAGGTCCGAGTTCCTGGAGCACCAACAACATCAACATCCTCCACCTGGAGTACCAACATCAGTCTTGGCCTAAACAAAAAACAATCAATTCTAAGCAACAGTAAAATCTACAACAAAACAAATTTATGCTATCTTTTCTATTAGACTACCATACTTGACCACGGACGTACCTTGCGCTTGCTGAACTGGTACTCCTGAATTGGGACACCGCCGGTGCGTGGTTTCTCCCAATGGATGGTGTACTCGTGTGGGTACGTGCCCGCGGGGTCTGACCGGAGGATCAGGGGGTACGGCTTGCCTGAAACACAACCACGTCACTAGGTCAGGCTACAAGACCAACCAACAACATTTCTTGACTCCCTCCGATTTTGATTAAACTTGGAACACGCGGTTTGAAATGTACTCCTGCCAAATATCATACACTTACGATAGGTGGAAATTGCCGTGATAATAATACTTTTATTTCAAAATCGCTGCATATAAATTATGTCCAGAGGTGCATAAATAGAATTGGCAAAATACAAGAAAACCAGTGGAACCTCACTAATGAAAACTGACCTTAATAACAAGGTGACCGAACTAGCACGAGTAATTTCATACACTTTATTGTCACAGAAATAACTGCAACTGTGGGTGACGACAATTGTGAGGTAGTTAGTTGTATTACCAATATGACCATGAAGCGAGATCTGACTGCAAACAAGTACTTACGGACGGCCTTTGTGACAAAGATGTGTTCAAGGGCGCTACCGAAGCCGATCTCGTTGCGAGCGCGCACCTTGAAGATATACGTCGTGCTCGGCTGTAGGTTCTCAATGCGGATTTCCTGGCCTGAAAACACAACAAACACCCTCGTCAAACAGGCCAATTTTGCAGTTTCCAGGTAATGTTTCATTGATATAACCATAAAACTTACTAGACTTGTTTATATAGGTGTAGCCAAAATTATAAAAATGTGACCAAACATTTATTTTCTTACTATATATCAGTTAAATATACTGGCTTTATGTTTCTACTGTGTACTTTAGCAGTAATTACAACATCAATACAATTTGTTTTGCAAAAATGTTGTTGTTAATGATTCAGCTCAGTCTAAAGATACAAAAAACACAAGACGTTTTTATTTATAAAAATCATGTTACATAGTATTAGCCAGACCTGGGGCCGAAGTACTCAGTACTCGAGTACACTTTTGAAGTACTCATACTCATAAAACTTTTGGGTCATGGACTCGTACTCGTACTCACTCTACTTATATCTTACGAGTACATTACAAGTACATCTAAGTACTTTCTCAATATGTACTGGGGAAAATAAATATATTTGGTTATAAAATGAAACTTTCCTGAAATATTTAAACATTCAGCTATTTTTTTAATACTTTGTTATTTCTGATAGAATACCACCTTACCATCCCTACACATAGTACATCCTCATTCTCTGATAACCATTGATTGCTATGATACCTAAACATGGCAACAGGCAGCATCTTTTCCCAGTCAGAAACACCCTGTTAAGCAACAAATAATTGTAGGCTATCAGTCCAGGCCATAAACCTGTCTGTTTAATTAAGCCACTAGGATGTCCATAAAGAACCAATTAGCAGTTAACCCACCAGTTAGACAGGAAATGCCTTTGATGTAGTCTGGAGACCATGCCACTTGGCAGTGGCTGACAGTGCTAACTGATAAGAACAAAAACTGGGTTCTTCCTCTATAGAAGTAAGGTGGCTCAAGTCAGACTCGCCTCCTATACTAGTATAATCCCATGCCAGCATCCTGGCTAAAAAGTCCAAAGGGGATGCTGGCGTGTTATGTGGACATGTGCTAACCCTCTCAACAACTAGTAGTCTACGATCAAAAAAATTAAATTGCAAACTTATAATATCAGCAGATTGCTGATTGTAGAGGTGAACGAATACGCCAGCCATGTACAGATCGTCACAGTGACCCACTGCAGTTCTGAGTTTTCCAACTCTGGCTCAGTTAGTCCCTCACCATCTCAACATTCCAGCCTCATCAGCCCCAGTTGAAAGGGTATTTAGCATAGCCGAGAAAGTATTCTGCCCTGAACAGTGCAGCCTGATAGACTCAACCTGTGAACAACTCATGTTCATTCGGTGCAATGGCAAATAGATGATAAGATCATACGATACCACTGAAATTAATGCCAATAAAGTGAATTTCATTGTTGATGAAATATTTTTTTTTAGTTTTCCTCATAAAAAAAATTGATCAACTGCCATTGCATATTCACTTGTGGCGAGTTACATAAATTATATTAATTACTAATTTAAAAATACGTTATTATTTAATATTAAAAAAATGTACTCGTACTTTTACTCGTACTCGTACTTTTACTTGTGAGAATGTACTCGTACTCAGCTTTTAGCAATGTACTCGTACGTATCCATCGTCAAAGTACTTGTACTCGTACTTGTACTCATGAAAATGTACTCGGCCCCAGGTCTGGTATAAACTGCATCTATCATAACATCTTGACTAACCAAATGTGCAATAATAAACTACACGTTAAAAATAACCTGATCATTATCAGTTTGTGAATATCACTTTGCCATTCGGTATGCAATGTATTTGAGCAAAAACATTCAAATTAGGTCAAATTACATGAACAAACTGTTGGTTCACTAATAAAACTTCTCCAACTTCAGCTTGAATAATTTAACGACTCACATTTTATATTAGAAAGTTAACCATGATAAAAGAACAATTAATAAAAATGGGCCATTTGGACTATATTGTGAGTTTGTAATTATTAATGAAATGTTTTTTGGTGAACCATAGTTACAGATCATTAAGGGTTATGATGGAAGTAAAATGTTGACATGTTTAGTGGAGACTATATGCATGCCGGTGAAGACACAATTGGAAATAAAATATTCGAGTAGACCGTTTCGTGTAGATTGTATACCAGGTATATTAGATGTGTTATTAAAAAAATGTATTCTGATACTCTGCTATTTAGGCCGAATTCCAGATTTTTTTTATTTCTAGATGCTCGGAGAAGTGATTTTCTGGCATTTGGAGTCAGAAATCCCGCCCTGCTCATGGTGATCATGTCCATGTTTTGTAGGAGAATGAATAATAAATGTAACAGTCAGAAGTAAAATCGTAAACTGTAGTATGGTATCTTGTTGCGTTACTTTTGTTCACCAAGAAACAATGAATACTCAAAAACATTGCGAAAAATGTACAGCCTTGACAGCACGCCGTATTCTTTACACTAAGCCTACCAATATACCGGTACACCACGTTCTATTCCGAGGTGAAGGCTTCAATCCCGCAGTGAATACCACGTTTAGCCAATCACAGAATAGTTAGCATAAATGTGTTGGCACGGGCTCATTTCACCTTTAAAAACGTCATCAAGTATGACTTTCATTGCACAGAATATTAAACAAAATGTTAAAATCTGGATTTAATTTGGGTACGTATCTGTACCATAGAATAATTTTTGGTTATGTAATTTTATCCTTTTACCCTGCTGGCGGAAACACTGAAAGTTACTGAAGAGTTTTTGAAAAAAATAGGAAAATTTACCAGTTTCGGGGGGCCTGGGGGCCCTTAGAATAATTCAATCAAATACAAATTTCTCGTGCATAGTAGCAGTACCATAAGATACATCTATGCAAAATTAGAAAAAAAGTTGCTGAACGGTTTCTGAGATATGGCAGGTAACGGCGCATGGCATAAGTGATGGCATAAGTCCATTGGACCTTTGGCCCAAAGGATTAAAAAGTATTTGAAATTATTACAAAAACGACAGCACATTAAAATACAAACCAAGAATTCTGCGGGAATAAAAATGGAAGAACACTGAATACCAGAAATTGGAATGTTGCAGAGTGAAAGTTTTAAGTAAATGTGTTCAACTAAATAACAACTGACACATAACATGTCTCAGTAACAATATACAATGTCTATAAGAACAAAGTTAGACACAAACACTGTTTAATCTAACAGGTTAACATAACTGAATAAACATTAAATAGTGCCGACACTACCTTTGTTTTGGGTACGTCAAATCTAAAAACATGCTATTAAATATCACATGCAGCCTTAATTAAGTATTTTCTTATGTGTATGTGAATCATTGTTATTGACATAAAATACAAGTTGAGGATTTTTTCAATAACAGATATAAAAAATTTCAAAATGATGTGATTCCACACAGAAATTCAAGATGAGAGTAACAAGCCTAAAAAATTTTGAAATGCAAAACCACACAAAAATATATGAAATGTTAACCTTGTTATATAGCAACCAGGGCAAGGGATGAGATAACAAAAACATAAATATGATTATTATTATTACATGTATTAGAGAACTTACAAGTAACTTAAATGCTCAACTACATTTTGTGATATGATACAGTTACGCCAAGTTGTTTAGTGCTTGATTAGCATGCACGACTTGAATGCAAACACCACACATGTTACATATTGTCACATGACATGAAAGTATAAAGTTGTTTGTCTAAAGGTGGATATTGCCTTGAAATCAAACATTAGCCATTAGGTATAGTTTTAGTGCCTTCTTTTCTATCTTGACACAAAAAGTAATATGTATTAGTTGTATATTCTACACCTGAACATCAGTTTGAAATGTGTATTTTGTTACTGTGTCAATATTATGTGCATATACATAATGCCGACATGTAACCAAGTAGTATATTGATGTATCCAGTAGGACAAATATTTACAATTAACATAAACTATCTTTCAAGATACAATAAATATGGTGAAACGTTTTGTTGTTTTGTGAGATATTTAAGCATTTTTTCCTACAACCTTATCGCACACTTATGACATTAGTAACTAATTCATTATGCAAATATTTATCACCCAGTCAGTACATGTTACATGTCTCCCATGTTTGTCTAGAAAGATGTTGATAATGTATGGTTTATTCTGTCGGACAGAATCAATTCCTTGGAAGTTAGATTCAGTAATTGAAATGGGATGAAAACCAAACATTTGACAGTGGACTGTCATTACTGTTAACTATTATCAAATCATGCTGATCATTAATGAACTACAACACATTTAGTAACATAATGATCAAAGACAACTATTTTGGTGTAGTCATTCACACGGAGAGGTGACATGCACAAACCGAGTTTGATCAAATATTGCCGTTTCGTTATCAACTTAGTACGAGCTAACAGCAATGACCTCTAGGGAGAAAATGTACAATGAAATAAGGTGCACAAGGAACTACAGGTAAATTGTGCAAAGTGACATCACATATATGACAGGGTGGCCTTTCTTTATAACTCAGTAGTTTCTTTCTTATCAATGATATTCTGAGGGTAATTATTTGTCAAAATATATTAAAATATTTAGGCAATTCGTACACAATGTTGGAAATCTTTTGTACCTTTATTTCAATATCTTGGAATATTTACAAATGTTCTCATAATTTTAGTCGAATAACAGCTGCTTTAAAAACACACACAGTACTGATGGATTACTATATTCTCTAGTTACTATTAGCCTGTTTGTATTTCTTGGTTTTAGTGTATGTATTGAAGATTAATTAGCCATTGTTTCCAGTCTACATAATATTATATTCTTAAATCTTTTATCAGTGTTAATAAAGCATAACTTTCTTGACTTGTGAAAGTTAGCATACAGAACGAAGCGCTAAAAATGACTCCTCACCCTGACAACACTTTAGCATGTCACTGTTCACTATCATACTTAACTATTCAGGTTTATTACCCCTCTGATCATAAGGATTTAGGTGTTATAGAAGTTTAACTATTGTTATTACCCTAGCCGGATGATTGCAACTTAACTAAATTAACCCATCTATCTGTCAGGGCTGTTGCACTTGACGGATTTATATCTGAAGGAGTTTATAAAAACAAAGAACTGTTTTACAACTTTACGCAATGCTAAACCTTGGTATACAACTGAATGCAACTGATGAATGAATAACTGATGTTGTGACATGTACATTTATTTCTTCTCATTCAGCATTGTCAGGTAACACATACACAGAACAGGTATAACTACAACTGCCCAAGAGATTCTCCACTTACAATATCCACAAACTTTAATGATTTAATAATTTGTTACGTAATGATATTATAATGAATCTGTTTTCTTTCAGTGAAGAGGGACAACTACGTGGCTGTAATGTTTTTACTGGCAAGATCATAATCAGAGGTCTTGTGAACACAAGTGCTGCCAAACAGAACGAGTAGGATTTCACAGCAAAGTAAGATGTTTAAAGGCTCCAGTCACTGCAATATGCACATGGTAAAGACGATCTTTTAAACTTTCTTGTTTCACACAGATACACTCAATCTGTCAGTCAATACTTTTCTTACTTTCTTATCACTAATTTACAATTTAAATTTTTATACCAGTAGTTAACACTACAATTTATTACTTTTATTATCACACTATTTATCAAAAGTATATGTGGATTTGTCCCGCAATATCTAAATAAACATTTGTTGATATAAAAACTGGAACCTTTGCCTCATACATACCGATTAAGAGTAATATAATTTAAAAGAACATTTCATAACATAACCCACATCACAATAAAATACACCCACTGCTTCATACAAACAAATTAAGAGTAAATCGTGTGTGAAACGTTTAAAAGAACATTTCTTAACATGTGTGCCCAATTTGACAGTGATCTTGATCAGTGGAAAGCCAAAATGTCTGAAGTTTCCATGAACCATGGTGAAGGGGCAAGAAACTCGACCGTCACATGCGCGAAGACGAACTACAAACGTTCAGTCATGTGTAATAGGAGGTATGTAGGCACTTACGTGTGTTGCTCGACGTGGGCACATTATCTGCACAGAGAACAAACAAGACGGCCACATGAGTTTAATAACGCAGCCCAACGTGGCGCTATCAGTCTGCAACTGCATGTCTGTCAAAGTCGCCTCGTTTAAAATGCATTTACAATAAAAATCTCAGCGACACATTTACTCCGATTCAACCGCAATTTGAACGAGTTCTGCTCCCTATGTTTTGTAATAGTGACAATAAATGCACTTACCGAGAGCGAATTCCTCCGAGTGGCTATCGTACGCCACCTGGTAGCGGGTGATGCGGTTGCCACCATCGTCACCAGGGGGAGTCACCGACAGCACAATGAGTGTGGGCGTGGATTCCTTCACTATGACAGCCTCTGGCTTGTCTGGCACTCCTGTTATAGAAAAAAAAATCACATTTTTTTTCACTACCGATAAATTCAAGAACGCTGCAGCTACTTACATTTCATATAATACATTACATACATACACTCATTATCTCACTCATGCAAAACATAAAATTTATATTTTCCACTTAACTGTTCTGTTCCTATGTTTACTTTACACCCATAGCACCATTATCTTCCATGATTTTACTTAAGGCCTGGTACGGGTGCTAATTTACGCTTTTTTGAAAAAATATGTCAATTTAATTTTCCAGCGCCAGATAGTAGATTTGTATGTTTACTATAAATAAACTTCACTTTTAGACCAACAACATACCTCTAAACGACTTTTATTCGTGTATAAAGTCCACCCTTATCACACTGATATATCCATTTTTATTGGGAAGACGCGAAATGCGCTGAAAGTTGTCAATGTTTACGCCATGACAACGCGGTCCTTCCTTCGACTTACGCCATCTTGTTTGATAGTTTTGGAACCGCCAAAACGTCGTCTGTCAATCACCGTAGTCGGTAATCCCGCCCTTGTGAAAGCATTCGGCCAACATCGTTATTTATGCAAGCTATATTTTGCCGAGAATGACCTTATTTGGCATTCGGTAACCGTCGTGTCGTCATCCGCTAAGTTCCGTGACGCGCCTCGTGTCTACGAACACTCTGATTGGTTTACGAAGTTGCGCGAGCGCAAAACTCTCCCAGCATGCCACTTGTTGCTACTTCCCATTGTTTATAAAATATGGCGGTTTTCTCGAGCGATGTGAGTTTTGTCTCTGACGATGTTGATAAGAGATAGTTTAGAGTTAGTTAGCATAGAGAAAAGTTGCGGAAAAGGACGTTGTGGCTGAATGTCATTTGTGAAGAAAAGGCAGCAGTTATTGGCGGCTTCTGCGTGGGGAAAACGCAAGTTAATTTCGTCGCGTGTCAGAAACGCTGGCGAAGACGCGGCAATGCCAGTCGGAGCTGTCACTTCGACTTCGCTGCCCGTTGCCATGGCTGAGTTTGGGGCTTGTGCTAATGTTACTATCGGCACCAGTGACGGTACGATAGTTAAAGAGACTGCAGCTTTGCCAAATAGTGCGTCCTGTAGCCGGACAAAGCTAGTACTGATGTGTGATGACAGCAGGCCTGTTAACAGGCCTTGCCCTTGACATGTTAACTGTTTGGTATATAAGACTAAGTTATTGCTTTGTTAACTTATATTTACAGAACTGTGCAACTTATATATGGGCGTTTGTTCTTTTCAGGAAAACCTGTAACTTGCTGTTGCCCCAGATTTGTTGGCATATAAATAAAATTGTATTATTATCATGTGGATATATTTCATTTGTTGGCATATAAATAAAATTGTATTATTATCATGTGGATATATTTCATCATAAACATTGCTTGTTATGCATAATTAATGTTGTGAGAAAACAAACACCTTTAATTGAATTGTTTTGGCTGTTTACAGCCATTACTATTCACATCTTGACATTTCAGTGTCAGATGGACGTTTACAGAAAATCAGATGATGATGCAAATGACCTTTATATTTATTTAAAAAAAGCTAAATTGTATAAATTCTGTGGGTGTATTTCATCTCAGATATTATTTATTGTGCATAATTAATGTCTGGGAGATAAACAAACACAATTTATTGAATGTTTTACTTGTTTACAATAATATTATTCATATTATCACTGTGTAAACTTTGACGGCCGTTTACAGAAAATCACGTTTTTGGCCATATAAACTTGCAACACTCTGGAAGTAAAAATGATATGATAATCTGGTTTTGATTGTTGTGTTCTCCTGAGTATTCTGCACAATCTGTATAAAAAACATTTTGGATTTGTGTTTTATCTTTGTAGTTATCTAAAAAAAAAGTTGCATTTTCAATCAATCGGTTTTGAAAATTCAAAATAAAATATAAATATTTAAAAAAATTGAAATGTTTTTTATACGGATTGTGGAGAATATCCAGGAGAATACAACAGGCTAAGTTAGATTACCATATCATTTTTACTTCCAGAGTGTTGCAATTTTCTAGATGTGCTATGAATACCACCATTTGGCGGCCATTTTGTTTATTACCATGGAAACGGGGGGTCTGGCAGAAAAAAATGTCATACATTTTTTACTCAGTAATAGCTTTTCTACAGCTTGGATGCAAAAAAATTATATTAATTATGCATTTTAAAAAGTGTCCTATCTAGCTGCCATACCTCCCCTTAACTAGATACATACAAAATTAAATATAAAGCAATTATCATTAATATTATTATCATATCATAAAAAATGCAAATAGAGTGGCCGACACATTTGACATATACACTGACGCAACAAAATCATTGGCCGTGGGAATGTTTGCACATGAATCAACATGACAACAGTGCCACTTACTCGCTCTCTTCAACTCAATTGACCAGTCGGTGCTGCCCATCTTGTTGGAGGACGTACAGGTGTATAGTCCATAGATCCATCCCTCGTCTTCCTCTCGAACTTTCACCTAATAAACACACAAACCAGGTGCCAGGAAACCAAGCAAAGTACACAAATCAGCATCAGAAATGTGTTTACTTAAAGAAAATTCACATTGTCAAATACCGGAAGGTTGTCTTTTTTATAGTAATTAATATAATTTTCTTAGGACTAGATTTGAAGGACAAATTCAAGGATTACAACAGGGATCCTAGCTTCATTTGCTTTCAGCAAAATTAACAGTTCATAATCAGATTCTCCAAGAGCTCTATTTTGCATGGTTTGATGACTTAGACACATTGGATGAGATGGTATTATGTTGGACAGAATGTAAAAGAAACAGCTGAAGGGAAAGTGTTGGAAGTCTGCGAGGTACCAGCCTATGTATATGGGCTGAGAACACTTGCACTATGACAGAGAGAAAGAGGAGGAACAGCTACAGGTGGCACACAATATGTAGTTTTGGAGAATATGTAAATAAACGAAATGACAAAAGAGATCAGTATGAAGAAACACCTAAAAATGTAAGCAGTTGGAGCAGACTGCGATGGGCATAATGTGCAGGGATTGAGTGAGCTGCGACTGATCAATACAAAGAGCATGGGAAACTGAAGACGACTGTAGAAACAGAAAGACCAAAATCAAGATGGAGAGTGTCAATTAAGAGATCTTGACGGGCAGGAACGAACAACCAAGGGTGGGAGATAATGGCAATGGACTGAGACAACTCACCAGAACAAACTAAGTGATGAACCCCCCAACCCGCAAGTGAGAAAAAGATATATAAGAGGGGATGATCAGGGCCGAAGAAATGCTTCAAAATGTCAACTTGGCAGTGTTGCAATACAAACAAGATAGAGGAGGGAGGGAGATAGGAAGGGATGGAGGGAGAGAGGGAGGGACGGAGGGAGGGAGGGAGAGAGGGATATGGGGAGAGAGGGAGGGAGAGGGAGTACCTATTGATACCCACCTGCAGAATGCTGTTGCGTCCCATCTCGTAGATCTTGTTGGTCTGGTTGTTCTCGAGGATCTGATCAAAGCGCCACCATTTAATGAGAGGCTCGGGTTCTGCGACCGAGTGACACGTTATGTTGCGCACCATGCCTGCCCATGTGTACACATCGTTGATGTTGTCTTCAGCATGGATACGTGGCCTGTCTGAAAACACAAACCAAGTACTTGTGATCAAATACAATTCCACGCAGATTAGGTCAAGTACAAGTCATTCTAAAAACCAAAATACAGGTGTAATTAGAAGTACATTAGCCCAAGTACGTTACAGTAGTATTGATCAGTAATAATAATATTGAGGTGTCAATTACTAACTATTTTGAAAATGTATATATAAATTGTAGATATCAGGATGGGCACTCAAATCTCACAGACAAAGCAGTAGGGAAGTATCATTTTATATTCTAAATACTTAAGGTATCTACTTGAAATGTACTTGATATTTTAGCAAGTACAACTGACCAAGTACAAATACTTGTTATTTCAAAAAAACCAAGTACAAGTACTGAAACTATGTACTTAAATATAAGTACATGAATGCAAACTTGACACAAACTTAGAAATAATGTGTGGTCTGATATATAGCATTTGTATCCACCTATACAAGGCACACTTGGTGCTTACTCCATTCTGAGAACGTGAATTGGCAGCAGCTACCCCTCCTGGCAGAGGTGTTAGGTAGATGGGACCAAAAGACACAGGCGGTGTTGGTGGAAGGTGGACTCGATCTCAGTCCTCTGTATCACTACTCTGGTGCTCTAACCCTAAACGCCCTTCATGACGTTTGTTGTACAGGAGCCCCTTAATTCCAAGTAACCCATCAACTATGCTGTTGATTAATTTTTGTTGTTTTCATTTGTTCAAATCAGCAAAAATGCACATCCTCTGGATGGCGCTACATACACACAGACAACGGTTTCCCAAAGTAGTCATACATGAAGTTTGTTGTACATTAGGTTTGTTGTACATGACATTTTTTTTACAAGACTGTTTTTTACAAGACGTTTGTTGTACATGGGGTTTGTTGTACATGGGGTTTGTTGTACATGAGGTTTGTTGATATAAATTTAAAATGAGCAATTTTTCACAATGCAAGTTACTCAAAACGCCCTCAACTGATTAGTGGCATTTATGTGACTCGAAACAATGATAGAAAACACACGTAATGTTGTCAACAAATGATTAACACTTGTCTAACATCCGGCATAGACTATAAAACAAGTGAAAACCCCCAACCTGTTGAGAAGTTCATAAAAAATAAAGGCATTACTTTTCTTACAAAGGTTGTAGATGAACCCCTGAAACTTTGGCATCCAAGATGGAAACAGTCCAGGTGAAAATTGTTATCACACATACCAGGGACCGTACACAAGGACAGATATAAAAATTAATTAATATAAGGCAATTTCAAGGCTAATGAAAGGAACATTCAAAGCTATTTAACTGAGAATGAACGGGCACCAGACCATTCACAGCGACCTACAGCAGGTCAAAAAAGATAGAGTGACATTAGAACACTAGCAACTAACAGATCTGGGTGGAATGCTTTGACTGCCTCCATACATCATTAGATGCATGAGCTGTTAAGTGTAAGTATGTAACACCCATACCCATAAAAAGAGGTTGGTCAAGGAAGATCAGTTTGAATGAATAGGAAGCCCTGCATCATAAAAAGGGATCCATGGGCAACTGTTGTGCAATATATGCAGATAAGCTGATGGGCAGCAGAAGTGCTCCCCAGCCAGGGGGGACTACTGATGAACAAATGCTACCAGGGTCAGTGGGCAACTGTAGCCAACAGCAGTGCCATGGATTATGCAAATTAAGCAGATATGGAACCTGACATCAGCAGGGAATGCACTGGCTACCAATGAACAAAGGCCAGAGGCAGAGCCTAATCAAGGCTTTTCAAAGTTTGCAAGCCAGAATTCAAGGATATCAAGGCATTGAATTAGGAGTGATGTAATTCAAGGTTTTCAAAGATTTCAAGGTCCCATAGGGATCCTGACATGTATAAGCTACCTCGATCATAGTTTGATATTCACTTACATTCCACCAGGATCGTTCCATTCTGACGCCACTCGCCTCCACTGTTGATTGCGATGCACGTGTAGTTGCTCGAGTCTTCTGGAGTCAAGTTATCAATGGTCATTTCGAGTGTGCCTGGCTTCGGGGTTCGCACGCTGATGCGACCATTGTCCTAACAAACAACAACACGATTCATCAGATTGAGACACCATTAACCAAAATGCTTTCTGAACCGATCAAGTCCTTGTTTCTGTGGAAAGATGTCACAGAAAGGGAAATACCACCCCTCTTTGGAGACCTACACATCACACTATTTCTAAATGTGGCGGTAAAATAGGTTGGCCTATCAGTTTGTTGTATATCTTATTCACACTGAGGGAACATCACGTAGACATACGACACAATAGCATGCACATGCGCCAACAAGCCTGAATTACATTGCCATCCCAGTGTTTGCTAATGTTGTATTTTGGAATTATAACTTGGGTTATTTGCAATACAATGTCAAATTACTCATGCTTTCAGACATTTGTACAATATCTTTTTTAGTAAGTGATCATTTTTCCTCCAAAATTTTTTTTTCTTCGATAATTTATTAATGAATGACATCAAATCTACCTGTCTCCAGGCAATACTTACATTGTCACCCTCCTCAAATGCAAGAGGACTGCCGACCTTGTGGAAGACCATCTGGGGAGCTGGGATGCCGTCAGCGATGCAGGTGAGGGTTTCAGAGTCACCCTCTGGTCTCGTCATGTTCCTCAGTTCTGTCACCCTCGCAGGAACTATAATAGCAATGTGAATTACATGATTACACCATCATCTAGATTGATAGCATTACACAGGCACTGTCAGGAAGATATTTTAAATATTAACAACTTTTAGTATATTTTATCTATTAGTTTATTTAGCAATTGACCTTTCAATCATGTGACCTATTGCCTAGCAAAGATTCGTCAAGCCATCAATAAAGGATGCCAAACACGTGGAGCGGTTGGCCGTATATTTTGTTGAAATTCTGGCCACAAACATTTTTCTTCATGACAAAAACGTAAGGTAAACACAAATCTTGCTAAACCTAGCTAAATCCGGGTTCGTTTGCTCTGGATGTCAATCTTGGTACACCTTGTTAAACTCACCGATGACCGTGAGTTTGCCCTCCATCGTGTCCTCACCGACGTCGTTGATAGCCATACACTTGTACTGACCACGGTCATCCTTGCTCAGAGGTCGGAAGTTCACCGCTCCACCGTCCTCATCCAACTGCACGCGCTCAGAAGCAATAATTGGTTCAGGACTGTCCTCCTGAAACACACAGCAAAATATTGTTCTAATCAATAAAAACAAGCTTGTGAATCAGTGATTTTTTCACACTAGTAAATTTGTGTTATTGTCACTTGCAGTGATTGTTGGTCTAAATCCAGGCCCCTCTAAATGTCACTCATGTAAGAAATCACTAAAGTCTAATGCACTCATCCTAACTTGTAATGATTGTAATAAATCAACACACATCAAATGCGCCAGGATGATATCCATCGTGATCTTCAGCAGCAAGGTGTGCAGGCTGCAACGTAGGGAGTGCACCTTCTGGGCGTCCGACAGCAAACTCAACAGTACCTCATCAAAGACGTTGTTGCTGTATAAGAGGAACTGGCAATAGAGGCAGTTCATCAGTGACTTCAGGAAAGTGACGACTCTCCCGACGCGACTCTTCTGGTCCACAGTCGTCTTCCCGGGTGCAGATTCTTCGGCCTTGAAAAAGGCCTTCAGCGCATCCTAGTTCTTGAGGAGGCGCTCCAAGCAGCGACCGAAACTGAGCCAGTCAACATCTTCTGTTGGTCGACCAACATCTTCTATTGGTCGAATTCAAGTTCAGCCTGGAACTCACTGAAATGGTGCTGCCTCAGGGAACTCTTCTGGAAATAAAAGAATACGTTGACCAAGATGGCCAACGTGGACGTTGGCAGACTGTCAGCCCCCTTCTCGGCAGATATATGCACGAGGTGTAATCTGCAGCCAGCGATAGCTATGTTTCTGTGTTTTTCCCTACAGAAGGCAAACACTCCTGTCTCCTTCCCAGTCATGACGTTTGCGTTGTCACATCCAAGAGCGGTTCATCCATGGAATTTAATGTTTTTCGAACTCTTTATCTATGAGATGGAAGATGGCCTCGCCGGTCGCCGATCCTTTGCAGACGGGTATCGACAACACGTCAGAGCGAACTTCCAGTGTTGTCGGTTCCACTGTTCTGACAACCAGTGGGAACTGTTTGCTTCCGCCGTCGTCACTTCCGTCCGTCGACAGCGTGAACAGTCTTGCCAGCATGTGTTCCATTAGAGAAGTGCACATGTTTCCAGCCATCTCTTTTATCAGTGCTGTCGCCTTGCTGTGCCCACATTGAAATTTCCTCCGGAAACATCACTTTCACGGCTCGCGTCACTTTGTTGCTCATCTCGTCTTCTTTAGCGAAAAACCCATGTATCGGTTGGGACGATCTCGTAAGCAAGACATGCACAATCGACACATTAACATCGCACACGCAGCAGTGCACAAAGTGCATGCCTTGCTTCTTGGATGCTGTCAACACGGGCCATGTCTCGGAGTAGTAAGTTTTATTTTAACTTTTGTTTTCTGTATCTGTATTTTGACTGACAAAATGTCCTATGGACACATCACGCCAGTGCGCATGGTGGTTCTTATGGATTAATTGTTTACATGTTGGGCTAGACTAATCTGGAATGAATTCAGTGATGTACTTGATACAATGCTTGGAGGTAGAGAATTCCACTCTTTTATTGTGATTGGGAAAAAGCTGTTTCCAAATATGCTTGTCGAGTTCCTGATTTGTACTAACTGTTTATTATGTTTACGTGAGCATCTGGTGTTGCGTTTGATGTATTGATCTAGTGGGATATCTATGAGGGTATGTTCCATTTTATATAATACGCTAAGTCTTCGGGTTTTTCTTCTTGATTGGAGGGTGTCCCATTGGAGATCTTTAAGGAGTTGTGTTACCGTTCCTGGCTCTCTAGAATAGTTGTTCTTACAAAATCTGGTGGCTTGTCTCTGGGTTCTTTCTACGAGTTTGATATTTCTTAGGCAATGTGGATCCCATGATGCTGACGCATATTCAAGTATAGGGCGGACAAGGGTTGTGTAGGCTATGGACTTGATTTGGGTTGGGCATTTATTTAAATTTCTTATAATAAGTCCCAATGTCTGTTGTGCTTTTTTTGTGACTGAGTTGCTTTGTATTGTCCAATTAATGTATTTGATATATGTATGCCAAGATAACAGTGTGATTCAACAGATTTAAGTTGTTGTCCGCAGAAGGTGTAGAGGTTTTGTGTCGGTTTTCTTGAGGCTATTGTCATTGTATAACATTTAGTGGGGTTGAATTTCATAAGCCACGTGTGTTGCCATTTCTCAAGTTTGAGCAGATCTTTTTGGAGGACAGATGTGTCTTGGTCAGTTTTAATCGGTGAATATAACAGGCAGTCGTCTGCAAAAAGGCGAACAGTTGAGGAAAGATTGTCTGGCAGGTCATTTACGTAAAGCAGGAAAAGTAGGGTCCCCAGTACTGTGCCCTATGGTACCCCAGAAATGACTTGAGTTGATGTTGACTTGGATCCATTTATAACAACCCGTTGATTTCTCCCTGTAAGGAAGTTATTTATCCATGATGATATTGGGCCTGTGATGCCATAGTGTTTGAGTTTGTGGATTAGTCTTTTATGTGGAACTTTATCGAATGCTTTGGTGAAGTCAAGGATGGCCATGTCTACATATTTCTTCTCATCAAGTGATTTGCTTATGTCATGGATTGTTTGAATTAATTGTGTTTCAGTTGATCTTTTGGCACGGAAGCCATGTTGGTGGTCAGTTAGAATGTGGTGCTGTTCAAGGTGTTTCATAATGTGACTATGTATGATGTGTTCAAGGAGTTTAGAAACCACAGGTGTTAAGGATATTGGTCTATAGTTAGATGTTTCTGCTCTACTTCCTTTCTTAAAAATTGCTGTTACATTGGCTTCTTTCCAGGTATTGTCCAGAGTCAACAGATGATTGGAAAATGTCATGTATTACTGGTGCTAGATGAGAGGCATATCTGTTTAAGGACCATGGTGGAATGCCATCTGGTCCTTGCGATTTAGAAATGTTAATTTTGGAAAGTTGATCAAGTACTCCTTTAAGTGAAATTGTTAGTTTGGGGATTTCTCCATGTAGACTTCTGGCCATATCTGGTAGGGTGGAATTTCCTTCGTGTGTAAAGACACTTTGGAACTGATTGTTTAAGGCTTCTGCTTTATGTTTGTCGTCGCTAATGATGTCACCCGCTGTGTTAAGGTCCCCAATGCCCTGGTTATCCTGTCTAAGTTTAGAAACGAAGCTCCAAAATTATTTAGGTTTCTCTGTTATTGTTGTTGTCAGGAATTGACTTATGTAGGATAGTCTAGCAAAAAAAGGAGGTGCTGATGCATGTTTCTCATGATGTCACAGAATTCTTTCCAGTCTTCTGGATTTCTAGTTCTTTTTGCTTTGTTATATAGCTGTTTCTTTCTTTTGCACATTTTCTTTAAATCTTTATTGAACCAGGGAAGATTGTGCCTTGAAGTAGTAAGACGGTGCGGTACTTATTGGTTCATAATGTTGATGATTTTCGTGGAAACAAGATTCCACTTGTCATTGACTGTCATGTTTTGGTTTTGAAAGAAGTATTCATGTGTAAAGTTTTCAAGAGATTTCTGGATGTTAATGTTGTCGGCTTTATTTCTAATGAAGACTTTACATTTTGGATGATGTTTGCATTTGGGCGAGATGTTTACATCAATGATGACTGTGCTATGGTCTGCTATTCAGTCTACTACATTTATCTTCTTTATTAACCCAGGTCTGTTGGTGAAGACAAGATCTAAAATATTATTGGCATTTCCCTGTCTGTGTGTGGGTTCTTTAACATGTTGGATCAGTCCATGTTCTTCTGTAAGAGAGAGTAATTTATTTAGAAAGGGCTAAGTCTAGTTCTTCGATTTGAGTTCCACGAGTCATTTGGGGCATGATAGAGGGTACACATGATTATTGGTTTCATTCCTGTTATCTGGGTTTCAGTCCAAATGCTCTCACTGTTAGTGTCTAGGTCTGGTAGGTGGCTTGTGATGAGGTCATCTTTTGATATTTGAAATACCCCCCCCCCCCTCCAGTAGTGTCTGTTTCTCTGTCCTTTCTAAAGACGTTAAAGTTGCTTAGGAATATTTCTCCATTTTTTATTGAGGGATCTAAGCATGATTCAGTGCCACAGATGATGTCTGGGTTGTGTAGATTGTTTAGTGCTTCGATGTCTGAGGCTTTCTTTTTAATGCTTTGGCAGTTTATGAGGATGCATCAGAAGTTTGGTCTCTTTTTCGGTCTATATGCTTTCCTGCTATTAGTTGTATTGTTGTTAGTAGTTTCGTTTAGGTTATGACTGTTACTGTCCAGAGGATAAAAGGGATTTTCCGTTGGGATTTCTGTATCTCTGAAGAAAGAATTTGTGAAGTTTAAGTTGTTGCATTTGGGGCAGGCCCACGAACATGTGGAATTTATTAATCGTTTATATTCATTGTCATCTATTGCACAGCATTTTGTGTGGATCCAGTTTAGGCAGTGGTCACACTGAATTGCTTTATGGTCATTTAGGACATCCCCATGGCAAATGCCACAGGGTGCTGAGCAATTTGAACAGTGCCATGGTACATTTAGGTTTCTGTAAGTGCTGTTAAATTCTTGTCTGGATATCCTGGCGCATTTGATGTGTGTTGATTTATTACAATCATTACAAGTTAGGATGAGTGCATTAGACTTTAGTGATTTCTTACATGAGTGACATTTAGAGGGGCCTGGATTTAGTTGAACATCTCCTGATAGCATGATGCATAGAAGTATGGAGAATTTTGTTGTTGTCCTGGGTTTGTACGGTAGAGGAGTGATCAGTAATCCAGTGGAGGTGCTGGATTTGAGACATTTCAATTGGGCTATGGTTTTCCATATGGGACTGTAAATGTAGTAGGACGTGACAGAATGGATGTCTTGTCTAGCTTTGGCGTTGACATAGGTCTCGTTTGTGTTGCTCTGGAAACTCTCAAACTTTTAGAAATTGGGATCATTTAAAAACCTAAAAGTGATCTGCAGACATAAAATCATGGACAGGGTACATATAAAAGTGCATCTTGTAGGGGTATGTCGTACGGAGCCTGCCATGTCACCAACTCGAGTGGTAGTGGTTAAGAATTGATAAAATGGTCAAATAGTTATTAAGAAACACACCCACACTAAAATACACCTACACTTAAAACGTGTACCGAGATAATAAAAAAAAAATAATAATTATAAAATATCTGTCCGTGTTAAAGGTTTAGTGACTAGTTGTTGTTGCTGTTTTTCGACAGCATACAATCCGGATTTGTAACAGTATGATATGCAAGCTTTATGTGAAAGTATATATTTACATGTGTGTATGTTGAACCAGCTCACACTGGTTCATGAGTCAAACTGAAAACCCAACTAACACGACACTTCCCTGTGTGCAGTCTGACTATGGACTGGTCTATGCACTCACTTGTTGGTATACAGTTTATTGTGTTTACTGTTTATTTCAGCTTGGTTTCTGATAGTATATAAACAGAACTAGTAATGATAATAACATAGGTTTTACTTTGTCACTGGGAGAATGCACCGATTTATGAGTTGATTTGGGGGTGATTTGGGTTTCGCGCGCTTTATACCCGTTGTTTACTAGTTCGCCATCTTGTTTTGTAGGTTGTAAGCTGGTTGTTAGGGAAGCTAATTGGTCAAAAACTTGGTTTAGGTATGTCAGATTGCAACTACAACCGTGGGGTTATATTCTGATGTAGTTATACGAGAGCCTCATTCATTCATGAACGAAAGAAACGTTTGGAAATCGTAAATAATATCGGTAAATATCGGAGCGATAAAACGGATTCGACTGAACAGTCATGTTATCAGAAGTCGGTCTTTTCTCTGCCATAGCCAAAGATGGTATGCCAGTGTTGTGCCTAAATAGTCAGTCGCTTGCAAATGCCTGGTAACTTAATTTACAAAAATTTATAAATTGTTTCAAGTGAATAATGATACTTTTGTTGCCTGGTTACTTTCGGTACCTGGTCACTGGGTTTGTTGTTTTTGGACCTTGTGGTAACTTCAACCCAGTGCCTTACGGGATGTCAAGACATTGATCAATTGTTTCAAATGAATGACGATATTTTCTCTGCGTGTGGGAAGGACGCTGTCTGCGTGTCTGGAGTAGCATACTGATAGGCATATTGATAAAATTAGATAATCAATAACTTGTTAAAATAGTCAGTAGTTGTTACTGATATTTCCGTAATACCACGACTGTTTCCGTAATGCTGTATTTGTCTCCAGGCAATACTTACGTTGTCACCCTCTGCATAAGATTTCCATAATGATTACGGAAAATGCGGTAAGCAGCCCTGCTGTACAGGTAGTTCTAGATTCAATCAAAAGCTGTCCCTCTCATGACACGGATCCATGATTACATTAATGGCGGTCCAATCCCCTGAACCGTAAACTGAGTGAATGAACTAGCCCAAGGTTCGAAACGGCAACAGGAGGATTTTAATCTTGCATCTTGATTGCAAGTCCAATTCTGTAACTACTACAACTGTCTACTTGCCATCTGGGGTTCTTTCTCTGGAGGGCAATGTTATTAAATCTGGTGAAATATGTTAGGTATGCAGAGGATAGTCAACTTACTCTGTAGAACTGATACTTTGGACTGGGTTTGCCTGTCGCCTTGCATGTGATGCTGACTTCATGGCCCTCAATGCCCTCCACAGCTCCTGGGCCTTTGGTGATCTTTGGTGGAACTGCAAGAGAAAGGTATCACTGTAGTCCCATACAACATGTTACACAATGAGGACCAGGGAACGAGTGTTGATATTGTGTCCCAACAGCAGCTTGCAGAAGCACGGGCTATAACCTTCCAAGCACTGTAGTAAAGACACAACTCTATTAAGTTTACCGCTTCAAAATTTAAATTACAGTCGCCCCTTGTTATAACACGGTAGTCGGGGTCCACGAAATGAACCCGCTATATAAGCGAGGCACGATAACAGATTCCCATATCTGCCACCAGGGGCACTTTGACGTCCATCACAGTCGGTGTATTGGCCGCGTGGTCTGTACGCAGTTTATGAAGCTTATTAAAATGTCAGCCATTGTAAATTTGTATTATGCTTGAATGTCATACACAGTTGAATGTTGAACTGAATAAAACACACACACACATATATATATATAAAATTAACCGTAAAACATGTTTAAAATGAAAATTTTATTTTTTAATACTCCAGTTTTAGTTTTTTACCCAAAATATTTTTATTTTTTACCAAGCTGGATAGTGTAGACATGGACAATAAATTAATGGAAATCATCTGTTGATTGCAAATTTGGAATTCAAACAGATCCTGCAGATAGCTAGCATGGTGGGGGAGAACACATAGATGAAAAACTGCGTCTTGATAAACTAATGTCCACCTTGTTGCCACAAGGAAGTTGATAAATACACTGGACTGGCAATGCTACTTCTACCTTTATTAGTCTCACTGGAGCCTGAGAGATAATCAAAATTGTCTAGTAAACAGGCGCCAGTCATGTTGTATCCAATCCAACTGAACACTGGCCTAGTTTATTATTAGTTCAATATCACTACGTGACATGGACAAACTTGGCTGAGTTTGATGGATGAACATTTCAAAACAATGGCACTCTGACAAATTGAAGTGGCCTCGCCAAAGCTATAAGAACACTGTTTCAGTCTAGTGTTGTCAACATTTCTGTTTGCTTGAATATACATGCCATACATAACTTCAGATATGTTTGATTTGATATGTGAATTGAAGCAATTTTGTAATATAAGGTTTTTACGGAATAATATTTGTGTTTCCGGTTATCCAACCCACCCTTTTAAATGTAAGAAGTTCTTACAACATTATTAAGAAAATACAGCATTATATTTGCAACTCTATATAAAACCAAGCACAAGGAAAAACATCAAACCAAGCTCTTGCTGTTAAAATACTTGGAAAATGTGTTCTTGTATTTGTTTATATAAACTGCTGGTGACATCTTCACAATCAGAATTAAAAAGAAAATACTCTAGACAGCTACCAACCAAAAAATATCCCCACCACGAAAATAATAAAAGCAAGAAAACCTGTCCTACTATTTATCCTAATATTTGAGTGCATGTAACAACACAAATGTTATTCTGAAAGGCAAAATGTTTGTTTTGAAATTCTGTAGGTAAAATCAGTGCACATACTGTGAACGACAACATCGACATTCCTGAAGTCGAATCGTGCATCCAGTGGCACTTCAGCGCGACACACATAACGGCCGTTGTCATCTTCTGAGATGTTCATTATCTTCAGTCCATCCTGCTCCAAGATGTAGTGATTGCCTGAAAGAATATTCTCCGTTATTCCAACATTGTCTCTGTGTCACATAGCGAGTTACACTGATAGAAACTATAGCGATCGAAAGCAGTTAACATTCCTGTTTCTGTGTCATACGAATTTAGGATATACTAAATTGTGATTTACGAAATCTGAAGAAAAAAACGTGTGATGTGAAATGGGAACAATTGAGCAGGAAAATTGTTATGTTATATTATATATTTTAATATTGAAATTAGGCCAGACTTTTTATATTACATATTTTAAAGGGCCGCCCAATAATAATTTCCTGGATATAGAATAAAAATAAAATCCACAATGTTCATTTTTTATTGCTGCCGATGTCAGTTTTATTAACTGAACGTATTAAATCATAAATAAAATATCTTACTATTCATGAGAAAAAATGCCCTGCTACTCTATGGGGTTTGAATTGAAAAGTGTTGGCCATGTGGCCTTTTAACAATGGTAGATACCGCGCGCATGCTTTTCTTTGAACATGACGTTAACAACTATTACATTAAATACTGTCACCACTGGGCGAAATAATAACCTATCAGCCATATGCTGCGACCAGCTGCAATTCGGTCCATGAGAGTGCCCGCGATGCATCCGATAGCCCAACGTCATCGAACACCGCTGCCAAAACATGGTGGCGGTGTTCGATGATGTTGGGCTATCGAAGTATTTGAGCACTGCACTCACTCAGACGCTTCCGTACAATTTTCTATTTCTTCGGCGGCATCTCAATTAAACTCTCCTTTTCACACAAATAATGTAAACAGGAAATTAGACAACTCGTTTTGAGAACTACGGCCAATTCCATGTCTCATTTGCATAAGTCTAAAGCTAAATAAGGAGATCATCGGGATTTGGACCTGCTTTCAATGCATGAAAATTCAACTTTGGCAAAAAGGGGCGTGACTACTGACATAACCGACAGATAGCCAAGAAGTCAGCTCTTCTTTTGATACCAAACAAAATGGCGTACTGTGAACGTACGTGGATTAATTTTACAAACGTTTAAAAAGCAGTGATTTTATACAATTTTTCTTACCATAACACTTGTGTGTGTAGTGATATGTAGAAATTTTTTTTAATATTGCTGGGAATCGCACAAAAAAACTGAAAGTATGTGATTTTGACTAAACTTGTTCATCTTATCAATAACATGATGACAGTAGCCGATAATTGACAAAACGTTAACACAACTACCAACTGGAAAATGAACTGTTCATTTAGTATAGACCATAGTACAGGTGTATACTCTGGCTATTGGTTTGGAAAGATCACACCAACATTGACTGTAGAAGTGCATTACAGCAAACCAAGATAAGGTCGCAGTATAAGGACTTCAGATAATGAATAGTTAATCCATATTTAATGTCATCAGCACAAAAGTAATAGGATTTTGGTGTCCTTGACAAAACAATAGAATAATAGAACTAATCGTCAGATCCTGTTATTTATGACAATTCCAACAGAATAAGGGAAACAAGCTTGGTACATTATGTTATTTGTTATAACTCACCGTCGATGGTTTACGGAGTACTGCTGTAAGTATCCTATCAAATAATAGACACAGCAGTGGTATGCAAGCTGCATTGTGGGAACACCATACTGCATTATGGGCAATTCCAACAGAATAAGGGAAACAAGCTTGGTACATTATGTTATTTGTTATAACTCACCATCGATGGTTTACGGAGTACTGCTGTAAGTATCCTATCAAATAATAGACACAGCAGTGGTATGCAAGCTGCATTGTGGGAACACCATACTGCATTATGGGCACATCATGCCTAAATGTCAAGGACTAAATCTAGATATTTTTAGATGATTCTATCGTGGTTGTATGCAGAACTTTATGGTACAACTTGTCTACTGCAGGACCACATCATCCACAGTAAATAAAAGGAATAAACCTAAATATTTTCATACTCCAAAACTGCATAACACTGCATACAAGCAGGATCCAGCAATTTTATTACAGCGGAACCTCATTTTTATTGGGTCACCCTCGAGACTGGGCCAAAACTACCTAAATAACGAGGTGACCTTATTAGCGAGCATAATGTCCTAAATTTTACTGTTCTGGAAATAATTTGGGTCTGTCCTAGGGTGACCATAATTGCTGTCTAACTAAGATGACTGAAAAGTGAGGTTCGACTGTACTATTAATGGAAGATGCTTATATTGGATTTCACTCGTAATAGTCAAAACATTCAAATGTGGCATCTCGCTACATCAAATAAATATCAACATAAAATGAGCAAAACTATTCCCCATGTATCGCATAGATATGTACACTGTCCATCACAAGCACTTTCTTTGATTTAGCCCAGCCCCCTTCATAACAGATGATTAACGTTTCTGCCCATGGAATACCAAGGCAGGAAGCTAAAACAGTGATGGAAACAAAACAAAAACTACGTTAAAGTAACTCGTTATAAGCCAGTGGGATGATGAAATACATACAGCTAACGGCGCTATGCTCTCACCTGCATACATGGGAACACGTATAACATAAATTTAATGCAGTGCAGTTTCACTCGTTTTCAGCTTTTTCTGACTAGCAACAAAATTAAATAAATAAAACAAAATAATTTACATCATCTGACAGCACCAATTCACTGGTTTCTTAACAGTATCCACCAAACGCAGCACTTGATAATAGCAACAATATCGGCATTCTCTAGATACGTATTGTGCAAAGCTGTAGTTCTATTGATGCGCATCTGGCCTGCTTCTCGGAAACAATCTGGATGCGACAAAGCCACGTAGCGTGCTTCGTTTGCAAACATCGAACATCTAAACTCACCGTCCGGAGATTCCGGTGAACCTATGCAGGGACAAAGGTCAGAGGTTATGTTTATAGGTTCACGATAATGCTGCCCCCAACAGTTCCAAATATAAATTCGACCCCCTGACATTGCTGTAGCGTGTACACTTACAAAATAAACTTTACTATTCTATATGGTGGATTTCCTGTCACTCACGTTTTACAAATTTTACTCCAGCACTTCATTTCAGGTAATGCTGGAATAAATTACATCCTTATTGTTAAAATATCAATTCCGTTTTACATCACTACTGTTTACAATGATTTATAAAACAAATTACTGTACTGTAATATTAATCAAAATAATGTGTTTTATGGGATGGGATGTCTATTGATAGAGAGGCAACCCATGACGTGTAAGCAAGTAAAGAGACTTACTGGGCTGGATCTTCTTGCCACGATACCTCCAGGACACTGTGGGTGTAGGCTGGCCACTGACTCGGCAGATGATCAGGGCATCACTGTAGATACGTGGGAACTGTTCATTCGGCACTTCATCAAATGTAATATCCTCTGGCAAACATAGCCATCACAGCAAGTTTAGTACACATGTACAGGGAAGAAATCATCCATCTACCGTCATCATTATGAGTGAGGGTGAAAAGGCTATTTCGAATATTGTGGCACTTCAACAAAGTCATTTACATTGCCACATAAAGAGTCAAATGCAATACAGTTCCAAGGTTGAATATAATGTCTTTAAAAAACAACATTTTCTTAGTACACAACCAGAAATTGTTGACTCACCATCACATTACTAAAACAATTTTATTATTTAATTTCTTCTAATGAATATCATTTAATTCTTCTATAAAAGAATGTTACAAGTATCATTACTGCTCGTAGTAGACAAGGGTTTTAGGAAATTTCAATTACAATCACATATTACAATTTCCAATTACAGGTACAACAAAATAGTTTTCAATTATAATGTTCAACAATTTACATTGACTGTACAATTAATTAGAAATTACAGAATTACAACTTAAAGGGAATAAAAACATCTATTGTTTGAATTCATGTTATATTACATCCTGCTATCTATTTCCATGTCCACCAAGCCAAAAAAATCAAAAAAATTCCATGAATTAGAAATTCCACATTTTATGCTGTGCATCCAGACATTTTCGAATATGCATATTTTTGGCACGCTTTTCGGGATGTCGAGATGTGACGTCACAAACTCGCATCAGGTCGACCCTTTCCATGCTTACAAGTATAGGTTTTGTGTCGAAACGAGCGTCAGGACGAGTTATTGTGCAATATTCCGACATAATACAAACACTAGTTTTCATAGAGGAACAAGCAGTTATCTTACGGTTCCACATGAATAGAATTTTATTCAAAACAACAAATGCGAATGGGCCTACAAGTCGACTAGGTTTCGCCGAGCTTGAGCTCGTTTTCAGAATAATTATACCGAATGCAACCAACGGGAGATAATCTACACCAATAAACACACATAGCAAACATATATTGTATCCAGCTACATAAAGTAACATGTATTATCTCATATCACTTAGAATATCGATATATGAAGGAGTTGTACAATTTATTATAACAACTTAAATCAGTCAGAGAATTTTCGCTGGTCGAGCTAGCTCAGTGGGTAGGCACGTTGGTTACTTTTCGTTTATTTTACAATCGGGCGACGCCGGTTCAATCCTGATAGCATGCAAACCTTTGATTTTCTTTACACTTTTTTTGTTTATGTTTTCACGAAGTAATATAAACAAAATCATTTTTTGGTAAATAATTTTTATTTTTCTAGTAATTATTTATTCGCCACCAAAAAATTAAAATATGGTCATTATATAACGATGTTTCTAAATTGTATTTATTCAAACAAATATAATGGATATATAATTTATTAATTGTAAATATATTGTATGGTAATATATTGTAATTATATATGTGAAAACAGATTGAGATCTGTCTGGATAAATACAATTTAGCAACAGCAAAACCATTACGTTACGGCAACTTACGCTGTCATCGACATCGTCTAGACTCTAGTCTACTCACCTCTAGTATATAAGCCTATCCCTGTATTATAGCCTGATAGAATGATAAATGATAGACGGGGGGGGGGGTGTGTAGCGACAGCAAAACCATTACATTACGGCATTTACGCTGTCATCGACATCGCGTAGACTCTAGTGACTGTATGATAGGCTGTAAATGATAGACTAAACTCCTCAATAAATACACTAACTTAGTACAGTCAGTTGGCCTAACACTACAAGTACAACACTCACTAAATTTTTGCATTACAAGTTTCTTTTTGGTTGGCGGTGGCATCGTTTCGCTGTCAGCCATAATTTTGTGCCGCATGACTTCGTTTTGTTTGATTGCGGAAATGCGAATTTGTCATAATGCTGTTTCCTATTGGTTAGATTACGACCAGACTCAGCGAATGAAAAACCATGTCACAACATGCTGCATACATATGCTGCCACCTGTTGAATATAGTGGAAGCTAAATTTGAGTGATTGGCGAACATGGTGACAGTTCGTAATATTTTCATCCCTCGCCGTAATACCGTAATTTGAGGTGACTTTCCGGAATGATTCCCGACAATCCGGAATGGTAGGCAGGTCTGTATTAACCCTCTCGTGGTCAGAACGCCCGAATCAACCCGACTCCCACTCACGGCCAGAACGCCTGAATACGCCCGAATACGCCCGAATACAGGGGCACATTTAAATTGGTACCGCGAAACAGTGTCATCCAATAACGGCAATTTATTTCGGCAGTTAGCATACAATAATATTGAAGTTTCACTGGGAAGCATCAAAAGTGAGAAATTATGGCAATTTCTGTGACTAAATAGCACCAACCACCACGCGGTTTTGTAGTCGAACGCAGCGACACACAATTGGAAGCATCCAGGAATTATTTCAAAACACGCGTCCGGAGGCGATTTCTACGATTAAATGCTAACTTTTGAGCAACCTATTTTGTTGTAAAGAAGTATTAATGCGCCGCGCAACGAAGCAGGTGGTGTTTTTTAGCTTTGGTGTAATTCTCGACATTGTCATTATGTCGAACTCCAGTAATTCGGACTTTGATGGGATTTTCGAATCGAGTTTATAACGAACGCTGCCATCGAAGGGGAATGTTTTGGACTATGATTACGCATTTTAAATATAACACCAACTTAATAGTTCAGACGGGATGACGGCTATGATCACAAAGAACGCCATTTTGTATAAAATCTTGAAAATACATGCACTCTGAAAAACTTAAATTATTTCAGTTTTATTTACCATAGACATTTAATTAGTTTTCCATTCTGTAGCATAGTAATTTATGAACATTTTATACGCAGCACGTAACCGCTGATTAATGAAAAATATTAAAAAAAATTAATTGTTTAAAATTATTTAAGTATTTTTTTCTTCTTCAAACTTTAGCAATTCATATTTGGGTAATAAATTGACTTATATGCCACATACTTGGCTAGTTACACCAGGAATGAGTTCTTCAGATGTAGTGAAAATTTTATTTTAATCAGATCAAAAATTATTTATTTATTTGCATTCATGCAACCTGAGTGTATCATATGATTCACTCACAGCACATTCTCTCGATTTAATAGGATTCAATAACAGGCACATATTTGCATTAATCTGGCCTTGAGAGGGTTAAGCAGCCTTCTAAAAATAAACAGAGCATACTATTGTTTGCTACGAATATGAGTTACGTATCGGCACAATTGATTATTTCCAGACATTTCGGCAAAATTCCGAAACAAGGTCTAGACAACTTGTGACTTACTGAAGAGCTTCAACTTGATCATTTTATCAATGCGATTTCCGTCAATCTCGCCTTGACAAGTGTACGTGCCGGCATCGCTGTTCTCAATCGAAGAGAAGTAAAGTTTCAACTCCTGTACGCCGTCAGACTCCAGGTACACCCTGCAATTAGAGGCAGTGCTGAGTGATCATGGTGACCTTGTGTTTCAAATCGCCTTATGTTTCAGAAATTGGGAACCTTCAGGTTTTTTAGCATTAAAAACCGGTTCTTGTTGTAAACTTGAATGGCCAAGGAAAGAGACAGAAGTAGAAAGATGAAATGTTTACGATCAATGGAACTGAAGTAGAAATTGCAATTCTCCATTAAGAGTTTGTGGAATGGGAATAAACGATATCTGTATGCAGTGAGCATAATGGAAACCCGAATTGGATTTAGCAGTCTACCGCCCAGCAGATGACTTCCTGCAGTAGTCTATTAATCTGCTGGTTTCTGTCTGACGTTGGTCAATTTATTACTTCCCAGTATCAAAGAATGTTGTCATCTCAGCTTTAAAAGGTGTGTAGTTCATCAGAGACCTGAATGGCGAGCATTTCAGACTGCACTACAAACTGACAGCTGACAAACAGTCTATGTTCAATAACAGCGGAGACAAAAATTAAAATAAATAATCCACTTAAAAAACTGTTAAGACTTTGTGTAATTTTCTTAGAAAAAATGTGAGTCCTGTATGCACTTGGGTCTGGTAAATGGTAACCCCAATAAAACTGCTTGTTTCAGGCAGAACATGCCCACCGCTGCACCAACAGTGAACTTGAGACAAAATAAAATAGCAGTGCAGAAGAAGGGCCTACGAAACAAGTAGTTTTAAAGGGACATTGGCCTTTGTAGATTCTATAATGGTGGTTTGACAGAGAGCTTTAGTTAAACCGGTACACTCTACTTCATGTTTAAGACACACAAGGACCATTACTTGTATGAGCAGCTGATCTGAAACCTTTCTGCATACAACACAGTGCACAGGCATCAGATGAGAAGAGAAGTTTGCAAAATAACAGCGCAGTGAATGTGTAAGTTGCTGTCACATGATCAACAGGAGGATGCAGTGCATGATGGGATGTTGATGAATTATTTGAACCCTGGATGCCAGCAAACTCAAGATTCTTACCATTCGTGTTTAACCAATCACATGCATGAAAAATCCTGCATGTTTCTCATTTTCTATTTTTGAGTAGCAACTTGAAAAGGAAATTGCAATATCATTACACAGATTGATGACGAGACATGTATCTATGTAGTTAGACATAAAATGTAAACATGTGACACAGACATTTGATGACATTACAAGAACACTGAACCAATGCTAAACAAGAACACGTCACAAGATGTCGCCAGTCAAACTGTGGTGACATATACACACAGACAACGCATGCGAAAGAAATAATTCAGGGTGAGGGGGGTCAATGGATGATGATTCTAAGAGGCAGGGGCACAGTGTGAAAACAAACAGCCAATGAAAAATGAACTTCGTTAACAAATGCCGTGATGACGCTAACGAAATGAAATTTGACCAAAACGACATCGAACTGACGATACTACGGTATATGACGTTGCCAACTGACTGGCATAAGTCTAGGGCGGTGACAATGACAATTGGTATAAACGAAGGTGATGCCAGGCTAACATCGTAAAACCACTAGTAAAATGACAATGCAAATGATAGGAACGGGGCCAATCACTTACCGACTGTGGTGCAGCGACAAGCAAATAAAAAGTAAAGCAGCAAGGTCATTAAAGTCCAGCCGTGTGCAACAGTACAGTAGTTGTACAGGACAGACAGAAAAACATCGGAAAACGTCAATCCGTATCCCCTGTTGCCAGGGCGATCGTGCCATGATAGCCAGATAAGATTAGGTGACGCTTGTATTCGTATAAATTTATGCTCATTTTTCTTTTTCGCAAGGTTTCAATCAATTACATTTAGAATCAGGCCAATACATGTTGATATCGATATTCTTAGCAGAAGTAGCAGTAAGTGAAAACGATTTCAGTACATAAATAAATTCATCCTAGGTAACCCACACTCCACAATTTCAAATTCCATAGTACTTAATGAATTACCAGAGCTTTATTAACCTCGCCCTTTTCATAAATCCTAGCACTTTGACACGAGCTTCAAAAAACAATCCACCCAAGAAAGACAGGACCACGTCTTTGAGATCTTTACGATATATAATCTGGGGAGTGTTTCACTATGATAATGAATTCATAAGGAAATCCATCACTAAACAGAATCAATTGTTAAATGTATATGGAGCTTTTTCAAAAGGCAAATGGTTGCTACAGTATCACCGAAGACATTATTTATTTGATACACGTGAAAGTGTCCCAGTGGCGCGCCCTGGTGTTGACATTACCGGTCAGGAGTGAGATTGGTTTTAATGAACAAAATCAGGCTATGAGCTCATAAGAATGTCAAGAAAAAAGTCGCCTGTAGTGCTCACAACTAAACATAAGTGCTCATAACTAGTACAAAATGGTATCTTTCATGTTTTCCTTACCTGCCAGACCTGTCGGTAATCTCATTTTCATCCTCGTCAAACCACTTGAGGTGTGGGTCAATGTCTGGACTGTCCAGTCCCGCCGCAGAACATGTCAGCAGCATTGACGTCTTGAGTGCCTTGGTCTGTTCATCCCCAGGCGGACTGATGTTGATGTCCTGAGCCCCCGCTGCAGCACAGATAATAATAATCTATCAGGTAGGCTTGGGTAAGGATTTTTCAGTGAAATTTACCTATTTCAATTTGTACTCCAGCCCTTGCGATTATGTATTGAAATAAAATTTGCATCAGTAAAAACGTTAATATGTTGTCTGTTCATACGTAAAATTTTATTCTGATAACTCATAAACTACGAGTTCAGTAGGCTTCCAAAACAACCCATGAATCAACGATCTACAGGCTGTGGTGACATGCTGCTTGTGCTAAGACACTATGTTGTTATGCTGGCACTGAGTGCAACACTGCGCTCCGGTCAGGTCGAAAAAGGAGGCGTAAATCATGCTTCTTCACAGACCTCGCGCCGCATCAATTTTAGTCACATTTAGTCCGAGTAAAGTTTATATTGATGAGGAATGGTAGTTGGAAGTGTTAAGCACTCGTCCGAACAAAAAAAATGTGCCGGCCACATGCAAATGTAACATAAGCCACATGCAAATGTAACATAAGCTGTGTAACTGTCATCTTTTGCTAATAACTTCACTATTTCACATCAGATCTACCAGTGCTTATCACCAACTGATTCGGCATTAAATTTGGAATCAAATAAATGTTGTTTTGTGAAAATTACATTTAATTTGTTGCTGCGCCGACACTTAAAAAGTGAAAGATTTGCAAATTTTACCTGAGTGGCTTCATTAGCTAGCTCGGTACTCATGCCACTACCAGGTAGTTAAGTTTCTAATAATAGCACGGCAGGCCGAGATCGACGACAATAAGATAAGAACGTATGCTGGTTGTTCCTTTTGCTGTGACCAAATAATTTTGAAATGTACACCAATATATTTGTTATTGAATATCCAAATTTATAAAATGACAAAGAAACAGTGTTCATGACATATATGACAATTTTCCCTGGCTCAAGGTGATCAGGGAAGTGAAACCCATTCACAAAAAGTCAGATAAAAACCAAACAACATGACATAGCTCAATGAAGCTTGTTTTAAAGTTCACATATCAAATTTATCTTCCAGATGTTCATATTTTTATTGGCCTGAGTTATATTTTTTTATTTTGTGCTCGTCTGCCACAAGCTAAATTGCCAAAACAACACATTTTCTCATTTTTAAAACATGATATCTTAAAAACTATCATTCACATCCATCTCATATTTTTAGTACTAATTTATTATGTTGTTGTTTTTGGACAGGTGTAATATTATGAGATTCAATATATTAATTACAAAGTTGTATTAGGTCAAACATTGCATTTTTATAACAAAATGTTTGCCAGATTCTATATAAGGGAGAGGAATAAAACTGAAAGTAACAATTCAAGAATTCAAACTGAACTATCAACCAGTTATGTGCTTTCACACAAATAATAAGATTATATAAAGGAGAGGAATAAAATGGAGTAACAATTCAAACTGAGCTAAGTGAAGAATCAGTCAGTGATGTGCTCACTTTTATCAGAATAGTTCACTCATAACCAAGTCATTTTGTGCAAGAATGCCATAAACAGTGAAGTTTTTTTTATGCACAATGCCTTTCAATATTTTGTTTTACAAGTTTTCAAATTACGTAAATAGTTAATATCTTTGAAATTCCCTATTAAAAACAGACAATTTTCAAGTTTAAAATTTACACAAAGACATTTTTTGTATCACAAATAAATGCCAACTTTGAATGCATATAAATTAGTAGGGGAGAACTTTGACCAAAATTACAATATATTTGTATACTTGCACTAAATAACCTAACTTCAGCTGAGTACTCCAGATGTCAGCACCATAGATTGTGATATTGATAAGGGACATTATGGCAGTGTATGCCTATTAATGCCCACCAGTTGCTGTGGAACAGCCTAAGGCATGATATTAATTACAAATTACAATTAATTTCTTATGTACATCAGACATGTCACACACAGGTGTCTCGCCATTATTTGTGTCAGTGACAGATGTCTACAATGACAGGGGTCTAGTGTGAAACATGTCTAACTAATCAATGACAGACACAAGTCTATGTCATCAAGTGGATATACATGCCACACAGACTCCCCGGGTATTGCAATCACTATTGTGAATACCGGTAATACATTTTTCATAACAAAGGTATGGGAAAGATAAAGTATACAAAGCTGAAACTGATGCAGTAAACACACAATTAAGTAACAATACAAATGTATTCCTTATAGGCGGTTATCCACTATGACAAGGTGTCCAAACATTTAGTAAGTGTGACAATGTAAGTTTAAATGTGTAACTAAAGCAGTAGCAGGAGCTGTCATTGCTGGATGACATAACAGTTGATTGATTACGTTAATACAGAGGAAGATAAAATGCAGATAAACAGGCCCAAGCCGTAAAATGAGTAGTCTTCAAATCCCTGCCTTCCACAAATCTAGGTTCTATGTAAATAAATATATGTTTGCCTGTAACCTAGTGTTATTGCTATCTGCTGAGTCTGCATAAATAAATACATAATTACTGCTATCAAAATACTGTGTAATGTAATGTATCAAATCACATTTATTTCAATAATTTAATAACCATACTTTCTATCCAAAGTACCATCACAATCAATATGTTGAAGATTCAAACTAGCCTAGATTATACTCTGTGTGGCCACACTGGTATACATACAACTGTAGAGATTCTGTACTATGATAAACAAAGCAATATATCGTATTACCAAGTCTGCACATCCGCCCACCTCCTAGATGCCCCACATACAAAGGTGTTTGACTGCAATATATCAGCTGATAGGTTGGATTGGCTTAGTTTACAACTGCACTCTAATCTTGGGTTTGCTATCACAAATGAGCTGATTTACACCTGGACTGTTGGGTGTCTGCAATCTGTCCTGTGCACATTAGTACATGATTATCCACATTGTCAGCATTAGGTTTCCTCTTCAGTGGCTTCTTACACAAGGACATGTCATTAATTTACATCCAGGCTCAATATGCAAGAATAGAGTACCGGGATAGGAGATTTTAAGGTGATACCATTTTCTAACATTTTTTGCATAACGTAAAATTAGTTATGAACATGGAAATGGAGTATACAGTTGAGGATTACAACAGTTATGCTGGTCAGAAGCTTATTTTTAGTGGCTCGCTGACATGTGTGCATGTCGCTGATGGAAGGATCCCTCGTATGTAGACAAACCTTCTTGTTTTGGGATAACAACTGATACGAAACATCTCCTATGTTTCTCTAGAAATAAATGGAAGGATTTGATGAAAATTTAACAGCAGGTCAGCGAGACAGTGACATAAAAAATAACAACTTGTGACAACAACATTGTGATAAGATGTGAATCATTATTTTATGTACAGCACTAAAAAAAATTAACTTGGTAGCCTATAAAAAACAACTAATGATCAGTCCCCAGTTTATGGCCTGTCCCAGCAACAGGAGAAAGTCAATGTTACCACAGCTGCAGGCAGCATCACACCCAGACTTCATATTTCTCACATCCTTCACAGATCAATTGGTTACTGATGACAGCAAGAAACAGGGCACATGCTCTTCAAAAGGTCACTGCACACATTTTTATCCAGTGAAAACCATGTTAAAAAAACAGCAGGTGCATTGCAGTAAAGTTAACAGTGTATCGAATGAACTGCGGAGTTGTTAGATTTTGCATGGCTATAACCTGGGCGCTTTCTTTCTGCATGTCCAGTTGTAAATCACTGTGGATTTACAGTGTTTGAAATAGCACTTGTCCGTGACAAATGATTTTTGGCCCGGACAAGTAAAATTACTCTACACGGTTATCCGGTGGACAAGTGAAAATTTACAGTAAATAGTGATGCGTGCAACACTGCAAACTTTTTATTTGAGGAAATTCAAATGTAAATGAAGTTTGCTAGCAATCGCGCACATTGCAATCTTGTTAGTGTGTTGACGTCTTGTCGTTCCGCCGCCAGTGTGTTGTACTTCAGTGTTCGACTGAGTTTAGTGCCTGCGTTAACAGGGTCATCCGATGAACGCACCAACCTAGTTCTGTCACACGCGTAGGACAGACTCCGCATCAGCCATCGGTGATTGAGGCTGTATTTCATAAAATTGTAAATCGTTCAGTTTGGCCGACGTACAACTTGCTTCCACCCATGGATCATATTTGACGAACTTTGGAAATAGTAGACTTTGTATCGCTACCTGTTATTTGAATAACTATATAGTTTTAACCATCATTACGCCTAACCCACGCGGACTCGGCAGTCTTCCAAGTCATCGAACATTAGCCGATCCAGTCCCAGATCGGTGACAATTTTAAAAACTTGTAACTGGCTCTTCGGTAAATCTATGGTGATTGTTGATAAACGGAATATTAATAAAAATTCAGAAGTGTTGATGTATCTATGTAACATTTATTCTAAACATAAATTGCAAGTTTTCGAAGCCAAATTATGCAAGACGCACGGCCGGGGTGCAAACCGCCGTTGACATGTCGGCTTCCGCCAACTATGGGGGTCTGCGCGATACGATGTTTATTGGTGATCAATTGAATATTATCGTCGTTTGTAAAATACAGAACTTTGTTAATACTAAAGTTCATAGAGATTGAACAAAATAATATCAGATTATGTAGTTTCTTATGATTTTTTAAAACAATTCCTGGCTTTGCATTGGTCATGTTCCTGATGGTTGAGTGGCATCTTCAATGACGAACTGATGCCAAAATTGTACAGCAGTGTTATATGTTATATATATATTTATACCATATTAAACAAAAACAATTTTTTCAACATTATAACAAATAGCAAGGAAAACAACTGTCTCATTGTAATAATTAAACAACTAAATATTCTGGCTTATTTCTATTGCTGATTTATCTTGAATTCCTCAGTGTTACCATGCATGAACTAGCAGTGGGACTGGAACGGGATATACACTGTTATCATACATGAAACAGCAGTAGGCCCCAGAACAAGGGCCCAAGCCAACTTGTTATCTCTATACAAATGGTACAACCCAAAAAAAAAGGTTTTTCTTTGCCTTATCTGACAGAAATGTGTTACTTGCCGGTTCTAGAGATAAGAAATTATGGTTATCAACCGATAAAAAGCCACAATGTGATACGTAGATAAGTGAATTGTTTTGTCAGCTGGCAAAAATTTCTTTTTCAAACACCAGAACATGTAGAGATTGTTTGAAGCTGCAATAATCAGACGTCATGTTGGCACAGTCCCTTCAGTGTGGTGGATTAACTATTATTGTTCATACAACACATCCTAACATCATGTAATTATACAAACAGGCAGGAAGTTGGTATTGCTGTGTGAGATGGGATTTCCTGAAACACTTAATGAAATGCAGATAATGCCAATATATCTATATTGAAAGGTGACTTGTCTTTCTGTAAACCCTCAGATGTTTGGCTGACCATTGACTGTCAAGTTCACTGCCCAAGGGACATCCCCTGAGATGCACTGGTCAAAGACTGACCAAACACTGGCTACTGTGGCATGGACAGTAACCACTAGAGACTGAAATGCAGATAGTCTGGCTGCAGATTAACATGAGTGAGCCTAGAATCAATAGCCCCCCTCATACAGAGACCACATGAGGAGCCACTGGCCTAATTACTTGACCCTTTAATTACTGGGTTAGACTGTATTAGTGAAACAGGCAGGATAGTGGGAATGGGGACAGTTGAGTGGCAGGAGATGCTATCTTGCTGTACAGAGAGCAAGACAGGCTACATGTATGGCACTAGTTACTAGTGACAGCACAGTGAATCTAACAAATTACGCCCATCTGTGACTGACACTACTTAGTTACTAGTGACATACATAAAGAAGCTGACTAGTTACGTCTATCTGTGACACAAGTCTTGTTCTTCTTATGCTCACCTCACGCTCTTATTTATTATATATATAAATGATATAGCACTTTCTAGTGACCTTTTCAAATTCATAACATATGCTGACGACACCACCCTTACTAGTACACTAAAAACATTTAATGATTCAGAAGGCCAAATGTGAAGTGAAAATATTAACAAAGAACTAACAAAGATTAGTAATTGGTTAAAAGCTAATAAACTGTCACTAAATGCCAAAAAGACTAAATTCATGATTTTTCATATGCCTCAAAAGAATATAGAATACCCAGTGTTACAAATAGATGGGGCACACATTGAATGTGTAAATGATTTCAATTTTTTAGGCATCACAATAAATAACCATTTAAACTGGCAGAGTCATACAAACAAAATAGCAAATAAAATCTCTAAAACAATAGGCATACTAAATAAACTTAAACATTTTTTACCACCTAATACATTATATATTATGTACAATGCTCTTATTCTCCCTCATATTAATTATGGCTTACTTTTATGGGGTCTTCAGGCACATCGAATTTTCAAATTACAGAAAAAAGCAATACGATTAATATCCTTAAGTAAATATAATGCTCACACAAGTCCTATTTTTAAAAGACTTCAGTTGCTAAAGTTGGATGACATTTATAAAATCCAACAATTAAAATTTTACTACAAATTAATTAACAATCTTTTACCCTATTACTTCAATGTTTTTCCAAACACACACATCTATAATATTCATCAGCACTGCACATGTGAAAGAAATAATCTGTATATGTCCAGATTCAAACATGAATTTGCAAAAAAATGCATTAGACAGAACATAGTTGAGACAGTTAACAATACACCCAAGTATTATCATTAATAAAATTTACACCCACAGTCTGTATGGTTTTTCAACATACACAACAAACTTTCTTATTTTAAATTATGAATCCTGTTGTCGTATTCATAATTGCTTTATATGTAATTCGTAATACGTATTGAAATGTATACCTAAGTGTCCATATGTACGTCAATTTGTACAAGAGTACATTTAATCTCCTTATATTATGTATGAATGCTGATACACTGAGTAATTATCAACTGTAAAACAAGGCATATGCATTTTGTGACATGTAAATTTTGATGTTGATTATATTTATGGGGTGGCTCCTGTGCTAGCGATATTGTATATCTTAATGGGAGTCTCCCGACCTTATCTAGTATTCATGTTATTCATTGTGTATATATCGTATATATAGGTCAGATAAACTGATTCTGAGTCTGTTTATCGGCCACATGTGTGGCTAGAGTATTGTCTAGCTTGGTAACCGACATACTTAAATTACAGAATCTGACAATTTATACCCATCTGTGAAAGACACTAGTTAAACACTTAGAAAATTCTATTATGTTACTCCCATCTCTGAACGGTTCCTCTGAGTGACATTAGTAACTAGTGACATGTATAGAGTATTTAACAAGTTCCATTCACTGTGAGTGGCACAAGTTGTTAATGACATACTATATGATGCTTTGACGTAATAACCGATGCAAATTCAATGGTCCACATACATAAATAAACTATAAATTCATGGACATCCCTGCAACTTTCGCTAGATACAAAATTATAAAATATTACCAAGGTTAACATTAAAATAAAGGGTTAACCAGTTTGTCCGTGTTACTATCTAGCATCTATAGAGAGAAAGTAGAGAAACCAAGCTCTAAACGGCTAACAAATGTGCAGGATTCACAACGGGTATCAATCAACTTCTCAGACGGAACAATCAAAGTGACTCAATCATCAATTATTCAGAAGATTATCAGGTGATATATGACACCAGTGTAACTGTGGAGTTGACCTGGAAAACGGGTATTTCCTCTAAAATAATGACAGACCATGTAACCAAGAGTATTTGCAGGTCAACCGAGCCATTGCTGATGTAGCCCCACAATGCCTCAATCAATTCTAACTGGTGTAGCAATCAATCTTCCATTAGACAAGTCAACAAAGAACAAAAGCTTGTAAGCAAGTGCGATTTAACAAAGATCGCTATTTCTCAATTGTACTGTTTCGCTATAAATTTGTTTCCAAGTCATTTTGAAAATTTATATCGCTTTTTTTACAAACCTTCCTGGAGATCTTGAACATACATGTAGCATATTCCTAGAAAAGTATGCAAATATGGAAAAAATATAAGTGATGAAATCAACATAATTTTTTCCTAGCAAAATTCGACACAGATGTATGATAAATTTGTTGAGTGAACGCCACGAGTACTGATATAAACTAATAAAGAAAAAAGGTCATATTTTCTAGTGCATTATGGATGCATGCGATGACTCATTCAAAGCGATGGCGCCACTGTGTCCATGCTACTTCTCACGACATTTGCTGCATCTGCTATGGTGGAACTGTCATTAAAAATGCATCACGCAATGGCTACAGCCAGCTACAGCACGGCCAACAGCAGGCAATTCAAAAGTCTACATCCCAGACAATATCAATATGTCTGCCACCAAGAACCTGATTGTCTAAATAAAGCTCAAATGTACCTGTTAGCAGCATGATGCTAGTGAGTGCTACTCATGATATACATGTTACACATACAAATTGCTACTGGATAAGTAGTTCTAAGGAATCTGACAGGCGCATAAGTGAATTCATGGACAGACACTCCGATACTGACAAGTCATTACTTAGACCGAAGTAGATGAAAGGCCTTGTTTGAATATATTTTTGTATACTTTTTTTCTTATAAATAAAACACCATCAACACTATCCCAGATAAAAATCTTAAGTTAACGTCCATAAATTGAGGTTTTAATATCCTGGATGACCTCAAGTATACACACAATCAGCAAAAACACAAACGACAATCTTGGAGGAAAGCAAAAACAAACGAGAGAGAAAGCAGACTAAGACTGACAGAAAAAGAACAAAAACGAGTGAGATTGAGAGAGTGCAAGGGTGAGAGACCACGAGAGCTAAACATTCGCTAAACATTCTATGATAATGTAGATTGCATGAGTGGCCTAGCAATCACTTGAGCAACAGTTAGCAGGCATGTTTAGATATCTGCACCGCCAGCTGTCAACATCGCTAAACCAACTATTCATTAGCATAGAGGAAATATTTTCGCTGACTCTGTCCACAACAATTGGCAGTGTTTACCAGGAACGGAGCTAAACGACCCAGCTCCAGTTGGCCCCAGATGCTTTGAGAGAGACAGCGTAATTAGAATGCACCATGCCTTTATTAAATTTCCTTCCTTCTTCTCCTGATGAGATGTGCAACATGCAAACTGCCTCGCCTGTCATATCCCATGCAGTCACACGGAAACTGGTGCTGACTCGGATCAATAAACTCCTCGTTGTATTCGCCGCACGGACACGCGCAGCAATCATCCAGTGGAATGGAAACAGTCCATTTGCCTTTCACAATCAGTGATGTTCTGCTATTCTCCAGTTGTATGTCTATCTGAGGTGTTGCTCTATTTGCATGCGAGCACTGTTGTTGAATCGACCAAGTTATGGCTAGACACAGCCGGGCCATTAGCCATCCCATAAGTCACTGCCTGTAGGCTTCGGTTTCATGCTACTTGAACAGTTTCATTTATTGCTTTGTAGTTGATCAAATATATTTCCCGTTGTAATTGATAATGGAGATATATATGTTTATAGAAGGCACTGCTAAATTTATGTCTCAAGACGGGACAAGATTATCGTGCTATATATGTCATCAAGTAGCAGAAAATAGGTTCCTCTAAGACAAAGGAGTGAACCGCTGAGAAAGAAAGACAACAACTAGGGTGGAAAATGTGGATAGAACTGTAACAGGCAGGCCTGGGGCCAATTACAGTGTAATGTAATATATTACTATTACTTTGTTTCCTTCCTATTACTATTACATTTGAAGCAATTACTATTACATTTTTCATGGGAACATTTTATGGTGTAATGCACTGTATGCATAAATACAATAAATACAATTGTTTGACTCGGTCTCAAGACGTTAAACAAGACAGTTAAATAAAAAATCTAACTTGCCATTTGTTGATAATGATACCCATGCCCAAAATATTTGAAATAATATTTGAGAATGTCAAGGATAGAACATAAATGTTTTATTTTATATTTAAATATCACACTGGAATGAAAAACAAAAGCAATAGTCAATGCCACATAACGAGGTGGATTATATTAGTCTAATTAAACAACATTGCTCTACTGCTGCTTGGTGCTTGGTGGACAGTTCATTATTGGCTCAAGTATAGATACATCATGTTTTTCACACCAGCTGTAGTTTAGGCTGAATTGTGTGCACCATGGAGGCAGAGTCACTAAACCCACAGGCTTACTTGAAAAGGCTAGTTAGCAACTAGGCATTTGGCAGAACAGGTTTCAAAGCAGTGAAAGTCCAGTTTAATCCCTTTAGTTAATGCAGCAGTCACACTGTACCAGTGTCTCTTGCTATGTAACCGCTCATAAAACTCTAGATTAAAACTTACCCAGGGCCATGCTGAAGATGACAAGGGCATCTATAAAATCTGGAGAAACTAGTGGAATCTACAACCTAATCAAATGGAATTGTTATGTAGTTTAAATTTGGTTTAAATGTTCAATAGTAATATAAAAGTAATAGGTCAATTACTACATTGCTTCCTATTACTATTACATTGAGTTTTTGCTCAACCTATTACTTCGACATGTGTAATCATTACTACCCCGGTATTACATATTTCTACTACTGTTACCCCAGGCTTGATAACGAGTAGACAGAGCAAACTGGAGAAAATGAATTGCAGCCTTACATGCCATGATGCCAAAACAGAATAGGTAATGTAACATGTTTTTTTTAAGTGATTACGGGTATATAATAATACTTGGCATACAGCCCATACTGCCATGTTGACACCCAACCCCTCTGACATACCATCTTTCCCAGGCTTAATGGTATTGTCAAAAAGGGACCTATTACCACTGTAGACACCCACCAATTAATGTGACCACCTTTTCCTATTACAGGGCAGACAAAGGAGCTGCCAATTCCCTTTGTCCATGCATGCCCTGTTAGCCACACTGGAGGTGTCATTCATGCCCAGCATTGGAGAGTGAATGAATAGGCTGATTCAAGGGGACAGACTGACAGAGCAGGAGAAATGTAGTCAGACATGCAGCAGATCTGGGTGCTAAAACAGGCCCAGTATTGACTATTACATTCTCTCAACTAACTTGGTTTCTACAACAACAACCCTTGGGCATTCCCAGGACTATTGAAACATGCCTTGCAATACAAATGTCAGATACTTTGTCCTGTCATCCTTGCATGGGGAGATTTGGGGGGTGTAGAATGAAGGATGCTAATTAATGCAGTCTGCTGTAATAAAAACTTATTAAATTATATTTACCTGATCCATCTTCTTCAGGTCTCGCGACCCACAAGAAGATAAGAAAATGGATATGCGTTTTAATTTAACCAAAATCATGTATATAAAATTTACTCAATTCTGTTTTACTTCAAAACTTGACAGAATACATTTCATTTTGTTAGACTGCTTGAGAAAAACAGTAATAACCAGTTTCTGTGCAAAAGCCCACATTTTCTAACAATGCTTTTAGCTTTTTACAGTGTTAATGTTCTATAATTTCTAAGCAGTATTCCTGCAGTTGCTGGGATTGATAGTGATATTATGCTTTTTCACTACACAACTGCTGTTGATGAACTAACAATACCATGCTTGCTGCATGCATAGTGTATGTACAATTTACCCCTCAAAATTACACATACTGTGAAGATTCAGATGAAAGGGAGAACTGATAAACAATATTTAAGCATCTAGCCATACGTTGCAATACCCCTTGTACAATACACTACTGAAACTGATGCGAATAGAAACAGGATATAGCTAGGTGTTGTAGAAATCTACCCAACAGCCCTGCGGTTGTCTGTCTGCCTGTGGTCCCTGCGTGCATGATACCTATGTTTCCCTTAAGAATGTGGCTGGGAGAAAATTGTTCAATTGTAATCCAAATTGTAGTCTCTACCAGCCAGACACTAAGTCAACCTTCCCTGGATCAGATCCTCATTTCAGGGAAGTCAAATGTTATTATGTAAATATATTTTGGGAAGTGCATATCACCACTGGTCAATAAACTAAATTAAGAATAAATAACATATAATCAAGACAATCATCTCATTAATAGAAATCTAATTACAGAAAGCACCTGCGCTAAATCATGGTGTGACTAGTTAATGAGCATTAGTTGTTGATTAGCAGTTGTTTACTTCATGGTCAGAGAGGCTTCTCAGTTTATCAACATAATAGCAGGACTCATGCAGTACAATTTGCATCAATACTTTATTAATATCATTACGTTATTAAGAAATAATTTATGCGTTAAATATGATTTGGATGAAAATGATGTATGAGTAGATGATAAGACATTGCAAGAAAAAATACAATGTTGTATTTTTATGCGCCTCTGAGCAGAATTATATTCCAGATATTCGGCGCTTTATAAATAAATTATTATTATTATATTATTAAGAATCGACAGTTTTGTGAAAGTGATAACGAAAGGGATTGAAGAAGACTGAATCTACTTGGACAAACAAAACAGGAAGAACAGTAAATCAATCAATTTAGAAGATTATGAAGAATGACATGGAGGGTGATCTAATGGCAGAATGTTCAACAAGCTAAAAATAATTATTCTAAGACAATTAATTATTCCATAACCATATATAATTTGTATACTTAAGGTTAAAAAAGATCAGATTTTGTAAGTATTTAAACATCATCGCCGAAAAGAAGCAGGTAAACAATGGATGATTCATCCTAGTAAGTTATTCATAGGCTTCAGCACTTCATTGATCAACCCGAGAAATATTTTTTCAACAAGGCATCTTGCAAAGGCTCTGCCTCCGTTGCAATGTTGGCGCCAAATAAAGAGAAAAGAGAAAATTAGTTTCTACTCAGCACAGGTAGCTTGTAATGTCTGTCTAGACAGCTGCTGTAGTTTAGACAGTCATTAGTCAGAGGGAGATCAATTAATTCCTGGCATGTCTCTGTTATTTCAGGAACTACAAAGATCTGGTTTCACGCCAGCCCAAGTTGTTTCTTCCTTGCTATGTGATATCTGTAAATAAATTGTTTGGTACTGCCGATTCCACCATGTATATGGTTAATTAATACTGCACAAAAGTAGCATGAACAAAGCCGGGATAATCTGCAGAATGGAGAGAGTGAGAGTAAGTTCGGGGTGAAGAAACACATCAAAAGATAGGATAGTCATAGGAAGAAAAAATGCAGGGAAGAGAACAAAAACCTGAATCTCACCCCTCACATCCTGCCGCGGAATGAAGAATGCTGTACCCTCTGGCTAGCATGGCTTCAATTTCTTGGAGGGATATCTTTTTATATGACTAACCCTCTTGGAAGTGTACAGTGCCACTACCTGCCAGGTGATAATACGGGTGGGTCTGGGAACTGTCAAAGCAGAGTGCAACCTTCAGTTTGCAACTCTTCAAATATATAATTAAACGTGTCAAGAATATGAAGACAGTAAAGAACTATGTGTGCCTGGCTAGATACACTTGAAATATCTTCAGGGTGGGTCCAGGATGTGGCCAGATGTTACATATTCTTTACTGATTCAAGGCTGGCTGTCAAGGACGAATGTATCCATTATCCAGCTAGTGGGTATGTCTACTGTACCTCTCAGTCTCAAGTCATAGTTGCACCAAGCTTCCTCTAAACCTCTTACAATGTTACAATTTACTTACACACAAGAGTATCCTACTTTACTGTATACATAAGATATTCTTTGTCAACAAAACAGTTTGTTTATACAAACGGTTGGATAGCATGTTAGGCAGGGACCACATGATAATCCTGTCCTCACATGCATCACTAACTCACATACAGTGTAGCATCAATGTTATATCATAATGGATACCTAAAATGTGGTAAATTAGCATAATTCAATAGCAGTTTATTATCATTATCACAGGATTTATAACAAAAATTAAACACTAAAACACAGTTATTATAGATGTAACAGAATCGTCAAGAATCAGTGAGTATGAACACAAGACATTACCAATTTCCGGAAATAGCCACAACCAGGGAAGCTCACCAACTGACCAATGATCATCAGCCCAGGCCCTGGGTGGTCATCTGCTGCTAATCACCAGTTATGGGTGAAGAAACACTGGGATTAGATTCGCCTAATTAACACCTAATGTGAGGCTACTTAAATAGTGATTAGTGGCTGAAACTGGTTTGTGGGTGTTGTGTGAACCTTGATCTGAGGAACTGCAGCCCCTGGGAGGGGGGAAGACAAAGTAATTGTTTGTGTATGTTCTGTCTGTTTGTTGATTTTGTCAACACAACATGTGCTAGTGGATATAGCAAATTAGCACCTGGCATCTAGGATAATCATTACGCTATTGCATAATGAGAAACATCTGCACAAAACTGCTAAAATAGAAGGATTTTGTGATGATGAGTGCACTGCAGCATGGGACTGGATATCACAAAGTATTCATTCTAACTGAGAGGGCTATAAATGACGGGAACAAATTATCTGCTGACTGTGTAAATGTTAGCGCTAGCAGTGTGAATATGTTTCAAAACATTATTAAATATGTCAGAACGGTAGGCTACAAACAGAAACATGTTGGACCCTCAATAAACCAAGTTTCCTTGTCCATTTGCCACTTTGCTCTTGATGGCAATCTTGTTCAATTTACTTTACTCTGAGAAAAGTAACTAAAATGGTAGGCTGTGCAGAAATGTCAATTCAAAAATAACATTTTCTGACAGTAACAACGAAGTCCTAATGGTAATGCACACTTATACAGCTGTGAGGTGGAATAAATGGACCATTCTAATTCAGATTTTACAGCTACCTCTGTGGACATTTGCTTCCCCTCCCCACCAGCCATTCTTGACTTTCCTGGACACCTGGTGCCCCTCCCATTACATAATGGGCTAATAGTCCACAACTGTCCAGTCTGACCAATTACCTCTGACCACCTGTTAGAATGCATCCTGTTTGTCCTAGAAAGCAATCTGCTGTCATGTTAGTGTCACCTGTCACAAGTATAACACAAAGAAGATATCGATATGAAAAATATCACCAGTAACTGTTGTACAATGATAAATTTCTTTTAGGGCCACAATAAAATATAGTGTTTCCATTAACACTGATTTTTAAAATAGGGTAGGTAGGTAGGAAAAACATTTTACTTTTTAAAAACATTTTATTGCAAAAAAAATAGGGTAGACAGACCTATTGTAATATTTTATTTTCGTCAATCTATAACAATTTCCGGCAGTCTATAAAAGGGCATTATGTTCCTCGGAGAGCATCTCACTGGTAACAGACAACTTAATTGGAGGTGGAACTTTGAATGATGCCTACACTACCAGAAATACCCTGCAGAAATTATACAAATATGTCGCATCAACAGATCCACTCTGATCTGCAACCAAGGCATTTAGAAAACACACAATTTGCCACTACAACAGACCCACCCACACCGAGGGAGGGCAGAGCTACCCATTAGCCATAATGACAGATGTGTGCCTGAACACCAGCTGGGTCCAGTAGTACAGAGCCTGTTGCAAGTGACAGTGGCACACAGACGAGCAGCAGGTCTTTCCCTTCCTCTTGTCAGTGCCCTACCAATTACTCTTGGTTACATAGCAGCCTGAGGGACAGAATAACAGAGAGCAAATGTATCCTTTGCATCATTGCATCACTGTCGTGATACTTTCAAATTTTACTGGTCACCTTTTTATGGCAGCACCACCATTCATTTGACACAAACACTTGAGTTAAACTGGTTCCGCAGAATTAGGAATTTAACAATAAATTCAGAAAAATCTAAGTTAGGTATGTTAACTAGTTTCTTAACACAACTTCACAGGATACAACTGGCAATGAAGTTAGTTTTGTGTGCAATTCTTTGTGTGTAAATATCAAACATTCCAAGACAATTCCAGGGTCTAACCGGTTCAGCTGCATTCCCAACTGGAGTCTTCAAGGGCTAACAGAAGAGTTTGCATATGTAGGATGGGCCTAGATGCTACTGGAGTCTGTTGCTGCAAACAATGACTGCCAAACATGAAAGCAGTGCCTGAGGGAGATTCAGCTGAAGAGATGTATTGCATCCACTTCTGACCAGGCTCTTCTGTGGTGTGTTAATCAAGGTTGTGTATACAGTGTGCCATACTGACATCAGGGATTGTCAATTAGCTTATCAAAGGGCAACCATCAAAGTATATATGCCACTCAGGACAAAGGAGATAGCCTTCAGAACAAAGGAGATGGATGTCGAGTTATCAGGACAAAGGAGGCAGATGGAATATCCATAGCAGTTATCAGGACAAAGGAAATAAAGTCCCAGATAAATTGAATTATATTTACAAGAACATAAATAATCTTGCAGCATTAGACACAGCACTGGACAACTCTTTCAGCACCGGATAACTTTTGTTACACTGGACGATTCTTGTAGCACTGGACGATTCTTGCAGCACTGGATAACCCTTGCAGCACTGGAAGACCCTTGTAAAACTGGACAACTCTCAGTCTTTCTCAGTTCTCAACAAAATCACTGCCAACACTTCACAGGGTGGTTATAAGTTCCAATACTAATCAACACTGACTGATGGATAATGTCTGATACCCACTGGGTGCCAAGTTGGCTTAGGCTCCACAGTGGTCAATGGTTATTTATTTAGCAGAGATAAACCAACAACAACTGACTGGGACTCCAACAGTGATCAGTGCTTCTTCTGACCTTAGAACAGTATTTCTAACGCCCAGCACACAGGCTGATTATGTGGAACTACACTCTTGATATCTTCGACCAGTGAACTCATTTTTAGCATATTTGTAAGACATCACTGGTATTGGTGCACAGCAAAGAAACTCGCACAGACGTTAAGTTTTTTCCCCAGAAAAGCTGTAAATGTAAAGCAAAGGGAAGGCTGGCAGGCAGGAAAGAAAATGCATGTGGTTTCCACGGTGACACAGATCCTGTGCTGCATAGTTTAGTGATTTGCATATCTCAGTGATGCACCAGGCTACTGTGGGTTCATTCTACAGCATCCATCTTTTGTCCCAGGCTAAATTGATCTGGTGAACAGATTTGTGAAATCTTTATCACATTGAGAAGAAGAAATTTGTGAGTTATAGTACACCAAAAACAACTGCTGGCTGCATAACCTGCAACACTATCTGACATTGCAGTCTTCCAAAGATGATGGGAAAATGCATTTCTTCATTGCAAAACTAAATTACATACTGCTATTGGAGCCACAGTTTAAGAGTACCATTATAATAGAAATGTAATGAAGACATTCCTAGAACAGCAAACTCTAAAAGGAAGATCTTGTGTAAAAATAGGAAACAATGAGCAGAATTCATAGGCCATGAGGTGAGAAAGCATCTTGTGACAATGGGAATGAAGCAGAGGTCGGCAGAGAATCAAAATCCTGTAGTTCGGCTAGGAAGAAGCACAACAGAACTGTCGCAAGACACATACAACTGGGGATATTGGAAGGCCGTGATCGCCAACGTCTGCAGCAGACCTGATGATGATAAATACAACAAAATCATAGGTTTGATTAAAAGTTATCTTATTCTCAGACCAAGTGTCCCTTTACAGGAACCCAGGTGCTTGGCCAATACATGACACGACATCTATTCACCAATGGTCGTGTGAGTAGCCGTGGTTACAACAGAGCACCTGACGACAACGCTGTAGATGGCGCCGGTGGTGGAGACAGTAAGACGGGATCAATGAGGCCCGAGAATGCCACTGAGTGAAACGCAATAAACATTCCGTGTTAATCAGACAGCTGTCTGAATGGGGGCAGACAGTGAACAGAATGCACACCCATCAGAACATTGGTCATGTCAGTGTCAGGGGATTGAATCAGTAATAGAAGAATAATTTCATGGTGTTGTTCTTCTTCCTGGGCCCCTCATACAGGGGTGAGGTCTAGCTGGGGTGAGGTCTAGCTCCTGACCTGCTGCACTGCTCTTGTTGCCCTCCACTGCTGCATATCAGCACCCCTCACCCCTCTTCATCCACCTTTCACCTTCCTACATCTTTATAAAAATGAAATCCCTCTTTATGTAGCCCTCTCATCTCGGCTGTTGTCCTCCCTGGAGGCTTGATGTTTATCTGCCTATGCCCTCTTTGGTAGTTTAAATTATTAAATATTTATAGCAACAATAAGGGATTTTTTTTTCTCTTTAAACAATTGATAAGTACAGTAGATCAACAATGCTAATCTGAATGAACCCATGTGACATATCATGTGAAACAACTTTGCATTTAGTTGTGTAACAGTTTTGGTAGAAATATATGTTGAGAAATAACAAATATATTGAATTTAAACTGGAATTTAAGATGGAGGATAAATAATAAATGTACCCAAAATAATTACTGTTGCCACAACCTGTTTTTCTGCTATCAGACGCCCACTGGTTTTGACCATGAACAGTAACCACTCTATCCAAACAGACCTGTAGAATAATTATGCAATAACCACTTTTAATATAATCAGGTCAAAATTTGTAGCACAGAAATCTCATGTTCTAACACTCTTGGACTATTTTAATACACTGCGTGGTCTCGCACAGATTCACGTGACACGCGAAAAATGTACACAGCATAGATAGGACCCACGATTTTTTATGCAGGCGTCTTTGATGACATTTGGATTTCGCTGGTATATTTTCGTAGGTACTTCACTCAAAACAACCTTTATAACAGTTTGTTTGCAGAAAGTGGAAGGAATATGGGTTAGAGAATTAGCATATAAATATCTTACTGAAGAATTTGATCAGGTTTTAGTAAAAATGGCAAAACATGATTGGACCCACGATTAATGCCCATACCAGTATACACATACATATGATATATTCAATCCACATTCCTGAAACCTGACAATGTGTCATTGTGTTACTATATTCTTTGTGCATAATAATATTAACAGTAACATAATACAAAAAAAGTATCATGAAAAAGAACAATGGGCTACTTATCCGTGTTGGTTCTGAAAAGTAATTATTTTCGCATGCGTGAGACGCATGGCATGCGTGGATGTTGTGCATGCCTCAACGTCCTAATGTGCGGATCACAGACGAATCCAATATCAGTGGCGTCCTGACAAAGACGTCTAAGCACAATATTGTCTTCGCCATAAATACTGAATGAGGTGTTCTTGGAAAGCAAAATACAACATGATAAAATGTGGTAGTGTGAAGCAATCTGCCAATGAGAGAGAGTGAGAGAGAGGGGGGGGATATCACAATGTGGTGACCCGGTATTGACAGGAGCATATTGACAGAGTGACATTGGTAAGCAGCGTCATTTGTCATTCTGTGTTAATGTGGTTGCTCTCAATTTGGACAAATAAATTAGTAAATACAGTCACCTTCTTAATTCACCTGTCAACACAGTTGTGTGTACTGCATTAGTAAATTTAGTTTCCAGCAAAACATTACTGATTATAGATTAAAGCAGAAACAAACTAGAATTAGTGGCCACCATTTTGGTGCAAAAAAAAAACTTTTCCCAAAGAAACCTTACTTAATTTCTAGGGAAAATCTATTTGGAAGACATGTATCAATTAAAGGATACTGTTATCAATATTCCAAGTGTAGATGAATTATTTACCAGGCCCTTGTGACTTGATGTTACCTTGATTTGCTTGTAATTGGGAACTGATAAGATAATGACCATGGGTCAACATACTCAGTCCACTAAATCAATACTACCAGGCAGTATCAATAGACCTGATACTAATCAGACTTGTTATATATTTAGGTGTATTTGGTGTGTATTCAACAGCTGACATCCACTGCTTGACCTGTCAATCTCAAGCTGAACAATTCATTAACCGATGTGGAAACTCTTTATACAGGTATTTATAAAATGCATTTAATGCCAAACACCAGTGTGAAATGTATGCTTAATTATCTAATCATGTCCAGTAATTTATTTACCACAAGTACCTATCAACCATGAGCAGCTATGGGATATCTCATGTCAGACCTGTGAGCTGACCAATATTAACAAAACGACTTGTTTTTTTAAACATATATCACACTCTGAAGTTTGGAAACAAGACACATGAATGATATGAGAAGACTGATTGAATTGTGTCTTTGGTCAACTGCAGGACAGGCAGCTGCCTAAGATGAGTTTCTCTGGCTTTAAAAAGATGGATTCATTAGTCATTTCTACATGCAGCCTCCTGAAATAACCAGCCAGGACCAACGACCCTTGCTCTTTGGCTTGGTAAGCTGCAACAACTGCAGATCAATAACCTGGGACGATGTGGCAACACAGGCATGGTGGCCAACTCTAGATCCTCTCAACAGCATAGCATCACATAAATCAGTTTCACTGATGTAAGTTAATGCAACAGTAGTGGTGCATATTGCATCGGTCTGCATTTAAAGCAACCATTTTTATTGGATGAACGACTACTTTATGGAACGCTGCGAGACTGCTTTTGATTGGACATTGCGAAATGGTTTCATATACAATGATTAGTATTTATAACATCTTGGTTGGGAGTAAATAATATCCATACCAAATATGTATTTTATACTGATCTGTTATCTACGTTTTAATAATAAAATATGCCAGTTTTATGACTCATGGATCTATTGTTTTATAGAATTAAAAGATCAAAGAATAAATATTTGCTTTTCATGAATATACATATAAATATATATAACATTGTTCTACATTATTAATTTTAATGTATGTCAAGAAAAAAAAGGCTCCTTTTAAAATTATATGAAACCCCCAACTTGTTACATGTTGAACCCCTGAACAGTGGCAGTTTTTCTTCTTCCTACTAATTAATGCTGGCACTTTTCATGCATGCAAATTGGTTACAAATGGACCCTGGTCCAAATCTCTAAACTGGTTCATACCAGCTCTTCCAGAACTCTGGACTGAGGCCAGCCTGACATGTGTTTTACTGTTGTGTTTATCCCTACTGGCTGTCTGTGTGTTCTATCACAACCCCCATGGAATCACTCCCACCCTCACTCCACCATCAACAATGAGCTCAATTCCTTTGAAGAAAAGCCTTTAAATCTGTGATCTGTGAACTATAAATCAAGCAGATCCAAAGAGGTGTTGGTGTGATTAGTGACAGCATGTTCAGCTGTTACTGGAGGTGTTAAGATGGAAGTTTGGTGTATGGCAAGTGTAGGGTATCTATGACCGTCTTGCTTGAACAGTCATATATGTCATGAACCACTAGCCACTCACAATTCATTCACAGATGACTTATGATGCACAATTCATGTCAGCCCATGCATCAAGTTCCATCAGAACACTTTATAGGCCATAGATCACGCCACTTCATGCATCAACTTCCAGGATTTCAGTTTGTTGACCACAACGTCAACAGAGGCAGCAGTGACGTTTCCTTAACACTACATCTAATCTTATTGTGCCAAGCGCACATCAACCAACTAACGCTGATTTGGCGTTCTAGTTGGCTTAAAAAGTAGCCGACTGCAACTAGCGCTCACCAACCAGCACACACCGACTGACGATCGTTGGTGCAATTCTGGTAGAAAATCCACTATAAACATGCATGTTTACTCGATGGTGTTTGCTCAATGCGTAATTTACAACAGAGAAAAGCACGATTTCCCAACAATAATGTTCATGAAGCCATATTTGTGGCTATTAATTTTCCGTCTCAAAATGTCATTGATAAAAAAGATAAATTCCGTTTTTATTAACAAATTTTTTATTTTAAAAGGACAAGTTTCTTTTTCCAAAAAGGCACATTTTCTATCAAAACTTGTACTTATCCATGAACCGCATGTTTTTGCGCCTTGTTCCTCACGGACAACCAAACAAGTGCGCCTGATTGTGGCGCCGACGGTGGTAGTGTTTTAACAAAATAAAATAAAAAATGATGACGGTCTATGATAATTAGGTAAAAAGGCAGTGAAGAGCAAGGCCTAGACACAGACACACAGATGCAGAATAAGCACCAGTAAGGCCAATTTATACTAGATACTGATGCTTGATTTGAACAAACAAAGAGACCCATTGTCCACATGTGCAGTGCCAAGAGCTCCGCTGTCATCTGCCTCAAAACATGTGTCAGGAATGAGACTACACAGACAAGGCGAAAATGAATCGACTCTGCAACCAAATGTTGGCAAATTACACCAACTATACAAATGCTATAATGTTTACCGCCATAACATTATTATCTACTTATTTATTATTATTATCTGTTATGTACGTCTTGATATTTTTAGCTTAGGTTTGTTTAGTACATTTTATATTTTAATGCAGTTCTAGCATTTTTATACATTTAATTAGCCTATTATTTAAATAATTTACTCATTAATATTTTATAGTCTATTTATTATTATTATTAATGTAGTCTTGATACTTTTAGCTTTGTTTAGTACATTTTTTTAAATTTAATGCAGTTATTGTCTTTTTATACGTTTAATTCTATTATGTACATTGTAATAGCTATTAGTTGTCAACACTCTTGAACAGAGTCCTACCCTGGATATGAGTGTATAAATAAAGTATATTATTATCATGTTCTGCTTCTCGGATATCCCTCGTTGTCATTTGTTACCCCTTGTCAATGTAATTGAGGACACAACATCCCAGCCATACCTGAGCCATAGACAGGCCAAGAAATACTCTGAGGAGTCAGTTTCTAGGGGACCATACATCAACCTGCCAGCTGCCTGTCAGCAACAGGAGCAAGAGTAAATGGATGCACTTGAGCTAAAGTTTGACTGATTTCTTTCCTGGAATTCTCTCTGTCAGCCAACCACACCAATACCAGGTGACACGGTTGCCACATTTGTTGCTGGCTCTTCCACCAAATCACTGACAATCACCCATCCAGGGTTACTACAGCGGACATGTTGGCACATTAATGGGCGGCTAGTACAAAGCGACTATTCGGGTTCATTGCAGCTAATTTGACTCAAATTTAACATGAATTGCCTGATGGAATAAACCAGCTCAGCTAAATGCTACTTTGTACGGTTTCTGATGACACACATGCCTGATTGTTGGGGAACTCTAGACTAATTAACTGGGCCAATTATGAAAGTGAACTGCCTTTGCTAAATAATGTAGGCACACAAGGTTTATAATAAGATAAGAGGCTGTCAATTGTGATCAATATGTAAATATGCAGGAAGCACAACTGTAAGTGGCCTCAGTGCTTTACTTTTGTAATTCTATATAATTACGCATTTCTGACCAGAAGACAGCGCTGAGATAATCAACCATTGTTAAAAGCATGCACTACTGTTTACATTATAGAATGCTACATCATCATTCCGGGGGAGAATTTACAACTGAGTTCATTTCTCGTGATGCACAAAGATGACTTCCCAGTTAAAGCAATCAGTGTTTCTCCAAGAGCAGACACATATGGCCATAGATCACATGTAGGACTGCGTATTGATTGACATCACAAGACCTGGCACTTGAGGCCACCCAATGTAGACAGATGAGAGACGGGAATCCTGAAGGTGCAGGTTAGTCGACCACCATCTGTAGCTCACACTCGCGACCTTTCAGCTGACCCCGCTAGAAAGCAGGTTGATTTGATCATGCCTTCTTTCCGTTGGATGGCACTCAATGCAAACCGCCCATCCTCATATAATCCAACTAGGGTATCCGACTTTGACTACTCAATCGGATAATCAACTATTTTGGTAACACGCCAGGGTAGTAAACATATGAAGGAGGATGATATATAGATACTGCATCAGTTTTTTTACTGTAGCAACATAGTAGAGAGAAAACAAGTGAGAAAAAAGAGGGATGAAGAAAAGGAGGGAGGGAGGGACGGGGGAGAGAGATGGAGGGGCTTGGTGCAACCCCAACTTATAGAAATTATTATGACCAGACAGCTAGCTATCTCAACTAAATTGTTTGTGGATTTACAGAGAGTGTCTTGGTGCATCCACCTAAGTATTTTTTTTACTTTACTGTATGAGTCATTAAGTAGTCAGACTACATGACTAGTCGCGGATCAACAACTTAGAGAGGTGTACGAGTCAGTTATTAATATAATTATGTAAACACTTAACATTAACAAGATTGCACTGTTTGCCAGCTCCACCTACCCCAATCCCTATCAACTATGTGCAGTATTTATAAATCATTTTCAAACATGCCATAACAGCTTACTACTAAGCAAACCCTACCAAAACAGGACAGGTACATCACTGAAATTGACAACATTAAAGTTTTACCATTCCATGCTCATACACCATTTATAACAACTCATATTTGAACTGGCAACCAGTGTCAGAAACATGTGACATAATTATATAAACATTTACAATGCAAATACACATATAAATAACCATGAAATCACATCATCTCATTATGTCTCACTGACCACATGTTTACAAAGAAACGAAATAGGAAACGGCTCTAACTCTAATGCCGATGTATGTAGATTACAACAACTTGTCTGATATACTGCCCCTAGGCCTCCACTTCACACCTGTCTCTCCTGTCAGCTGCTGTCTGGTCTAACTGGCACTACCTGCCCACCTGTCATCAGTCGCTTGCTGCTACTAGTGCTAGTACAATAACTACCCTGTGAATACCTCCATCCAATCTATGTCTCTGTACAACAGAGGCATGCAACCTATTGCTAGTCTCATAGAATGAAGGAGTAACATTTTAACTCTCTTTCCAGTCTCAGGGGGGGGGGACACTGACCAAACTTGTTGACACATTTCTTTAAATATAAAGAATTATGTCCAGTTTCCTACACATTCGTGATGTTTTAAAATACCATTTTCTTCTTCTGTACTTCCGCCTACCCTCAACGTGCTGAGGATACAGGCCGTGGTTGGCAGGCGAACAGGAACTGTGCTTATATACATGTGCATTATGTCAACCAAGAACATATCCAGCTATGGATCATGTGATATTCAAATCTTGACAAAAACATAACTTCAGTACTTTGGCTATACATTTCTAACAATTTATGGTTCTAAAGACTGTTTTTATACATTACAACACAAAGTAATCAAGACAAGAAAAGTAAGTTGGATAATCCACAGTATGTTGCCCGTGGAGGTTTTATTCTGCAATGTCCAGCACAACCTCGCTGTGAAGCACAATGCCACATGTCTGGTCCAAACAAATCTTGACCATAAGGTGAATGACAGACTAACTCTGCATGGATAACTACATGTCAGAGGGATTATTCAGATGGGTGTTTTTGTCAATTTGCTAACCTAGTTCTGTCAGTAGAGTAATATTCCCACGGGAAGCCACCATATATCAGTAAGGCTGAAGGCTTGTATAAACAGGAAACATTTGGGGGAACTAATGCCTTAGTCCTGTTTCCAATCCACCATAAAACAATGAATCAGCTTAGGTGTGTAAGCCAATGTAAACAAGACACATAAACACATGACATTTCATCAGATAGGCAAACTTTGCACTTTGGCCTAGTTGTAATGTATAAGGAAAAGTAGTTCCAGTAGGAAACCTCTATTGTCTTCTGCTTATATAACACCACAGCTGAATGTGTCTCGCCAGCTCACTACCCTCAATAGTCTATTAGTCAGATCCTGTGTAAAACTGAAAGCAGGATGTATACACATGCCATTTGATGACAAAGCAAAAGTCAGAACATGTGACAACAGGAATAATTGAAGGGAAAGGAAGCAGAGTCTAAAAATACTGCAGCCTGGCTAGGAAGGAGCACAAAAAAACCTGATCATGTGACATCTACAACTGTGGAAAGTAGAGGGCCATGATCACTTCCATCTGCAGCAGATCTGGCAACCAATGATGATGGCATGAGTAATTTACCTTAATGCTACATATAATCATTTTTTTTAAATACATTCATAACTGATTTATTTATTTGGGAAGATGCAGCACCAGACTGATAAAATAGCAAATAACCATGTAAGTTACCAAACTGAGACATAAACTTTGCAATAACATCTACCATCCTGACCTGACACTTCTTTATTGGAAGCAAGCTGGCAGTAACAGCCTACTCAAACTTACACACTCAGGGCTACACATTCAACATCAAGCTGCTGCCTCCAGTCTTCAAATAATCTTGTCCTCTGCTACATATTTGACCTGACAAGTGACAGCCTACATTTGAGAGGGTCTATTTCTGACTGAGCGATGCAGTAGATTTTAGAAATGAGCCACTTAAGGGAATGAAGAATGGGGATGTGTTCAAAGAAACAGACTGTGTTATGAAACTGCATCAAAATTTCACCTTTCTCTAATATGGGTCAATTGTCCGAGCACAGCAAGCGTTCTAGGCAGAAATACATTCGGATAAATGCACACTACCAAATACTAATGTATAAAGTGTTACATAATACCAAATGTAAATGCATACTAATAAGTCAACCTGCTAAACATTAGGTAATATTTATGACATAGTGCATAGAATATGCCACCAAAGTACTAAACATGACACACTGCATTATGTTGATCTATACCATAATATTGCAGTACTTATGACATTTCGAGCAGCACATTTGGGCTTTGGATATTTCCAAAAACATAATATAAAAGTCACAGCAACAACATTTTATCAAACTTAATTACGTTAACATTTACGCTGTTTTGTTTCATTTATGTGAATATCTTTCTAAGAAATGGGTGAACAGACTAATTTGGGCCACATCATTACAGGTAACATTTTCAATGGTTCTCATTTTAAACCTTCCAGATGATTTTCAATAGGTTTGTAGATCATACTGACACTTCTACTGTGACTCAGAGTTACAAGTATATGGATGGTGGAACGTAGTAGAAAGCTAAAATATTTGATCATTTGGCTCTATGGACACTCTTGAAACACTAAGACCCACAAGAGTGAGTTCAAAGCAACCACTTGTCATTCCAATTGAAACTATACTATGCCTCCAGATTACAAAGACCTACAAGCTAGGACTGCTCACATGGTTGAAATGTTTCCACCCACACATCTGACCAGCAATAAATACTGCATGAATGTGGTTAACGAACCGCGTCAATTTAGGGACACTGGTTAAGTTACCATCACCATACCTGTAACCACTTCGTTTCACTAGTCTAACCCAGTATGCCCTAAAAGATAAAACGATGCGTCACTTAAAGTGTGCTGCCCCCCTTTGGGGACATGGGCTGTTGTAAAAACCCAAGGTGATGCTAGAACCCTGACAACTATCAGACAGCATTGAATGGGTGACTTGTACTACATTCTCATATATGTCAACGAATATATAATTGGAACATCTTATACCTGGCTACGCGATTCAGTGGTTTTCAATAATGTTCTCACACAGGACATTAAATTGAATGCCCTCGGGTCAAACTCCTCCGTGGTTCATGTACTTGATTCATTGAAATATTATAGTAATATTCTATGAACACCCAAACTGAGGACTTTTTTTTATCTCATGACTCAACATCTACTATCTGTTAGTGTTATCAACCATAAATATATGCCTGGTGAACAAAAAACTTACTAATAATTATGTTCAACTGTTGTATTTTATGTATACAAAAGATTATCATACATGTGATGGTTGATAACACTAACAGATAGTAGATGTTAAGTCATGAGATAAAAAAAGTATATATAATACATGTATTATTTAGCAGTACACAACTTACAACTTAGACTGTGCTATATAAAAAGTTAATTTACCTTTGAAAACACATTATATTTAGACGATATATATATATATATATATACATATATATATATATATGAATCTTTATTGTTTGACTACTACATGAACATGGAGAAATATAAATATTAAACATTTAATAACAAACAAAACTGGCACTTGCCAAAACAGTGATTCATTCACTGGCATCACCAAACAACAATCACATGATCAGGAACAATTAATTAAGGTCAAAGGCAGACAAGTAATAAATGACTGAACACAGCAACTACATTCTGAACGCTGCACACAAGCTTTATTATTAATTTGTTAATGTAAATGTAACATAGACGGATAAGTTATTTCTGTTTCTGTTGAACATTATTATCTTTATAATGCAGTGTGGGTGATGCCGAGTTGTTTTCATAAATAAATGCTCTGGTCATTCTACAGAAAATCCTGCAGTAATTGGCAGACAGCCATAATAGATCACAGATAGACAGTTTTAGTGTACGGTGATTATCATCTGATTGTCGTAGATACTTGTAGGTTTTGCACCTTTGGTTATTTAAATTAAAAGAATGGCTCTTTTTCTCACCTGGGGAATGTCTACCTGGCCTGCTGTTTTCAGAGACAAGTGAAATGACTTACCTGAAAAGAAACAAACATACATATAGCAATATGACAACAAAACAATACTGTTTGCCTAAATGTTGAGTGTTATTTATAAATGAAAATGTACTACATTTACACCATCAATACTTGCTAGTAAATCATTCAAATCAATCTCAGTAAACTTTACTGACATTGGTGGGAAATGTGTGTGTGTGGTGTGTGTGTGTGTGTGTGTGTGTGTGTGTGTGTGTGTGTGTGTGTGTGTGTGTGTGTGTGTGTGTGTGTGTGTGTGTGTGTGTGTGTGTGTGTGTGTGTGTGTGTGTGTGTGCGTGCGTAGTGTGTGTCTGTATTCAAGCAATAGTAACAATATCTGGAGGATGCCATTAACATACTTGTAGCACCCATAAACCATTCTATTTAACTACGTAATAAAAAATCAGTGCGACATTATCTTGTTAGTAGAAGCAGTACAAAACAATGTGCAAATTCATTAAGGTGAGTAAATAAACAGACAAATTTGTGAACCGGTTATATTCCACTTTGAAACAATAATATGACAGATATGGAACACAAACTGTTTTCCAATGATTGCCAATGACTATTAACAAATCTACATTTATTTAAAAAAAAGCAGAACAAAGAGCTTCATCCACAACTGGTGATTTTAGGTCAAAGTTTTGTTGTGATATATGTAGAAAACATCTTCATTAGTGATTAATTATGACTACAAACACTGATCTATTCAAATAGCATTCTTCCCTGGAATAGCGGTTTCTAGATGCCACATTAATGCACCGACTGACCACGAATTGAATCCTAGTGAAGATATCTGAAGGTATAGTTGGCCCAGCTCACTATACAAATTGGCTCTGAGTCAAACACAGAACTGACCTGCCTGTCTACAGATCATTTATCACAACCAAAAACTCTGCACAATACATGCAGACTTATGATACACAGCCCTATCTACACAGTCAGTTCAAGTTACTGTCCTTGTGAAACCACAGTATTGGTATCATTCAATCTATTTCTGTCTCAATGCAACTACTGGGGGTTAACTTCTTGTATAAGTTAGCATAGTACAGATTAGCTGAATGTGACCTTACCCAACAAAACATGTTTGATCTGAAATTATAGGCATCATCAAACCTGCAATGTTCTGCACTTACAAGCCATATCAGATAACTGAATCCCTCAAAAGTATCTTGGTTAGACTGCTAACCTTTGCACACCTAAATTGCATGTGATTTATGAGATAAACACTCAAGACCTAAACAAGAAAGCAAGTGTAGAAACTAGAGATGTGAACAACTTGTGGGTGCCTTGTCCTTTCCAGTCGATCTTTCTTCACTGTTCTAATATTTTTATAGGAGGCACAAAGCATTATCTCTAGACATTCAGTAAAATCAAAAACAGTCACTCGCTCAGCAGAAATCTTGGCGGGCAGTCAGATAAGTTGTCAAAGAGACGTGAAAATGATCACTCACATCAGTCAGCAAACAAAGACTGCCCAGAGACAGGGGAGAAGGCCTTAGGTTCAATTCATCACTCTTTGACCATTTGTAATCTTATTTGCTGCAACCTGATCGGTGTGTTTCACTTTTCAGCCCTCTGCATTCACCACACAAAGTGCTAATGATATAACAGCCTAACTACTTCAAAGTTGCAAACTGACTTCTTACTGGACAGACTGATAAAACACCAAATGACTGAACTACACAAAAGCAACATGCTTTAATGTTAGTTCTGTGTAACACTGTTGTAATTATATATTTGTGTATCAAGTTGTAGATGAACAAATTAAATAATAGTCTTGTTTGCTTATGCTATATTTGAGATTTTAATAACAGATCTTCTCCTATTTAAAAATATGATACATGAAATATTACCAGGGCTAATACAACAAATGCTCATGAAATCTGAGCTAGAACCTGTACCGTTTGGACATAAATGTGAAAATGTTACCCGATCAAGTGTAGTGTATACAGAGGGTGAGAAACTGTCTGCATGTGACACTCACAGGCAGCTGTATTATCTTCTATATTATAAAACAGTTTGTTCTCTATTTGTTTGTACACCCACATCTCTGATAGTTTTGCATGTATCGGGCTGAAATTTCAACCCAGCATCTGCCCTGTCTGTTGCTGGTTACCTCAGTTAGAAGGGTGAGTGCATGCGATTTCGGGGAAAAGGTTGTCCTAACAACAAGGCCAGTGACCAGTTACAATTTATTAATGCTGGTAGGCTGGAAAGATTTGGGACTGCCCTTTTTCCCTGGGCAACACCAGGTAACTCAGCTAGTATTACATAAATTGCTTGACTTGTTTTTTCCCATTAACAAACCAAGAATTTAATTCACTGCTCTATTACCATTGGCATTGGATTGAAACAAATCTGTGATGGAAACACAAGGGCGATTGCACATCTGAACTTGACACTTGCTGTGGAAGCACAGGCAGACAGTGCCAGACATCCACACTATGAGTATAAGGGCAACTTGTCAATGCAAACCTATATTATGTTGCACAGATCCATGTCATTATACAACACAATGGAATATGATACTCTGACCAGATATCCTAGTGTAATTATACATGACACTGATGAGCATTAGTTTCCTTGCATCATTTACTATCTGTCAGGCAATTTTTCAACACCCAAATGTTTCATGCACAATGTCAAAAGGGTTTGACATCAGCAGAAAACTTCAAGTTTGTCACATGACAAGATCATGACCTCCTCATTTATTTATGTATGTATCATGTAACTAAACTAACATCAGTCTGCCATGGCCCTGGTGATATGGACTGTCATTCCTACACACTCTGAAAGCAATAAGTCTTGATTGTCATAATAGGTGCCCGAGTACTACTATTCCTACCAGTTGTAGATGTCTTCGCGCATAGTACTGATCAAGGAAACAAAGCATTATTAAATATGTGTAGTGGTTTTAGTGTAATATTAAGCATGTGTTATTCTCCAGGATCAATATATAACATATTTGCCAGTTGCAGTAGTAATATCTGTGCATTTTTGTAACATCAGTCAAATAAACAATTCTTGATCCAGTGATCCTAGCTTCCTAATGCTGCATTCCGGAAATGTCATTGATTTGAATATTGATGGCCTGCCATGTCTCAGCACCTAGCAATGCCTTGGTGTATTGACAATTAACTCATTGGTTTATCAACACATCACAAAACATTTATCTAACTACCTACACATAGAATCTGGTGGCAATGGTGTGTCAGGGTCTAAGATAAATTATGGGTATAGATTGACAACGAAAACATGCTTTGAAAAGGGTCAATGTTTCAAATTCAGCCACATATCAAATCAGGGACAGCTTGACTATAAAATTATATGCAACTAACTACAGCATTAAGGAAATGGTTAATCAGGACAATGCAACAAACACAAGTCATGTTTCACGAGAGACAAATTAGCAAGACAGTTTGATATAAATAACAATTCATAAAGGAATTCCATGAATAAATGTGTCTGGATGACAGCACTTGCTAGTTGGTCTTCTTGTTTATTCATCATTAAGTTTGTAGTGAGTGAGGGAGGTAGGGGTGACTCAAAATTACATAACAAATGTCTAACAAATGTCCCCCAATATACCCTATCATGACTATCACCAATTACAAAAAGTTACTGCTTTGAAACTGCACAGGGAACATTTTCCCATTAGCAAATCCCTTAGTGTAAATAGTAATACACAGGCAACACCCATGCGGGACTGAATTCTCCCAAACTCATAGGATTCTCTGTGTGAATTAAGAGCAGAGACAGCTGGGGAACCACAGAGCACCTGAGTGCACAACTTCTAGGTAGGCCAATGTTCATAATTACATAACATGAAAGGTTGTAATATTTGACTACTGCACAGTGCACATACACCAGTAAGCAAAGTTAAAGGTTAGCATTGCAAACAACAAATCAACCATATATTACATAGATTTATAGACATTACCTAGAATGACTGATTACTCAGGAAGCAACCAGCGCCAACCTGATTTATGGTAGTGTATAGTACTGCTGTATGCTCTTAATCTGTTTTCTCCTGCTAATTATTCTACCTGTTTGATTTACACTAGACACCCAGATGCTGTTCTACATTTGTAGATGCACATAAATCAAACTTGGTATCGGATTTCCGCCAAGATATGGCTGAGTGGGTGAGGAAGCCATTAGTCAATACAATTCATTAAGACCTACTCTAACACTATAAGAACTCTGTTTACTGGCAGTCTATCATGACATTGCAAACAAAATTTAATGTTTGTTGAACAATCAAGACCAGGTAAAATAGCAGTTACACAAGTCTCAGTCAACTGCCAAGTGTTTGTACAAGTTGTGCTGGTAGCTCTGGTAGCAGATAACAAGTGCAAGGTTTGATGAGTGTCAAAGGATCACCCAAATGCAACCACTCATCTATCTAGTTGGTGCAGAAAGTGCACACAGATTCAGCAAGGATTACCAGCACATGTCTAATACGCTCATCCTGAATTAGTCAGAACCACCCTCGGGTACTTTCAATATTGACACTGGTATACAAGTCATTTGTGTGACTACTGAGGATAATTATACTGCTGAAGAGAGTTATACAACTATTGCAATACTACTGGGGTAAGACCATATTAAATATTCATGCGCCATTACCCAGTTAGAGAATGCTCTTAAAAATAGTGCTTTGGTGTGAGGTGTGGATTTTTTTGAGCACTTTTACATGGGACGTGTTGCACTAGTGAATATTGAATATACTACTGCAATAGATCTCTCACGAGACAGCAATAAATACGTGCTAGTTGCTCACGTATTCGCATGGTGGCTACTTTGCAGAACGCACCAATACTTCAAAATCTGTCACCAGATTGGATCAAAATTTTGGGGTATCAGGTTTGGGTGGATTTTTCTGAAAAACAAGGTACGAGAACTTCATGAATGTTCCACAGCACTTGTGTCAATGGAGGAATATGCTGTGAAATTTTCAAGAAGATTGTTAGACAAACTTTGCAGGAAATAAAAGAAATTGTATAATGGCCGCCTAAGTAAAATCTAATATCCCTACTGGACGAGTTTCGCAATAGTATTTTGGAATAGTGAATAGCCTGAAAATCAGTCCCAAACCAAGCACAATCTTGTGGTCTTAAAGGCAGTTGATACAAAAATGATGAATCCATGAACATACAAAATGATGAATCCATGAACAAATATCGAGCACTTAAAAGTTCAAGTTATATCAATAAAGGAAAATTTCCAATAAAAATTGAAAAAGCATTAATGTCTAAAACAGTATAACAATGACATAAATATAGCACTGATTTATTTTGCTAATTACATCACCTAACATGACATATTTTTATTCCCCTTACACTGAGTGACCATATGGAGATAAATTAGCGATCACCTACCCTACATCTGATCACGAACGATCTGGTGGTTCTAGCTGATTCAATGTGGCTTTTCTAGCAGGGCGCAAAACACAATCGTAATCATCAGGTTAGTAAGCATAATGTAAATCCACTGTTAACATTTGTCCTGCAGACATAGTCTAATCATGGCCTGTGGTTAGCTATAAATGCATGTGAACACTCCGGAACTCATGTGACTATAATTACACACTCAACTTGATGTGACTGCAACTGAATGTATACCGTATTCGTTCTATTAAGCATACAGTATGCTTAGCAAATATTTGAGACATGGAAATATGGCACATTTTGTGTTCCAATAAGCGTACAGTCATTGCAGCAGACATGATGGGCAAGCGATTTATGCATTTCACATATGAGCAACAGGATACCAGAACACTGTAGAAATCTGTTAATTTTGTTCGATGTTGTTTCATTACCAAGCTTTGAATCTAGTGTGATATTGGTAGAAATAAAAACACAATGATGGATTTAACAGTCAAGGTTGGCATTGAGATTACTGTCACGGCGTCGGATGCTGCTAAAAAGGGGTTGTACGCTAATTAGGGCATGTACGCTTAATAGAACGAATACGGTATATATGTTTCAACAAAGTTTGTTTGTTGGGCTAGTCAATGTGACCTTTCACGTTAAACAAGTGCTGCTTAGCCACTCAGTACTCACTTAAATTCCACATATATAGCTGTAGTCAAACCCAAAGACAACATTGCTGGGTGTTTATGAGGCTAAACTGTTTAAATCAATTTTGAATGAATAGACTACTGAATTTATAATTTTGTTTTAACAATCGAGTTAAGAGTTATCATCAATGATGATTTCTAGGAACTTAAATTGAGTACTGGCAATAACATGCCCCATTTGCTCCACTTGTTTGATTATTGTAGACAATCACTATTGTGATATTCATATTTGTATTGTCATACTGTCACTGTAATTTCTTGTTCAGTAATTGTCTTTGCTATGTTAGCCATCAATGAGAAATACTCTTCTATATTCTAAACTAGTCACAATTTCTTCATAAAAATGATCTTCTGATAGTTTTTTAATAATACACAAAATTGACACAATGATAGCAGCTAATCCATCTACAGAAATAGGTCACCTGATATAACTAGTAATCAGTTACCCCAGGATGTGTTTATCAAGCAGGTTGTGTTTATACAACAAACAGAGAAAGGAAGTCCTGGACAATTGATCCAGCAGCAGCAAACAAAGGGGGTAGTTGTGATTGTAGACTGCCTGGTCAAGTGGACACCTCAGCCTTGACCAGTCAATGTTTGACCTTACTACTAACAAATCCTCTCAATTTCACAAGATAGAAAACATTGCCAAAGGCAGAAACAAACCAGATGGCAAGAGGACACAGAAGTGATAGGAAACTGTCACGTTTAGTCCAACGTTTATTCATCTATGTGGAGCCCGCCCTTCTCAGATATTTCAATGTTGATGTTCAAGGATCAGTACTGATTCAACACAATGAAGGTGACAAGCTGACTTCTGCCCTTGACTGTCACATATGAACCCCTGAGAGGAGAGGCGCTCTGACCCCCTGACTGTCACAACCAGTGCCTAATCTCCCCTGGACTCATGAATAGGACAGATCAGTCCAAATAATTCAGTGCACTCTACAGGTGTCAACGCTGACACCTACTGTCAACCCTCATATCCTACCCCTCAAGGGCTTTCATTCACTCCTTTTGATGTCTATTTGCCTACCTCTCCTCTCCCTTCTGTCCCTGTTTGGTACACACACACATACGTCACCAAAGTTCAGAAACCTCTCTAAGTTATTTGTGCTTAACCTGGTTTCCTTGGCACTAGTATATGGGACTTTAGATTTCTCCTGGTTTGTCTGTCCATATTAACCCTCTCGTGGTCAGAACGCCCGAATCAACCCGACTCCCACTCACGGCTAGAACGCCTGAATACAGGGGCACATTTAAACTGGTACCGCGAAACAGTGTCAGCCAATAACGGCAATTTATTTCGGCAGTTAGCATATAATAATATTGAAGTTTCACTGGGAAGTGTCAAAAGTGAGAAATTATGACGATTTACGTGGCTAAATAGCGCCAACCACCACGCGGTTTTGTAGTCGAACGCGGCGACACACAATTTCTGGTCCCTCTTTTACACCACAGTGAATATTTTAATGGTGATTTTCAGCCAATGATATTAAAGTTTAACATTTGCTGCGGGCATAAACATGGAAGCACCCTGGAATTATTCCAAAACACGCATCCGCAGGCGATTTCTACGATTAAATGCTAACTTTTGAGCGGTCTATTTTGTTGTAAAGAAGTATTAATGCGCCGCGCAACGAAGCGGTTGGTGTTTTTTAGCTTTGATGTAATTCTCGACGTTGTCATTAAAATATATTTTTTTTTATGAATTGTTGAAAATTATTTAAGTATTTTATTTTTGTCAAACTTAGCAATTCATATCTGGATAATAAATTGACATACATGTCACATACTTGGCTAGTTACACCAGGAATTAGTTCTTCAGATGTAGTGAAAATTTGATCTGAATCAGATCAAAAATTATTTATTTATTTGCATTCATACAACCCGAGTATATCGCATGATTCACTCACAGCACATTCTCTCGATTTAATAGGATTCAATAACAGGCACATATTTCCATTAATCTGGCCTTGAGAGGGTTAACCAATGTCTCAGGCAATTTGGAGTTCATGAACAAAGCTGTCAGATTTCTACAAACAGCTGCCAAATAACTAATACTATTGGTAGATCTCCCTCCAAAATGCACACTCACAGATTTACTGCCAACAAGTTCCACCAATTGGGTTGGAATGACTTTAGCATGGTCTGTGGAAATACTGCCTGCCCATCTATAGACAAGTCAAAATTATAAACACATCTAATATTGACTAACAAAACCAAAATGATCTAGGATTCAGTAGTAAAGTAGTTCACTTTGACAGAGGCTGCCATTGGGGCTCCACTTCAGATTTTTCATGCAGTGTGAAACTGATCAAATTATCTACTTGTCCAGCAGACAAATAGAACCAAAGGTTCACTTGTCCGTACAACAATTCACTCGTCTCACAACTAACTTTCAAAAGGTACGTCTCCGTAATTAATTTTGTTTCTGCTATTTTAAATCATTACTGTAACACTATTTACCATAGGTAGCCAATGTACACTAGTATTCCAAGTCATAACAGAGTTTGCCCAGGTTTTCAAAAGGGCAGGGTGCCATTTTAGTAAAAGGGCACGTAAAGCGTGTTGAGCAATGGTTTAAAAGGCACTTGCGACACGCAACTAAATTAAATACATGAGGCACAATAGTAGGGTACAGCTTGTAGTTTAATATCATACTACTTACATATAGTATATTATGTACACAATGTATACATATATTTATGTATTATAATATTGGCTCGGGCAAGCATTTGTACTATTTATAGAACAAAACAGAGTATTCAGCTTTACATGACATTTAAATAAATCTAAATGTGGACAAATGGAAGATTATAGTAGATATAGACAATACAACATGAACACGTTTTATTTAGTTAAATTAGCATGTCTTAACTTTATTTAAGTTTTAGCAAAACACAATATTTAGCATGACAACATTTTATGTATAAATTCACATCACTTTTAATATTCCCAGACTATTATATAATAAATTAGTGTGCAAAATATTGTTGGGCTAGGCTGAACAGAAATTTAGATATAATTATAAACATGCATATAGCTAATTTGGAAAATTCCAGTTTATTTACAAAACAACTACCCACACACAATCTCATATTTAACAATCAGTCACAAGCAGAAAAAGTAACTACTGCTAGTTTGAAACCACTATTCAATAGTACCGGTACCACTCTGAATAATAATTATTACAAGTAGCTATTGCTAAATGCTTTGGCAAATAGAAGACGCTACCGCCAGCAACCTTAGCACCCCTGGCTAATCTTGCTGGTGCTTTGCAAAAGTCTGTCATGAAAAGGCTCTGTTCTATCAACTTGTGAAGTTTGGCACCTCCTCAGATCAAAATGTATTTTAATAATTTTTGGCACACATCACATGAGAATGAATTTAACGACAAATCTAACAAGTCTCCCGGCGATCAGACTATAATTTTTGAAGATACCAACAAAATAAGGACTGCTTGCAGTTTGTCAATATGTACAGTCAAGGCGTGGAAGTGTGTCGCTCTGGTCTATCCACTTCCGAAGGTTGGCACCTATTTTAATGTTTTATTTTGTTTGGCACACATGATTAATAATTTAATGGCAATTGGGATACAGAGTCGACATTGGGGCACTTGCAAGCACTCCGATCTCATGACGCATCCCATTCCCGATCGCGGAAATGGGTTGTTGAACAATCGAACTGCGCACATGGCACAATGAGGATAGGACTGTGTTTTGAGATCAGGGCAATTGCAGACACTCTCAAATTAGTATTCACAGTCGTGTAACCGTCTGTGGCCACGAGTAGGGTTACGATGCAATTATAGCAGGGCGTTGTGTAAAAAGACGGCATTCGTTTTGCCTTTTTCGGGTACCAGGGCATCACTGAAAAAGGGCAGGGTGTAATGCCCTGCAAATTTGACCTAGGCAGAACACTGAATATACAGTATTTACAGTAGAATAGTGTGTGCTGATAACCCTATCAAAAGCAATGCATCCTATACTTTTATATTTAGTAGAGAAGAACAATGATGCCCTATGCCCTATTATGACATCATTCACCGACAACAAGTAGTAGCAATTTCACTTATCCAGTGGCAAATCCAGTTGTCTCGGGCTAGCGGACAAGCGTAATTTTGAGCCCTGATAATACACCCCCATGTATAATACACTCCAACTTTTTAATTCTGTCATAATTCCTATATTACCACATATAATACGCTTCCCAACTTTTGACATCAACCTCTAATTTCCCTGCTTCTGATAGTTTATGATCCTTGAATCCATACCAGAATCATATAAATGCCCCATACGCAAGCTGTGGCATCACACACGATGACATCACCTCGTGAGTCGTATCTGCACAGTAATTCTTCCACCTGGTGGATACTTATACGACTATAAATGACACCACATGGATGTTTGTAGAACTACACGGAACCCCTAGCGGTCTGTCATAAGTTGTTTCCGTCATGATGTACGTGCCAAACTGCGTTCATGAGCGTGGAAATGCGAATTTGTTGTAACATTGTTTCCTATTGGTCAGATTACGAACAGAAGCAGCGAATGAAAAACCATATCACAACAAGCAGCATATATATGCTGCCACAAAATTTGAGGAGTATGTAAGTGATTGACGCTCATTGTGACAACGAAAGAATCCGTAATATTTTTATCCCTCGCCGTAATACCGTAATTTTAGGTGTATTTCCAATGATTACGGACAATCCGGAATGGTGGGCAGGTCTACTTATATCCACAGGAGAAAATTGTTGTTAGCACTAGCACCATGTATAATATGTACCCAGATTGTTATATACAAAATGAAGGAAAAAGTGCGTTTTATATACACAGAAACCTACGGTACATGACTAGTTGAGGCGAGATGTGATATTTCCCAGGTAGCTATTGTGCACCCCAAAGAAGTGTTAGTAGACAGTGCACATGTCTGGCAAATATCTAACATGGTGGGAGTCTGTAAACATGTGCCTAGATATAAAAAGATTAAACAACTCAACCATCTAAATCTTATAGACAAATGGTGTTGTTTTCACGGGAAAAAAATGTATGAAGATTACAAAACAATTTAATTTTAAATACAAAATTGTAGACAAAATTAGACTTGACCCTGGAATACAAAAAAATATGTACAGGGTACATGCTTCCAGCTGAATATAATAATACAATCTACAAAACGTGGTGAGTCTAATACTATTTAATTGCCAGAGCTCTACATGAATTCAATCATACAGTGAGTGGGGACAAGTAACTTGATGTATGGTACTCGTGATCTATAACTCTGGTAGACCTGTTCTGGCTTGCCTCTGATCATCAGCATCCAGCCAACCCACTGATGAATCATAACACATGTCAATAGGCCCAGAGTGGGGAGGGCTTCAGTGAGTAGATTTAGATTTATGACAGATTCAGATGATGGATGCAAGCAACATCTCCTGAAAGCAGTAGCTTGGAAGACTTGGTAATAGTGACCAGGTAATTCTACCCTTACTACACCAGCCTAGCTATGTACTCCCGCTGTTTTATTCACCTACATGGAGTATGAGGCTGCCACTTTCAGAATGGACCTCTGGATAAGCCATTATGGGTGAACTTTACCTTAAGTGTGGCTGGGTAGATCAGAACTACTACAACATGAACAATGGACATTAGGTAGTTTACATACTGCATGCAGTGTCAGAGGATGGACAGAAGATGAACAGATAAATAGAAAGACGAACAGAGTTTGGATGGATGCATATAATACTTTGAAATTGGGCTGGAACATAACTAATAGAATGAATGTAGTAATGAACAATAGAATGTGTTAAATACAGAGGTATTTAGACAAACATGGGTTAAGGAGTTCTGTGGGTAAACACAGAAAAATCCATGCAAATTTACTGCCAAAAACCAATAAATTAATGCTTGCTTCCTAATAATATTATCACTAATGTACACCAAATATACCAGTATGTGTACCTGTAACCAGTAGATGTGCAATACTGAGTAGCGTTCATACATACAAGTTTCCGAGTGTCGTATAACTCATAACTCAACTGGCCTAGGGTTCTAACTTTGCATTAATTTCAGCACGATACTTTACTGCACACTGTACGGGATTATTAGTGTAGATCTAATGGACAGGGTAACTACCAAATCACCACCCCTTATCATAAATGTAGACATTATCCGGGGAGAGGGTATGGTTTGGTCATTCTACAGTGAGTACAGACAACTAGTGTGGCCTGGTCCATATACCCACTTGACAACTGGCTCAGTTTTCACTTAAACAGCCTGAGGGATAGCCTATCTGCCATCCCAGAATAAACATTAATAGTGAGAACCCACAGATGATGCATAGGGTGGCCCTGCCTGGCAGTTTATGCTGCATGCACACTTATAACAACACCACAATTGATCCAGCAGCTATGAATAGACAGCGTTACCCGTAATCCTTATAGCGTCAGGTTCATCCGAGCCATCTGCATAATGTTTGTGATGGCAACTGCTGTATAAAATATAAGAGCACAGGTCTGGATCACTGAAGTGCATGTTAAACTTTTTAGTTTATTCAACATGGTAAGTATCCTGGGTGAAAAATCAAAACGTACCCAGTAAACCTGTGTCAAAATTCAGCTGCTATGTAAAACTGAAACAGCAGTTACAGCACCATGTAGACATGATCGATTCATTAAATATGAATGCAGTGCCACTATTAAATATTTACTATGCTATCACTATAACATATTGAAGCAAAAGATAATTTGAGTGTAGATGATTGAAAAGGATTTCGACCAGGGGAATTTGGATTAACATTTCGGTCACAAACAAGGCAGAGACGCACCAAAATCAATATGTGCGGGCTGGCGTGTTCCTAATCCACCAATCTGCTGTGAACTGACAGCCATGCCACAAGGACAGTATTGATCAGGGAGTATTCTGGCGCCATGAGTATCAACTAATCAAACATGTTCCATTTGAGCATCGTCACAAAAAACGCATCAAAGTATCCACTGACCATGAATATCAATATTTCAGTAACTAGTTAACTGGCTTTCATTATAATTTTCATACCATGTTTTGAAGGTCAGCCAGTACCCAGTAAAATGGTCATGTTAGGCGTGGCAGTTGAAAAACGATGGGTGTATCCGCTTGACATATCTTGTTCGGGTCTCATTCAAATTAGAACAAAATATTGAGGACAAATAAAGCAGCCTCATTTATTTGTGGTAGATGACTTTGACGTTGCCATGTTTTATTCATCAGCATTTTGAAATGAGCTACATTTGCTTCACTGGAAGTACCAATGCAGATACATAGTTATTTAGACCATTGCAACAAGTTATTTCAGGTGTTCATTTTATTGGGTACAATATAACCAAATGTTGATCACAAAACCAACCTATTTATATCTTCAAAATGCTTAATTAACCCAACTCACCTATGCAGTAGTAAGTATTGTACGTCTGAATTAAAGGATCAGTTTAACAATATATTGTTTAAAAAAATGATTGCACCTTTCCTAAGTCTACAAATGTTACAAGCAAACAAATAGTAATTAAGATACTGTCAGGAAACTACAAATACAAAATTAACAGAAACTTAGCTTACATTTTATAATTTATGCTCAAAGTCAAACTTGCATTTAACATTACGACCCAACTTATTAAAGTGATTCTATTTGAACTAGGCTGTTGCAGAAACATGTGATAGTAGATGTGATACTGCAGACATATGCAGACACCCATAGATATTACCACAATCGTATTTGGCATAGTAATCAATCACTTATGGCCAAATTACAAACCAAACTGTCCATTACTCCATGCCATCTATAAATTACCTTCTACAACAAAACGTGGCTATTTTCCCACATGTATGTGTGCAGTCAATAATCTAAAATAGAGATCTCATTCTAAAGTTACATTATAAAAAAGGTGTGAAAAGTTTGTGAATAAATAACTTTTTAACCAAGCCTTCCCTGAGGAACAAGTCACAACCTTTGGGGAGAGGACAAAACCAAGCTGTGAACTCACAATGCACCTGAGAGGCAGTAATTGTATATAAGAAGCAGATACAATGCTGAAAGCCCACCAAACTAAAGGCATCTTGCATAACCACAGGAGATGAAAGGTGCAGTTTATAGAGACTGCAGACCCCCAGCCTGAGAAGCTTCAGATGGTATTCAACTTACATCATGACTTAGCTACATGCAGAGCTGCTTAATGAGTGATTACTAGCTAAATGCATGTTCTTTGTCCATGCTTTTCACTAATTGACTTCACAAATTGGAGCTAAGGATCATCCTGTAGGGATGAATTGAAAAACCCAGATACCATCAACAAGAAACTATCCACAAAAATAAATACATCAAATGCAGATTTCAAATCGGTTGGTTGGATTAAAACGTACAAATTTAAAGGGAAACGCCCTATAGTATAGCACACTTATAAATATAGGTGCCCTGGATATGGTTACATTCCAAGTGGTTAAAAATCCTACACTGAATTTGTTTATATTCAATGTCCAGAACTTTCTCAGAGATTTTACAAGTGTTTTATTCATATTTTCTGTTTAAAGTGGAAGAAATGTTAGCCTAATCTTTAGTCTTCAGTACTTATGTACAGTATATTTGTATATGTGTATTTTTTTTCACAGACCGATTACTATATATCTGCCATTTTAAATAAATAATGATACAGTCATGACATAAGACAACCAGGCTAAAGTTGTGTTTGTGTGGCAGCAACATAACAAGCAGATAAACAAAACTGTTTCATAGATCTTGCAGCATAGCCTACTGTAATGAACCTAGACCTAGTTTTGAACTATTTGTAACCATTTATTAATCAGTATGAAAGTCGACATAAAATAATGCAATATATATTTGGAAAATTTGCAATGTATGTGATGGACTGAACTTCTGAAGACGAACTGGACTTGTGTGTGTCGAAATCTGGCCTGGGGTAGGCCCACTAAAGGCTAAGTAATTGGAAAGAAAACGTCATTTTTTACAAACAATTCATTTGCCAATTGGGCAGTTGTTCGTAGGAACATAAAACACTGAACTGGTGATTTATTAACGTTGAACACGATGTAGAGGCAGCGTTTTCGGGCACCATGGCCCATGCCCGCTCTTTCAAGTATACTGCCGCCACCCCCACTATATATGTCTGTGGCTATGTCAGTGATCTTATGATTTATCACCAAAACATTACAATAAAACGTCGTTATTACGTAGCACTCTTCTAGTAAAATTGTATTAGTCTTGACCAGTTGCACGTTCTTACAGTAAACAATGTACTAACTAATTCCTGTACCTATCGAAAATTATCCGGGTCGTTAACAAAGCTGTCATGCTCACCGCGACTGAGTCAGCCGCCTATTTCAGTCATTTGACACCTGCAAACGTCGCTTAAATCTTACCTGTGATTGCAGAAATGATCAGCAGAAGTGGTAGGTGATACATCGAACGTAACATTTTATGTCTATTTTCGCAACACAGATCTAATTGGTTCAAATTGTATCCAGTGCGCGACTAAAATCCAGCACCAAATTCTACGACGCCCACCAACCTACAATGCCGATCGTTCGAATAATCTATCCAACCGGCGGCGTGATCAGGTTTGACGGTACTCGGTATCACTCCGCCGAACGAGTGCGTAAACGGCGCAGACGCCAACACACCTACTGTAGAACAAATATTTGTTCAAACTCGTACAAGGACAGGCCAATCGCAAATGTTTGACCAATATCTTGTCTCGAGGTCCGATGCGTTTTGAGTTAAGCTGAGAACTATTTTATAGGTCAATTATTTCATTGACATTGTGTATTGCCGCTGAATGATAGGGCTAGCTAAACCTAGGCCAGGGCGCCGGCCGCAGATTAAAGTTACTTTGAAATGCGATATTATAAGGTATGCATTTCTGCCAAAATAAAAAACCTGAAGAGACATGATCTTGACAACTATCAGCTGTGCGTGTGTGCGTGTGTGCGTGTGTGCGTGTGTGCGTGTGTGCGTGTGTGCGTGTGTGCGTGTGTGCGTGTGTGCGTGTGTGCGCGTGTGTGTGCGTGTGTGCGCGTGTGTGCGCGTGTGTGCGCGTGTGTATGCGTGTGTATGCGTGTGTGCGTGCGTGCGTGCATGATGTGCGTTTGAGTGTGGTGTGTGCGCGTAAGCGTGTGTTGTGTACGTGCGTGCGTGCGTGCGTGCGTGCGTGCGTGCGTGCGTGCGTGCGTGCGTGTGCGTGCTGTGTCAATTTACATGTATACATGTGACCTGCTACAACAAACTGGGTATTAAGATGTAGAATTGTGAAATGGAGTTTTCACTCCACACACCATAAGCTTTAACATTATCCATATATAATTTGTTGAAATATCTTCAGTAGTTTTAGACATATTGCTGAAATTTAAGCAAACTTTAAAACAAATTGAGAAACAAAGTTATTTTGACTCATACTATCTATTGTTTTTTAATCTATGGTATCGTAAATGCGCATTTTATTAGTTTTCCATTATATGTCGAGAAAAATAAACTGGACATTGAAAGATGGGATTACTTATGGATATTAAAAAAGCAACATCATTGAACATGTTTAAGCCATTTTAAGAAATTTATCATTGGCATTAATTAGACCAATAAATAATTGAACTAATATCTGTAATGACTGTAGTTTTAATCAATCACCAGTTTCCCTTACATTATATCTAGCTTTATTTAAATGAAGTCAACCTGAAGCTATTATATTGATTAAGTTGTTTAACACACACACACACACACACACACACACACACACACACACACACACACACACACACACACACACACACACACACACACACACACACACACACACACACACACACACACACACACACACACACACACACACACACACACACACACACACACACACACACACACACACACACACACACACACACACACACACACACACACACACACACACACACACACACACACACACACACACACACACACACACACACACACACACACACACACACACACACAAACATTGGAATTGGAAATATTGGAATTACATGCTGAGGCCTTTGCCCAACCACGGGACACCATGACTGAATAATAATGATATATATCGGGCATTGACATTAAGGTTTAGAATCCACTGGCCCAGGGGGCCAGTAGATTTGAAAAGTTAGTGGCCTGCCTGTGAAAGTTACTGGCCCGGATTTTATGTTACCGTCAACAATACGCTGATACATCACACTGAGGTGCATAACATCATTAGTCTTTTTTATAATTTTACCAACAAAGTCAAAGTTGTTAGAAGTTACTATACACATATTGATTGTTCAAATTGAAATGTCCAAAGCTAACGATATTGCAATATTGTTCAAGTGTGTACTCAGATGCATATATACAGTATTTGCCAAGTTTAAATAAAGTGTGGCCATTGTGACGACAGCTAGTCAGTCGGTAGTTGAGTTGACACTGCTTTCGTGTACAGGTCATTCAAGGCATTATACTATTTCACGGTTCATTTGCTAGGTGGCACTACCCAAAATAGGTGGCCTTCACCTTGCCGATGCAGTGTTACATTTGGTTTCTTTCACTTTAGCCACTAGTTAAATTTGAATTTAAGCTGTATTCCTTTCATATATTTAGAGAAGAAAAAGCGTGCATAATTCTAAAGTCGATGCAGCTTCCAACCACCATACAAAGTGTGCCCAAGGGACGCGGCGGGATTTTAAAAATGGCGGCTCTCGTCATAAAAACCTGCGCTGCCGGTGGTTAGAAAATGTATTCGATGGCTTTGCACGCCGTCTTCCGCATGATAAGTGTTGGAGTTTGGACTCATTATTGATCAAAATGAATATCAACGTTATGTTTACAATGTCCTATAACTGAGTCGGGTCTAAGAATTCTGGCGAACTGCATCTGATAACCGATGCGGTCGTGCCGTGACCGCCGCTTCGCCTCCGCGGCGTTCGAGAACCGGAAACCAGTGGCCCGTCGGGCCAGTAAAATATAAGAACTGGTGGCCCGAACTGGCCTGACAGCTTCAAAAAAGGCGCCGGGCCATCGGGCCAGTGTTAATGTCGAGGCCTGTATATAATATATATTTATATAAATGTAATTTATATACAGGAGTGTACTATATTTAGCTTGATTTAATAGCCAAATAGGCTACCAGCTCGATAAGTTTTTAACTTCTCCGATAGCTACCTTATCTGTGTTGCTTTTGCTTTGAAATATGTTGTACATCCTGTGGATGAGGAAATACAATTTACTTACTTAGATGCTGATAAGGTATGTGTTTCTGTCAAAATAAAAACATTGTGAGACATGATCTTGACAGCTAGTTTGGCTCTTGTGCAGAATAGGCATTTGCGACTAACATTGGCCTATGGCGTGTGGGGAAACAAAATCAGGATTGAGATTATCAGGGAAGTTCCAATCAACTTGACTTATTGGATTAAACTACTTTTATGGCAAACCGAGTTACATATTGAATTGAACTGAATTGTATTCGACAACAAACATATACAAGGTGAACTCATACATAACACATCAAATTGAACCTATACACTGCACTAATACCAAATCTGAAGGATCTTAGTTACGAAATACGCCTAAAAAATGCGGTTTAACAACACTAGAGACCAGGAGATTGAGAGGAGATCAGATAGAAGTGTTTAAAATATTGAAGGGTTATGAAAATATTGATAGAAATATGTTTTTCTCAGTTAAGAAAGATAGAAGGACTAGAGGACATGATCTTGCATTAGCAAAGGAGCAGAGTCTGATTGGATATAAGAAAGTTTTCATTTTCACAAAGGACTGTAAATGAATGGAACAGATTACCTGCTGATTGTGTGGGTGCTAGTAGTGTGAATATGTTTAACAATAAAATCGACACATACCTCAGACGGGCGGGATACACATAGATAAAAGGGTCGGACTCTCGATAAGCCAAAGGCTTCCTTGTCCACCTGCTACCTAGAGTTAATTCTCTGGGTGGCAATCTTGTTAAATCTTGTTAAAAAGGTGCTGTGAATACCTAACTCTATACAATCGTGAAAACTAATTACTCATGTGTTGAACGGAAATGCAAGAAGTTAAGAACTTATGATTTGCATTCCCTATTACTAATTTCTAATATAATTTCATATATTACGTAAACATAATTGACTAGAATTACAGTGATGCAACCTTTACATACAAGTTGTCACTTATACTTCGCTCAATACTTAATACATTATACGTAATAATTAGCCTGATTATTGTTATTAATACAAACTTTAATATAAACTTTCATACTTTTGTAGAAGAATTCTTTTATAATGATTTTTTATAGGAGTCTAGGAGAAGGACAACTCTTATTTAAAACCTGGGTAGACCCAACTCATTAGCCTTGACAGGCAGTGGGTCTAGGAGAAGGAAACCTCTGATTTCAAACCATGGGCAGATCAAGTCCACTAGTCATGGAAGACATTGACCTACGGGAAGGAAAACCTGGAAGACAAACCCACCACATGGGTCAGCATGGGCAGCGCCATGTGGCTCGAATAAATTACCTAAATTATATGCTATGTCACTTAGTAATTACGAGATTGGCTACCGCGTGCGGGGGAACCGACGCCCTGGGACTCAGTCACCAACGAGAAATCAACGAAGACCTGGTGGGTCGAACAGCCGGCATCGACCCTCATGCGAAGTCCGGTTTGCCACTCTCAATGTGGGAACAATGACGAGGAATCGAGTGGAGGTGGTGGAGCTAATGAAGAGGCGGCAACTGTCAGTGATGAGGGTATAAGAAACCAAGTGGATAGGGGACCGGGCAGTGGACCGGGGAGATGGGTTTAAGATGCTGAAGGGGGAGATGGAAGGACGAATGGAGTGGGAGTGATTATGAAGGAGGAATACAGCGAGGAAGTCATAAGGGTGGAGCGATGGGAAGGCAGGATAATTGCAGTGTGGATGTTAGTTGGTGGAGAGATGATGTGCATACTATCGGTCTACGCAACGCAGACAGGGAGAACTCAAGAAGACCAGGATGCATTCCGAAAAAACCTGGAAGAAATTATTGGGCATGTGGAGCCGGAGACAATGCTGGCTGTGGCAGGTGATCTAGATGCCCATGTAGGAAAGATACAGAACAATGAGGAGACCTTAGGAAAGTACGGATATGGAACGAGAAACAGAGAGGGACAAGATCTGGTCGAGATGCTAGGCAGAAATCAGCTAGTGGTGGTAAACTCCTTCTTTCAGAAGAAGGAATCACACAAAATCACATACAGAAGGAGAAACAACAGAACATACAGATAGATAGATCTGCTGATTGCTAGAAGCAGCCAGTTGAACACGGTTGGGGACTGCAAAGTTCTGGCAGGAGAGCACATAACGAGCCAACGTAAACCAGTGGTTTATGAAATGTGGATAGGAAGAGGCAAACAGGGAAGGAAGAAACAAAGACAGGTAATAAAATGATGGAAATGTGAAGGAGAGGTGACGGCCCATTACAAAACCGAAGTAGAGAGGAAGTTCAGGTTACTCCAAGAACAAAGGGAGGATGTGGAATCAGAGTGGAAAGCACTTAAGGAAGGCTTTGTTAGAACAGCTGAGGAGATATGTGGCCGAACATCAGGAAAGCCGACACAAAGTCGAAAGAAGAAAGAACAGTGGTGGTGGAACCAGGAAGTTGAACAAGCAATACGAGAAAAAAGGAAGCACTGAAGTGTGTGGAAGAAGCGAGTGATGAAGAAAAGACAAGGCTAAAGCAGAAGTATCGGAAGAAGAAGAAGGCAGCAAATAAGGCAGTTGCTAAAGCAAGAGATGATAAACAGCAGGAATTGTGTGATAAGATTGAAGAAGATGGAGGGAAATACTGATCTTCAAACTTGCCAGTGATAGATATAGAGACAGCAACGATACTATACGAACATCAGCAATGAAGAGAAGCGACGGGACACTGGTCACTGGAGCAAAACAAGTGTTGGGTGTTTGGGAGGAGTACTTCATAAAACTACTAAATCCGGAGGAAGAATATGAGATAGAGATACCTCATACTGTAAGGAGAGAGCTGGACGTGAGGACAATAACAGAAGAAGAGGTGGAGAAAGCAGTAAAGAAGATGAAAACTGGAAAGGCTGTAGGAATGGATGAACTCTCAGTAGAAATGGTTAAAGCAAACAGACTAGTTGGAATCAAGTGGCTGACGAGGCTGTTTAATGTGTGCTTCACAGCAGGAGAGATACCAGCAGAGTGGCGAAGAGGAGTGATTGTGCCGATATGGAAGGGGAAAGGGGACATCCATGACCCAGGGAGATACAGACGCATCACATTACTGAGCCAAGCCCTGAAATTGTTGGAAAGGATACTGAATGCTAGGGTGAGGCTTACAGTGGAGAGAATCAGCTGGGATTTGGGAAAGGGAGAGGAACAGATGATGGATTGTTTGCCATCAATGGTGGAGGAAATGTACAAGGAGACAACAGCGGTAGTGAGAGTCGAAGGAGAAACATCGGAACAATTTGGAGTGGAAGTAGGACTCATACAAGGAAGTGCCTTGAGTCCCCTGCTTTTCATTATGGTGATGAACCTGATCAGTGGAAAGATATCGGAGCAGGAAGAACTTAAGAAGATAATGTATGCAGACGACCTAGCAGTGGTGGCTGATAACAAAGAGGAACTACAGAAAGCTTTACAAGAATGGAGTGAAAGCTTTACAAGAATGGAGTGACACCTTCAGAAAACACGGCCTCCGAATGAATCTGGAAAAGACTGAAGTAATGTGGATAGGTGAACAGGAGGTAGATCTGCATGTAGTTATTGATGGAAAGACCATTAAACAAGTGAACAGCTTTGTATACCTGGGCGGTTCAGTGTGTGAGGATGGAAGGAGTAGTAAAGAAATACAGAGGAGGGTGCAAACACGAGCAGCAGCATGGAAGAGGGTAGAAGGCATTATGTGCGACAGAAAACTGAAGAAACAACTGAAAGGAAAAGTGTTAGAAGCCTGCGTTGTACCAGCCTGTATACACTGTATATGGGTTGGGAACACTGCCACTAACAAAGAGAAAGGAGGAGAAACTACAGGTGGCAGAAAACAAATGGGTCAGAAGAATATGTGAAGTAACACGAGAGGATAGAAGGAAGATGAAGGAATTGAGAGAGGAGATTGGAATGAAAAAACACCTAAAGAGGAAAGTAGCCGGTAACAGAAAGAGATGGTCGGGACATGTACATAGAATGGGTGAAGACAGACTGGCGAAAAGAGCGTGGAAAGTAGAAGAGGGTGGCAGACGAAGGAGAGGAAGACCAATGTTGAGATGGAACGACAGCATAAAACGAGACCTGGGGAGGGCTGGCGTGAACAGCCATGAATGGATGGCAATTGCGGACGAGAGAGAGAGAGAGAGGTGGAAAGAACTGACAAGAAAAGTAGAAGAAGCTACCAAGTGATGTGGACCCGACCCCGCAAGAGAGCAAGGGGAAGAAGAAGAAGAAGATCTGGAAGCAAATTGTTGTAAACCTTAAACATAAACACCATATTGTTGAAGTCAGTCATATCATGCAAACACAGAGTTTTAAAATAATAGAAAATCGGTCTTGTGTGTGTGACAAATACCCTTCATGTTTACATATTTGTATTGCTTTTTTCTGTAACATACAGAGCGATTGTATTTTGTTCTTATACGTATTTCCCCACACTTCACAACAGTAGTTAATATATGACACGGTAAGAGTGCAGTAGAAAGCATATAATGCCTGACTATTCAACAGGTGCTCAACTCTATTTATGATGGTCACATTCTTGGCAATTTTATTTTTTATCTTCTTGATATGGTCATTCCAATCTAACTGATAGTCAATGTGAACACCGATACATTTTTTAGTATATACTCTTTCAATATACATAAACTAGCAAAATACCCGTCACCTGACGGGATGCCTTGGTAGAAGACAGTCGTGAAAGTAATATTTACCAAATGTCAGAAAACACACCAGCATCGTTACATAAACACCATAATGTGTTTGCAGATACTCGCTGTTTGTTCAAAATAACGAAGGTCGGGGAGAATGTGAAGTTAATGTCCATCGATAGGCCCTAGTCGTGATAGTGTAGAATTGTTAAATACTATCGTATTGCTATGCTGTTGGCATAGATATAAGGATTACTCTGTCTGCATCTACCCCGTGTTGCCAAGTCTATGACTCAGGGGCCGTTTTCCCGAGGTTTTTGTCGCGCGCGCGTGGTTCCTGCAATTGTCAGATTTCGTTTTACGTATTACGTATTACACCCACATAACGTTTTACATTCCGAACAACTAATTTAGCCCAGGTGCGAACATTGACATATATTCAAGTGTATTCAAGTTACGTAGAATAATCCCTGAAAGTTTGGCGGGCGAGCTTCAGGCCGTCTAAGAGGAAAACGTTAACCTACTAGCATACTATGCAAGCTCGATTATACATAGATTACACCAAGCTGATGAAGCAATGCCAATGTGTCCTTTGCTTACCAGGAAAATAATAATAAGAATAACAAAAAGAAAATATCACATACCGGTAGAATAGACTGAAACGAAATTGTTGGACCTATTCTGAGAAGTTATATATATCCACTTTTGTAACAATAAAACAACAATGCAAATGGTGGAACATGTTTGAGTCTACGGAAGAACTGACAAAATGATGTAAATATGAAGAAAGGATTGAAAAGAGGGCAGAAGACCGGGAAGAATTAAAAAACACTTAAAATTAATGGCGCAAAGGAGACGCGGAAGAACCAATCTGGGGTAAGACCACATTTAAATTGTACGTAGGCGGCCATTATAAGTATATGTACGTTTCCTTCATTTCCTGCAAAATTTGTCTTACGATTTTCTTGAAAATTTCACAGCATATTTAACCTCCATTGACACAAGTGCTGTGGAAAACTCGTGAAATTCTCTAATGCAGTAGTACATTCAGTATTCACTAGACTAACATGTGCCATGTCAAAGTGCTAAAAAAATGCATACATCACACCAAAACGGTATTTTTAAGGGCACTCTTTAACTGGGTAATATCGCACGAATCCTTAATGTGGTCGTACCCCATCTACGTCAAACAAATATCAAACTGGAGGCGCCACCTAGTGAATAGTGATTATTACACACTTAGTAGTTCTTTGCATATCCATTAGGCGGCATCCGCCATCTTAAATCATCAGAGCCATTGATGGGCTCATGACACAGTTATACTTCCTGTTTCGTTACAACAAAGTGCAGTGTATTTTTGAGAAATAATTGTTTACAAAATTCACCTGCTCTGACATAAGTGCTTTTGAGTAGTCAGATTTCCAGGTGTGATTGTAGAAGCTGTTGACAGTAAAATGGTGTATTTTTAGCTGATTTTACTAAGCGGAAGGGTATTTGGCAGCAATTTGGCTGGTTGACCCTTTAGCCAGTGTACCGGTCGCATACCGGTCTGGAAGGAGGTTCCGGTCTGAGAGTAAGTTCCGGTTTCGTTTTGCGTATTGCGCATGTGCTTGTACATGTCAAAGGTTAGCGCCTACTTTCGGCCCGAAGCTGGACGGTCTGGAAGTAAGTTCCGGTCTAAGAGTAAGCTCCTGTTCGGTTTTGCGTACCCACTGTGCATGTCAAAGGTTCGCGCCTATTTTTGGCCAGCTTAAACACGGTGTTTGCCGAAACTATGTGTGATCCAATTAAATTATAGTTTACGTTAATGATACGGTTACTTTTGTAATTGTTAGTATACATAACAAAACCTCATAATTAGCATAACTTGTCATTATTTGCAAAAAAGTGTTTTATTTTTATGTAATTGTCTTGATCAGAGCATTATGTCTCTTACGACTTCGTCACACAGAGCTGCATCTTTCAGCGCTGTTTATACGCATAATATCTCCGTCAGTTGGGCATGTATGAAGCTGAAATTGTATATGTAATCTAGCAGGCCCATTGGGGGGTGCTTCGTAGATTTACATTAAAAAGATCGTCGAGGGTGGGGATCCTGGGGGTAACAATTTATAAATGACACATATCTATGTCAATTTGGCATGTATGAAGCTAACGTTTTGTGTGTAATCTACTTGGAAGTCAGATGTGCCTGTAGACAGTGTAGTCACGCGCATATGTACGTTCACTGTTCAGTACCGTAAGGGGACAAGTAGGTCAGTGGAGTAACGGTCGCTACATCAAACAAAAATTTATTAAATATGTAACTCAGTCGCCGCGTGCGTCGAGCAAGCCAGCAAGGGTCAAAGTTGATCGGTCACCTGAGGTCATGTTGCTCACCGCGATGTAACTCAGTCGCCGCATACTTCTGGCACAGGATCAAAGTTAATCGGTCAGCTGAGATCACGTTGCTCACAGCGGATCGCATTTGATGTAGTGCGCTTACGCGAGCATGCGCAATACGCAAAACGGAACCGGAACTTACTCTCAGACTGGAACCTCATTCCAGACCGCTACACCGGATTGCTGCCTGCATCCATTCGTAAATATTGACGGGTGTCACATATACAGGTATTTTGTTGTTCACGTTTTCTTATAATCAGACAAAACGTTAACATGGTCACCAATGGGGAAACTAGCAATGTGCTGACCCCAATTAAAGTCCGTAGCAACGGAAACACGCTACACAGTGAGGCGTCATGGAGGACACATTTTATGAAAAATATTCAGATAAAATTAATGAAAATGTGTGTATTTCAACAAACAATAAATGTATATTGTGGACAGGCTGCACGAAAGGCACATACGTGAAATACGGTGCAGCTAACTGCAGTTTAGATGTGGCAATAAACGTACCATCACGGCACACCGGTTAAGCTACCAGCTGCACCACAGGACAACATTTATAAGAGCGAATCTAGATGCTTCACATCTTTGCCACAATAGTCTCTGTGTGACAGCCACACATGTCAGCCTGGAACCACACCGTGTCAACAATGAACGAATTTCTTGCGTGAAATCAGGCGAATGTTGTGGACACTGCATTTACCCTGCATGCATGTTAGATTTAAAATTAAATCCATTAAAAATGGTGAGCACTTAAATTTTTCGGGAGTTCGTGTACGATGAACTTTTCCGAAGTGTGATCGTTACGACTGATCACTGGTATATATGTCAACACCAGTCAGCCCCTGCTATCACTGACGTAGCATTGCATCGTGTCGATTGATGGGTTTAACCCCACCCCCTCAGATTTGTGGCTGGAATTTGGTTCCTAGGGTGATTTTGGCTGAAAAAAATAAATTTTCAAAGATGAGTTCAATTGGACCAGCGGTTTGGGCGCTACGGCCCGCCCAATTTGGCAAAAATCACCCAAATTGGGCTGGGCGCCCTATATTTGAACGTCCATAAATCAGTAACCACTGGTCCAATCTTGATGGGAATGACATCTCTGGAATGGAATTTGCCCAAGGATTCCAAATTAAAGTGTGATGACCTTTTGATCTTAATTTTGACCTTGAATTTGACCTTGTTGCCCTCGTGACCTTGAAATGAAAATTGTCTAGAATTAACAGAACCAGAAGTGTAATATCCCTCAGTAGTCAACCAAAATAAATCAAAAAAATCTTCTCCATGCAATTTAACTTCAATTTAATTAGTACCCCGTTAAGGATAATTCCCACTTACTATTAGCAGTCATGGAATGCTACTGAAATTTGGTACACACATACTACTGACCATATTGAACAACAATTAATGGAAATTACAACAGTTGACCTTCTCAGAATTTTTTGGAAGCCATGCCCATATTGATTATTTATGGCAAATTTGTCAATATAACAAATATTGGAATGTTCTAAATATATACCCCAAACTTCAACTATGGGTGATATATACTGTAATTACAAAACCTAGGTCCCTAACTGACCAGTTTCCACGTCTTATAATGAGTGCATTCATTTTATGGAAACCTACGCAATACTGTTCTAAGCTTTTTGTACATAGTTGCACTCATTTTAAAAACACCAGGTGGCAGTTTCTAAGCCCCCTTATTTCTTGTAAAATAAGTAAAAGAAAACAAAAGCTTCAGTCAGCAACAAAAACATTAAAAAGGAAGCTTCAGGTGAGTTATGAAGTTCCGTTTGACAGTAGCTCTGATGAAGAAATTGACTTGAAAAACTTAAAACTTATATCAATCTGTGATGCAGGAATTGAAAAAAAATCAAAATTCTCAGTCTTATGCTGAACGTGTGCAGATATTAACTTTATCACCATTTCCCATAGAACGAACAATGGAAGAATTTTGGATAACCAATCTCGTCAAAAAAGCCGTGCAATAAAAAACAGAAAGGTGTGTTAGGGCAGTGTGACAAAAATGAGGGAAAGACCTTGTCTGGACAGCTGAAAAGTGAAACTGTAGCCTTTTATGAAAACAGTCGCATGTGTCCTGGAATGAAGGAAACTGTAAATGTTCAGGATAGTAATGGTGAGAAAATTAAACACCAGAAACGTCATGTTTTGTCCAATTTGAAGGAGCTCCACGCTTGCCTAGAAAGCAAGCAACCTAGCAAAGAAGATTGGCTTTTCCACATTTGCTGCACTCAGACCAAAATGGTGTGTTTTGGCCGCGGCTTCTGGGAGTCATTCCGTATGTGTCTGTAAATGCCATCAACATCGAAAACTGATGGTTGAAGCCTGCCTAAAATCAGATTTAAATGACCTGATGAAGCTGTGTGTATGTTCCATTGACAGCGAAAACTGTATGATGGGGCATTGTAAAGAGTGTCCTGCTCGCCAAGGATTGGTTGACTATCTGAATGAATGAGAAGAACTGGCAGACACTGAGGATATCACATACCAACAATGGATCAGCACAGATCGTATAGCATTGATGTCCGTTACTGAACCGAAGTTGGAGTTCATTGAGAATTTAGCAACGCAGGTGGTGAAATTAACTCGACATAGTTTTACAGCCAAGTCTCGAAGTGCGTATATGAAAACATTGAAGTCCTCCATGAAACCGATGGAGGAAATCATCCTTCGCAGAGAACTATTCATACATTCGTTCAGGATGAGATACAAAGTTTTCACTGGGAAAACAAGCAAGCAACCCTTCCACCCATTTGTGGCAAACCGTAGACTTGAAAATGGGACACTAGAACATCGGAATGTGTGTGTGTACTAGGTGACGGCAGGGAACATTCAACAGTTACAGTCTTTGCATTCTTGAACGCTGTCATTCACTATCTGAAAACAGAGTTTCCAGGTATGAAGAAAGTTCAATATTTCACAGATGGATGCGCAGGACAATACAAAAACAAAAACGACTTCAACAATTGTTGTCACCACCTAGAGGATTTCGATCTGGCTGCGGAATGGAACTTTTTCGCAACCCCCACTGCAAAAGAGCTTGTGATGGTATTTGAGGCACTGTAAAAAGGCTAGTTACAAAAGCCAGTCTCCAACGTCCATACGATGACCATATTCTTACCATTGAAGCAATCATGAAGTTCTGTACGGAAAAAATCGAACGGATCAAATTCTTCAATGTAGCACCAGAGAAAATTGCTGAATGTGAAAACAAACTCAAAGCGAAGTTCGAGTCATCAAGGACTATAAAGGGAACTCTGCAGCTACATCGATTCGTCCCCGTCTCCACATCACAGTTACAGGTCTACAACGTGAGTGCTCAAGCTGATGAACCAATATTGGTCTCCGTGACACTGACAGCTCATGGCAATCATGGGGATTTGGAATCAGATGAACTTGTAGCAGTACAAACACCTCTACAAACTTGTAGCAGTACAAACACCTCTACAAACTTGTAGCAGTACAAACACCTCTACAAACTTGTAGCAGTACAAACACCTCTACAAACTTGTAGCAGTACAAACACCTCTACAAACTTGTAGCAGTACAAACACCTCAACAAACTTGTAGCAGTACAAACACCTCTACAAACTTGTAGCAGTACAAACACCTCTACAAACTTGTAGCAGTACAAACACCTCTACAAACATGTAGCAGTACAAACACCTCTACAAACTTGTAGCAGTACAAACACCTCTACAAACATGTAGCAGTACAAACACCTCTACAAACATGTAGCAGTACAAACACCTCTACAAACTTGTAGCAGTACAAACACCTCTACAAACTTGTAGCAGTACAAACACCTCTACAAACTTGTAGCAGTACAAACACCTCTACAAACTTGTAGCAGTACAAACACCTCTACAAACTTGTAGCAGTACAAACACCTCAACAAACTTGTAGCAGTACAAACACCTCTACAAACTTGTAGCAGTACAAACACCTCTACAAACTTGTAGCAGTACAAACACCTCTACAAACATGTAGCAGTACAAACACCTCTACAAACTTGTAGCAGTACAAACACCTCTACAAACATGTAGCAGTACAAACACCTCTACAAACATGTAGCAGTACAAACACCTCTACAAACTTGTAGCAGTACAAACACCTCTACAAATTCATGAACAGAACTTTGTTTGCCGTCTTTATGAAAATCTGCCATGGATAGGAATGGTGGATGAAATTTCGAATGAATTTGGTGACTTCAATATGGGCCAGCAAAGCAGTTTCATTAGCCTAGACAATGCGATAAATGTTGGATATCGGAAGACGACATATTGTGTGTAGTTGAAACACCCTCAATTAGGTCATCACCATCCAGAGAATACAGCATCAGCGGAAATGATATGTTGAACATATCCAAACTTTGTAATAAGTGGACCATTGAAAATGAGTAGTGAAGTGAATTTACAAATACTGAAATAAGACACTTGAGCGCATGGTATACCGGTAAATGAAACGTGTTTATTCGTAGTTCACACGTTTGGTTTTAATGACGCACCAATTAAATTGAAGTTAAATTGCATGGAGGAGGTTTTTTGATTTGCACCTCTGGTTCTGTTATATTTAGTAGAAAACATGTTGGGCTATAATTTTGGTCAATTTTCATTTCAAGGTCAATGACTGCTTATAGTTAGTAGGAATTGTCCTTAACGGGGTACTAATTAAATTGAAGTTAAACTGCATGGAGAATTGTTTTTGATTTACTTTTGTAGACTACTGAGGGATATTACACCTCTGGTTCTGTTAATTCTAGACAATTTTAATTTCAAGGTCACGAGGGCAACAAGGCAAAATTCAAGGTCAAAGTGAAGATCAAAATATATTTACTTACCCGTACATCAAACATAATGGCATATTTGAAATCCTTGGGCAATGTCCATTCCAGAGAGGCCATTCACACCAATATTGGATCAGTGGTTACTGATTTATGAACGTTCAAATATAGGGCGCCCAGCCCAATTTGGGTGATTTTTGCAAAAATGGGCGGGCCGTGGCGCCCAAACCGCTGGTCCTATTGCGCTCATCTTTGAAAATTAAGCTTTTTCAGCCCAAACCACCATAGAAACACAATCTTTTTTGGGTGATTTGACACGGATCGACCCACAGTACCTTCCTCTACTACAGAGAACAGTCTTCCTTTCTTCGCTTCATGTCCCTTGGTAGCATTTCAATCCCTCGATCCCATAATCCTCTCTTTCTCCACCTCTTGCCCTCTCGCCTCCGCCGTACATTTTACTAATACACCCCGACCTTCCTATGTTCAATCTTCACTTCGCGTGTGCCTCTCACTCCAGCCTCGCTCTTCCTACCCAAACCATTAATTCCAAGTTGTATTTGTGATGTCTGCGACTCCATCCGGAAATACTATAAGTCGTGAAGTGTTTTGCAACTACTTTTAATCACTTATAATACATGAACGGTTGTACATTAGCTGTGCCAGCGGCCTGACACGCGCTGCTAGGCTGTCCTCGTTCAGGTCACTCTACAGTCTCTGTGGCTGTCACTCACCGTCAGGGAGCAATCCTTAACTGATAGGGATATCACGTTCCTCCCCCTTTAGATTGAAACTAGCATACAGTGATTATGATAAGCAAAAAAATAAAAATTCAATATTTATGTAATGGCTGATAGTTTACGATTCTAGTCATCGTGATAATATATTACTGTTATTAACATATGCCTCAGTGTCCTTGTAGATCTGTAACTCAATAACGATAATTATTCACTAAAAACATTTCTATCAGACAATTATTTCCAAACTGAAGTTATTAAATATGTCACTACCAATGTCCACAATGTTCTTGTCCAATACTACACGACGATTGTGAACGTCAGTTTTTAGATTCAATTTCTCCGGGGGTTTTCGGATTCTTCCGGATCTACGATCGCTTGTCGGCGGTCCAACAGGCCGTACGTCAGACAGCGGTGCGTCTGACGGCGGTGGGTGTACGTCAGACGGCGGTGCGCGTACTTCAGAAGGCGGTGCGTGTACGTCAGACGGCGGTGCGCGTACTTCAGAAGGCGGTGGGTGTACGTCAGACGGCGGTGCGCGTACTTCAGAAGGCGGTGGGTGTACGTCAGACGGCGGTGCGCGTACTTCAGAAGGCGGTACGTCAGACGGCGGTGCGCGTACTTCAGACGGCGGTGCATCTCCCTGAACAGGTTCCTCCGGAGACATACGCAGTTCAGAAGATAGTTTCTTCTCCGACACTGAGTTCCATTTGGAATGCGCGTCGATGAGAACCAGGAACAGTGTTCCCTGATTAGGCCCAGCATAGTCGAGATGGAGTCGAGACCATGGTTTCTCTGGCCAATCCCATGGATGTAGCCTTGCTTCAGCAGGAGCTGTGCGGTGCTCTTGGCAGACCGCCGAGCACGTATTTACTTTGTTTTTCAGTGCTTCGTCGATACCTGCCCCCCAGACCAGACCTTTGGCTATGGCTTTCATTCTTGCGATACCGGGGTGTGCTTCGTGTAGGCCATCAATCACACGAGCTCTGCCCTGAGGTGGTACCACTACTCGATTCCCACACAGAAGCACTTGATCTTGAACACTAACTTCAAATGTTCGTTGCAAGTAAGGCTTTAGATCAATGTCCGATTTCAGATGTTCTGGTCGAACTGGCAGTTTATTAATGAATCGTGTATTATTGTTTGTGATTTGGACCAATTTGAAAAATAAAACCATACAAAAAACGTCAAACGTACGCTTTTCCTTGCTAAACATATGTATATATATATATATATGATTATCCAATAATTGCAATACGTGTACCACCGAAGCAACAATATATATTAACGACGCTTTAGAGAGCTGTTTTGCTGTTTGTGAAAATGTTCATAGAGTTTGGAATTGGAGCTTCATAATTACACATTCGCAAGCCTACGTCTTGTGTCGTTGATAATAATAGACCTACTAAATATGAGTACATGTTTTAATAATGTAATAAACTGGCGTGGAGCCTGAGCTAGTTTCTGTAAATATCAAGCATAACTAGAAAAACATGTATGCATGAGAAAATGGCATTCCATTTATTTAATACCGTGTTAATTACCAAGTTCATTAGTCATACACATACAGAAAGGCTGGGGTACTCGATCCCACCAGCAACGCATACTGCATGGAATAAGTGGGCTAATCACCCCAACATTGGTAAACAAACCAAAATGCAAATTATAGTAACAACACATAATTAGTAAAGGTGCTATGTATAGCCGAATTCACCTGTACCCATGTATGGGTATTAGTGAATTCGGCCCAACTTTCTGGTGAATTCGGCCCACGTTGTTTTTAGAGTTTTACGTCATTATGTGGATACTTATTGAAGTGTTTCTTGACGATACAGTCTTGTATTCTTCTTCTTCCGTTAACTGGCCACAATCAATATCTGATTATTCTGCCACTATTCATGTTTGGGTTATCAAAAAGGTGGAATCATTTAGTAAATTGGGCACTTTTCTAGTATCCGGGTCCACCTCCAAATCACTATTTCTAGCATTCACAAAAGCACACATTTAATCACAATTTTATGCTTGATTTTCGCACGTCTAACTTCGTTCCAGCGCCATCTTGCGCTTTTCCAGCGCTATCTCGCATTTGTTTATTAACATATGGTGCAATGAAAGGTGCAGTAAACACATAGACACCTCGCAACGGTTTGAAATATCTCACATAGCTAAAAGGTACGCAAACAGCATCAACATGTGTCAAATACATTTATGTTATCATAATTAGTTGTATAACAAGATTGGTTTACCATACAACAAAATCATGTATAGTTTAATCATTTAACATGATAACAATATTTGTTAAATTATAGTTATGCAAAACTAAATACTTAACACTATTTATATATCAACTGCATACTTCACTAAAAAGTACAAAAGTATACCATCGCAAATACTCAGGCGTATCACTTATCACACTACTAAATTTGGGAGAACAAAAATCAGTTATACTCAATATTATGTATAATATAGCAAGTTGTGTGTCATCTATGTATTTCAACTGCATGCTTCACTACAAACTTAAAAGTATACCGTCACAAATACAGAGGCGTATCAATGATCACATTACACCACACTACACCTGGTAGAACCATGCTCACTGGCGTCCAATCATGGTTGGCCCGTACACTTTGGCGCAGCCGTATTGCAGGTGTCGCGCACTCTTGCGGCCGTCGTCATATTCTTGCCACAAGTTGAATATCTTCGCCTGGAGATTCAGGTAAGTTTTCCGTTGATGCTTTCGCAACTTGTGTTCGCTGATGAGGCGCACTTGTACGGTGATCAACCTTGCCTCATCGTGTAGCATGTATATGTGCAGATAAAACGACATCTGCGCTCGTCCCCTGGCATTCACTCGTCGGAGACGCGACTCTAGCCACGTGTGTCGGACGTACTCAACGAGGCAGCAGTGATTCGGTAGTGGCGTCCATTGCAAGGTCGTCGAACACGGGTCCGATGTGATGCGCAGGTAAAAACGGCAGCGCGATAAATTTCTGCACACAGACAAGTGTTGCGTTGTCTCTCATGAACGCTGCTTGGAGGCCGTACTCTTGTACTTTCCCCCAGACTGCCTGCGACCAAAGAAATGCGCAGCCCTTCACCTCCACGTTCGGCATGACGTTACCGAACGCCTTCCACATCGCTCTCTCAAAGTCAACAACTACACGCTTTACCCTTGGTGGCAATGACAGCAGGTCGGTGGCAGCATGAAGCATTTCCATATAGTTGCGAGTCTTGCGTCCTGTCATCAACACAAACAACAGCGGCAGTTGTTTGGTGTAATTCTCGTGCGTAACAAATGCGTGTAGACTGAACAGCTGCACGAATGGTGGCTTGACGACTTGAAATGTGGCGTCTGCGTACCACACTTTCGCGTTGCAGAGCAGCCGCAGCTGTTCGTCTGTAGTGAACCGGATGTGTCGTCGCGTTTCGTGGTTGTTGCTCTCTTTGTAAATGTTCCTCTTCAGAAACCCATCCGGGATGTGTTCGGAGAGCATGTCGAATGCTACATCAGTTGGATGCTTTGGTCTGCCCTTCGAAAACAAAACCCAAAGTGGTTAATAAAGCAAAGCAAATGAAATATTTGACAATATGTGTAGAACTAAATATATTAATAATTATGATATATTGTCAAATATTTCATTTGCTTTGCTTATATATATATATATATTGCCGTAAATGTTAAATACTAAAGTTAATTAGCTATGAATCACCGATCTGTAGAACTAAATATATGAATAATATATATATGTGTGCGTGTGTGTGTGTGTGTGTGTGTGTGTGTGTGTGTGTGTGTGTGTGTGTGTGTGTGTGTGTGTGTGTGTGTGTGTGTGTGTGTGTGTGTGTGTGTGTGTGTGTGATTGTGTGTGTGTGTGTGTGTGTGTGTGTGTGTGTGTGTGTGTGTGTGTGTGTGTGTGTGTGTGTGTGTGTGTGTGTGTGTGTGTGTGTGTGTGTGTGTGTGTGTGTGTGTGTGTGTGTGTGACATTAATATATATATTTTAAACCTCCCTACATATTTCAATAATAGTAAACACGTTGTACTGATACATTTACATAAATACAGCTAGGCGTGATTTCTTGAACATAGCCTATATATTATTTGAACACATTCGATAAGTAACTAACCTTCTGTCAATTGTAGTTCGCGGTGCGGACTAAGTAGTCGTACTTTGGCAGGTCGGCACATGCTTCCGGCTGGAGTTTGTCACGTAGAACCACGTCCACAACAGAGGCAGCCAATTCAAATGCACGATCTTTCGATATGATCTTGATGTCCTGCACAATTTCTGCAACGGTTGCCCCTCCTGGCTGATGTTGGTGGTTGTGTTGCTGTGCACCACGTGTGAATGTTCGACCAGACTGTCTGATGGTCGCACCGCACTGCGTTTTCTTGTTCCTGACGGCACATCACCACGACACGGTGTCGCCATTCCTCCGCTTCAAGGTGTACGCATATCCATCTGAAGCGAGCAGCTTGTCTCGTCCACGCTCGGAGCTGTCGCTCACGATACGAAAAGTCACGTTTGTTGATCCCGGCGATAGCTGCTGTGACGGCACTGGGTCGGCTAAGGACGACTCGTCGAGGTTTTGTTGGCGCGTGGCGATTGCTGGGATGACCGGTGGTAGTTCGTCACCAGCCATGCTTAGTCTTGAACTTTCACAGACCGGTATGCCATGGATGCCGTTCGCGTTGTCTTTCTGTCGTCTCACGATCAAACAAAAGTGGTTCGTCAGAAACGATATGCTGTTCGCTGCTACAGACATATGTGTCCACATGAGACATACAGCCTTAGTACCTGTGTGTGGCGAAACAGCACGGCCAGTGATACGTCTTGAAAAAGACATCGTCACTGCCGATCTGAGCGGGTAGTGTGAGTCCACGGGTTTCCTAACTGCGGCACTACAAGCGTAAATATGAGACATACAAGCGTACAAGCGAGAGACAATAGCGTCCAGTAATCGCTTACGATGATGGACGCATCATGAATATCTCCGGTGTAGGTGGCCGAGTTGACGTCGTAATGCTGCCGATGCAGACATATTTCTAAGGATGTTGCCAGGCGCAGATAGATGTGAAAATCTTCCGAGTTGAAAGTTCCCAACGAAATGGCGCGGTACAGACAGTTTCCATCTCCGATGATGGGCCTAGGTGTGTTGTTGTTCAGTTTCGTCGGGTCGAGCATCTGTAGAATGTTCGTCGACACTGCGTCGACGTTCGTGGACGTTGTTCCATCTTTGGTGGTAGGCGACTTCACATATGTGTCGAGCAACAGCTGTTCGTTACGCGCCCTCTTCTCAGTGCGCGGCTGATTTTTTGCTGTTGCTGCACGCGATAATCTGTCAAACGAATAGACAATTTGTTCACATCGAAGAGTGAGTTTACATTTCATTACGAACAAGACATTAAGTAAAGGGCGAATAAAGTATAGATTATAATTTACTCATACATTTTCTAAACCTCACTTTCATTAACTCATTTATTGTTTAAATAAGTTTCTAATTGCTAAAAGTCAACTCATTAGGGGCTTATCTTATGTATATACAACACAAATATTTAAATACAATGGTTTCAGCCACATTATAACAAATATTCTATGTGCTATAAATCGGTTTTAAAAATGTATTTGTGAATCACTGAATACTTATTTTTTCTAATTATACATAAATTTGCATGATAAGTAATGCTAACAGTGTGGAAAACCGACAGACCGGGAAAACGCACTTCAAACTAACGGGATCGTGACCATTAATACATTTTAAAGCGATTCTTTTAAGCTAATATGCATTCTAGATTAACTGTATTAAAACGTGATAATTTCCCATACGTACTTTCTCTGCTACTTTTGTCTTGCATGTTTATGCATAATAACCATACAATGTGATTTGTTGGTTATATATGTTCTGTTGAAATTTCGCCATACTTTCCACAACAATTAATTATAAACTAACAATAAGCAGTATTTTAGTGTATGATAGACAAAACAGGAAGACCCACATATCTTGTATGTAGAATCATATGAAAAGGGTGTTTATAACAATATTTTCTACCCCACATTGACTTTGATTTGCAATAATGTTGCAGATGCTTAGTGCACATCAACATGGAGACTGGCAGCAAAGTGTAGCGGGACAAACGAAAGAAATCGACGACCATGAGCAACAAGTTCCTCGGTCTGATCAATGGACAGGCCCAGTACGAGTGGACTGAGCAGTAAAAGGGAGACAATAGTTACGATTTTTGTAATTGCACGTTTAATGGATTTGTTTCTTGGCCAAAGACAGGTCATACCGAGTCAGACATATGTTGAATTTTGTTATCCATGAATACAATTGACTTAGAGGTATGCAATGGTTATAAAAGTTAACTTCTGTTGACAGCTAACGTAATAAGCAATCAGAATATGGTGGAAAATTTTTTTTAGACTTCCCCATACATTTTCCCATTGGGTTTTGATAAGGTGTTTAGCATGTACACTTTTATTTCAATATGAATACGGTATGTTGACCTTTCTTACAATTGACATCGTGTATTGAAGTTTTAATGTATAGTTGCCCATGGAGTTTTTAGAAGGTTTTAGTGTATATGCTTTACGTTGAGTGCATTTTTGCAATACGTATGCTGCATGTTTTAACACTTTCCTTAATTTTTCATAATCTTCCAAAAAAGTTGTGCATTTCAAATGCATGCCTGATAGATCTGCATAAAGTTGAACGTTGACAGCATTGTCATTGTTATGCTGATGAGCATATTTATGTTTGTGTTTTCTCATAGATGCAGTTAATGTATACTGATTCAGTCTTATTTTACGATACGTACTGTTTTATGTTCTTAATATAGCTTTTGCAGGTAGTACCTCTTACGCCATAGCATTGAAGGTTTTTTATATTAATATATCATGATCTATTGTATCAAAAGCCTTAGAGAGGTCAAGGAATACACCTATCGTGTACTTTTTATTATAAATGTTACTAGATATTTTATTAACCAAATCAATTAGTGCCATGCATGTAGAATAATTTTTTTCTGAATCCATGTTGCTTTTCGGATATTATATTTTAGTTTATTAAAACACTGTAAAGCCTATTGTACATTATGCGTTCTAGTATTTTTGAGAAGCATGGAAGGATAGCAATTGGTCTGTAATTTTTTTAATAGTTCAGGGTTTTCATTTTTATTCAGTGGTATGACTTTTGCTATCTTTAGTTTGTTTGGAACAGTGCCAGTCTGTATTGATGTACTGAGTATGTACATAAATTGGTTTGCAATTTGTGGTATAATTTGTTGCACAACTTATGGATCTATATTATATTGACATTAAGCATCACATTAGAGATTGATGAGTGACTGGAGTGAGTGCTGAGCACATTGTCCAGCCAGCTCCTTGAGCTATGAGCATTACTGACATAAGTAAAAGCATCGGAAGGGTGACATTTCATATCACTTGGAATAACTTGACATTAATTAATTAATAAGCATTGAGAAGTGTCGAAAACATCAACACTGTGAAGTACATCATTACGGACAGTGTACGTTGTTAATTTCCGCATTAAAATTCCCAATTATGAATATGTTAGCTGATTCAAATAATATAATATTTTGTCGACAATAATGTTATTAAGTTCTTTATATTATATCTACAACTTTCAAACTAAAATTAAACCTTATGGGTCTTTTAAAGCTTTATATTTTAAAACTCCAACAACTGAAATTTTATTTTAAACTTGTAAATAAAAAAATTACCAGAATACTTTATATATATTATTATATTGGTATATTATCTTTGCATGTTTGATGTACCTATCACCAATTCGTGCAACACCAGCATAAATATAGGACCGAGAGACCAAAGCAACGTCACTGCTATGTATATACATATACATTTTACCGTCATAGTAAAATAAAAAAGGAAGAGTGAAAAAGCAGTACAGGAGAAATTTCCACAAAGGAAGATATCAGGACATGAGGAAACATTTACAAAGAAGCACTTAACTAAGCTATAGCTGAAACTAGAAATTCAAAGAGAAGCTATGAACACAAATTAGCTTGTAACGTAAAATTTGAGAGCAATAGTTTTTATGTGTATGTTTGAAGCAAACAGAAATTTCAGGATAAGGTCGGTCCTCTAGAAGATATTGTTGGGAAAAATACTATCCGAGGGATTCGTAGTGACAGAAGACCTAAATGAGAATTTTAATTCGGTGTTTACCAGGGAAGATATTAGTTTACTCCCAGGGGGCAGAATCAGACTATTTAGGACAGTTAATTGTAACCCCTGAAATGGTAGCTAAGAAAATAAGGGCTATGAAGGATAGTAAATCACCTGGAGTGGATGAGATTCCGCTCAAACTACTATTGGAAATTGTACAACAAATTACCGTACCGTTTGCAACAGTTTTTAATTTGTTATTAGAAGAGGGAGTGGTTCCTTTAGAATGGAAGGAAGCAAACATTACACCGTTATTTAAAAAAGGTTCCAGAAACAAGTCAGATAACTATAGACCAGTGAGTTTAACATCGGTGATTTGCAAATTATTAGAAAGACTAATTAAAGATCACATGATGGATTGGATTTTCTTGTTAAACATAACTTGATAAATCCATCTCAACATGGGTTTCTAAAAGCGAGGTAAAGTTTAACAAACATGACTGTTTTTTGTGGAAGATATCACTAAGTGGGTAAACGAGGGATCACCAGTAGATACCATCTACTTAGATTTTCAAAAAGCTTTTGACAAAGAGCCACATCAAAGATTACTGTTTAAGCTCAAGGCCTAGGAGGTATAATGGAAATGGTATAATTAACTGGATAGCAAATGGCTGATTGACAGAACACACCGGGTATTATTTGATGAGGAGGCTTCAAACTAGAAATACGTTTTGAGAGGGGTACCACAGGGATCAGTACTGGGACCTGTATTATTCTTAATATATATCAACGATTTCGACGATGATATAACAAGCAAGGTGTTGAAATTTGCGTATGAGACAAAAGTGTTTAGAAGGATTAAAAGTGATGGAGATAAACAGCATTTACAAGATCATCTTGACAGGTTGATCAAATGTTCTGAAAAGTGGCAAATGTTGTTCAAATTTTGGAAATGTAAATGCCTCCACACAGGACATGGGAATGAAGATGTAGAATATACAATGGGGGTACTGTTCTAAGAACTACTGTAAAAGAAAATGACTAAGGTTAACCATTAGTGCTGATATGAAGGTTTCATAGCAGTGCGGAACTGCAGCTTCAAAGGGAAATCAAATCCCTGGATTAATTAGGCGAAATATAGTGTATATATGAAAAAAGGAATAATACAATGCAACAGTTAGGCCTCATTTCATATCGCATGCACATAGATATGTTAGAAAGAGTACAGAGGAGAGCGACTAAAATTATACCAAAACCAAGGGATCTTAGTTATGAAATATTCCTAAAAGAATGTGGTTTAACAACGCTAGAGACCAGGAGATTGAGAAGATATTAGATCAAAGTGTTTAAAATATTGAATGGTTATGACAATATTGATAATAAAAAAAAATGTTTTCAGTTACGAAAGATAAAAGGACTAGAGGATATGAAGTTACATATGTAAAGGAGCAGTGCAGAATAGATATAAGAAAGTTCTAATTTTCACAAAGGATTGCAAGTGGATGGAACAGATTATCTGCTGATTGTGTGGGTGCTAGTAACGTGAATATGTTTTAAAATAAAATCGACTCATACCTCAAAAGAGCGGGATACACGTAGATAAAAGGGTTGGACTCGATAAGACAAAGGGCTTCCTTGTTCACCTGCCATCTAGAGTTAATTCTGTGGTTGGCAATCTTGTTAAATTTCGTGATATGAATTATTGCCTGTACAGTGTATTTTGCCACATGTTACTGCGGATATAAACTCCCCACTCAAGCAACATACAGACAGCATCGAGGCAATGATCATGTTGAATCAGTTCCGCTGGACAAGTGTGTTATGCTGCTAGACTCTCGCCTACCTCAGACAAGTACTGTTCTGCAAGTTGACGCATTGTTCGAGAACACGTGGTGGCCAAAGAAAATGCCCAATGCTACAAGAAGAAAGGCCAGATGAACATCAACACTGTGAAGTACATCATTACGGACCGTGTACGTTGGCGCTGCAGCATCCACCAGGTCCAATTCGAGACTGGCCGCCTACTTCACGAGGCGGAGATGCGGCAGAGGAGAAAGGAATGGGGGATTTCTCAACACGTGTACGTGTCCCTTCCACCCGGGAACCTATTGCTTACACTGCATCAAAATATCCAAATCGAGTTTCGGGCTCCTGCGTTCCCTCAGGACCCAACGCCGACTACTGGCGGACATCATCCTTGTTGCTCGAGTCTTTACGAAGACAGGCGGCGTTTGCTCGCACTCATTTGGTCAATAATATGTTTAGGAAACTATCGATTTTGTTGACATAAATGGTTTACTAGGTATATTACATTACGTCGTATATTTATCGTCACAATTCACGGGTGGTGTTGGCTCGCTAGCTGTCTTGGTGTCAACATTTTGTTTCGGAAAAGATGTTCTATATATTACATTACATCTTTGATTTATCGCAGCTTTGTTTGACTTGACCTATATGAATGAAGGTTAGTAAGACGACCTATAGATTACATTAATGTATGTCAATAAGACGGCTGATGTTGTACATATTTAATTTATTGCTGCTTTGTTTGTGTGATTTCCGAACGTTGACCTGTACGGGTAAGACGACACCGGTATCTCTCTGTGTGTCCCTCTATAACACTGCGCGAAAAGTGATGCCGTCAACGGCCATACCATTATTTCCCGGCTATTGGTAGCTAACTGTTCTCTTTTGACGTCATTCACGCGTTTACATGATAAGTAAGTAGGGTAAGGTGGGGACCGGCCGACGAGTCATTTATTACGTGTTCAACTGTAAAAAAGTACATGTTAAAAGTAATCCTGAGTATTGTTATGGGGTATGTTAATTCACTTTCCGAGGATTTAGGTGCAAAAGTTACCTTATTATTATGCAGCTGACAGGTAAAACACTCGTAACAATAATGAACACTGTATTATTCCCTAAATTAAGTGTTATTCGTGATTTTGTTGTATATGTAAGTACAACATATATTAGTTCAGTGTCGATGTACGGGAAACTCGTAACAACAAATAATTTTTGATGTAGATGTTCAAATGAAGTGGCGCTGGAAGTTATATAGGAAAACATGGTCAAAAAAGACCATGGCTCGATGATTCAAATGTATACAATTGTCCTTGCTATAGATGCTTAGTCCATTCCATTCGAACCAACGAAACAACATTTCTCAGCGCTGGGTTTTGGACTGTGGGTTTCCCTGATAAGAGATTTCCTGCTCAGTCTGTTATACTAGTTAGTGTTAAACAAATGACGTGGAAGTCATATAGATGTACTGGAAATTATGAAGACTACAACCTTTATAAAGAAGCACTTAACCAAGCTACAGCTAAACTTAGAAATTCAAAGAGAAGCTATGAACAACAATTAACTAGTAATATAAAACATGACAGCAAGAGTTTTTATGCGTATGTCCGAAGCAAACAGAAAGTTCAGGATAAGGTCGGTCCTCTAGAAGATAGTGCTGGAAATATAATATCAGAGGGATTCTTAAAGGGCAGAAGACTTGAATGAGTATTTTAGTTCAGTGTTTACCAGGGAAGATATTAGTTCACTGCCAGTACCAGAGGCTAAGTTCAAGGGGGCACATTCAGACTATTTAGGACAGTTAATTGTAACCCCGGAAATGGTAGCTAGGAAAATAAGGGCTATGAAGGGTAATAAATCACCTGGAGTGGATGGGATTCCGCCCAAACTACTATTGGAAATTGTAGAACAAATTAGCGTACCGCTTGCAACAGTTTTCAATTTGTCATTAGAAGAGGGAGTGGTTCCTTTAGAATAGAAAGAGGCAAACATTATACCGTTATTTAAGAAAGGTTCGAGAAACAAATCAGAGAACTATAGACAAGTGAGTTTAACATCAACAAATTATTAGAAAGACTAATTAAAGATCACATGGTGGATTTTCTTGTTAAACATAACTTGATAAACCCATCTCAACATGGGTTTTTAAAAGCGAGGTCATGCTAAACAAATATGTTATGTTTTTTGAAAGACATCACTAAGTGAGTAGATGAGCGATCACCAGTAGATATCGTCTACTTAGATTTTCAAAAAACTTTCGACAAAGTACCACATCAAAGATTACTGCTTAAACTAAAGGCCCATGGCATAGGAAATGGTATAATAAACTGGATAGAAAAATGGCTGATTGACAGAAGACAACGGGTAGTAGTTGATGGGGAGGCTTCAAACTGGAAATCGGTATTGAGTGGGGTACCACAGGGATCAGTACTAGGACCTATATTATTCTTAATATAAAATATTCTATCAACGATTTGGATGATGAAATAACAAGCAAGGTGTTGAAATTTGCGGATGATACAACAGTGTTTAGAAGGATTAAAAGTGATGGAGATAGATAGCATTTACAAGATGATCTTGACAGGTTGATCAAATGGTCTGAAAAGTGGCAAATGCTATTCAATTTTGGGAAACGTAAATGCCTCCACACAAGACATGGGAACGAAGAGGTAGACTATACAATGGGAGGTACTGTACTAAGTACTACTGTAAAAGAAAAGGACTTAGGGTTAACAATTAGTGCTGATATGAAGGTTTAAGAGCAGTGCGGAATTGCAGCTTCAAAGGGAAATCAAATCCTCGGATTAATTAGGCGAAATATAGCGTATAAGGAAAAAGAACTAATAATACTGCTGTACAAAACAATAGTGAGGCCTTATTTATAATACTGTATACAAGCATGGAGGCCATATCGCAAGAAGGACATAGATATGCTAGAAAGAATACAGAGGAGAGTGACTAAAATGACACAAAAACTGAGGGATCTTAGTTATGAAATTCGCCTAAAAGAATGTGGTTTAACAACATTTGAGACCAGGAGATTAAGAGGAGATCAGATAGAAGTGTTTAAAATAATAAATGGTTATGAAAATATTGATAGAATTTTTTTTCTCAGTTAAGAAAAATAGAAGGACTAGAGGACATGAAGTTACATTAGCAAAGGGACAGTGTAGATTAGATATAAGAAAGTTCTAATTTTCACAAAGGACTGTAAATGAATGGAACAGGTTATCTGCTGATTGTGTGGGTGCTAATAGCGTGAATATGTTTAAAATTAAAATCGACACATACCTCAGAAGGGCGGGATATACATAGATAAAAGGGTTGGACTCTCGATAAGCCAAAGGACTTCCTTGTCCACCTGCCACCTAGAGTTAATTCGCTGGGTGGCAATCTTGTGAAATCACTCCTCCCTACTTACGGCAATATGGTATTTACAACATAATACAACGCAACTCGTTTTCACGCATATAGCACACACAAATCAGCACCATATAGGGTCTAACATGTTTTATTTTAGAACACGATGTGTCTGCCGATACCATCAGAACTGACATACAACATAAAAAGCCCATGTAAAACATTATTGTGTGGAGACCGCTGCTCTGTCTGTCCTGATATGTGTGTCATTGGGTAGTAGCTGTTCGTTCGGGCCAGATTGGTCAACGGCAGCAGCCCGGATATAGGTCAATAAAATGCTGGAGTAATATTTGATAGAAGGAAGCAAATCAAACAACAATTCGATTTTGATTCCATATCAATTCATATTAATTAGTTTATTATCGCTTGTAAGGTGTGATGATAAAATATATACACACGTTTTAATAACAGTTAATTAAATCATAATGCATAACACAAACATTGTTAACCATTCATGGTGAATATGTGCCACTGCCGAGTCAAACTACTGTAAAGCACTAACGTGTCATCGATGAAAACTAAGCAATTGTAAGTAAATAAGTACCATTAAATTTAAACCAAGTATACCTTCAACAACCATATGTTTGCTTCTATTAATTTTATAACACAATAACATACACGAGTTTCTGCACACTATCAGCCATATGCAGACACCAAGCTGTGACCGTTTTTATTGTTCCACCAATACATTTGGGAATTTATTAACATTTTACCTGTGCAACACTACACAAAGGTATACAAATACAACAAGTACTGCATAACAATACAGCAATAATAACAACACTAAACGTGTACACTTATATCATGAAAATAGTAAAAGAAGACACAGGTGATTAACTGTAAACTCACTTTTTAATATGCATGAATGATGTGACAAAATCTACGCTCGATGTCTCAAGCAGGGTGCAGTTGGAGATGTTTGGGGCGCCTGCAAGCCCAGATAAAAAAAGCACCAATCCCAAAAACAACCACAGTATTGGCCTGTGCATAATGTTCGTCGGATGCTCATAGTGAATACAAGTCATCGTCGTAACTACAGTTTAAGTTGCCTACACGTAGCTTAACATATTAAATAATTCGTTATTTGTATTGAGGTAATTCATGATTGACCGAAAAGAAAGCTTTTTCATATTAACGTCGTAATAACGCGTTCGTTATTACGACGTTGTGATTGCATGGGGGCGAACCCAGTGCATTGCTAGTATACCAACGTTGAGAATGATTTTATCTGACTCCGCTAAACAACTTTAAGTATTCCATTAAACTATACTCTTCAAATTTAGTTGATCAACATATATTTTATTCAGAAGGGAGTCACATTCCACAATACATTTTTTCAAGTTGATGGATTAAACCAAAATATACACACTTATAATTTCGTGTAAGATATGCCGAAATAAACACACAGATCCATAATAAGCGGGATTTTTTCTCTCGTAAATACGGTTTTTGGAATGTCAATGTTATATATCCTAAAGTAAATTTATATACCAAATGATTATGTTTTGGATGTAGAAGCATAAGGAAGCGTGACATTTGTATCAACGGTGGCTTGCTGGCATTGTTTTCAGTTGCTCCTCCCGACGGCTGCATTTAGGGTAACACTTCTATATAAAGTGATTTTATTTCTGCCGCCGAATCGTCTATCTCAGCATATATTTCTGTAAAACAAACCAAATAACAGCATACAAGATCTCACTAACACCAGAATGTACTATTTTATACAAATGGATTCATAAATATATTAACAATATGTTATTGTTTATTCCACTCTTCAAATCAACTATATATTTAGGGCATACAACGAATACGATTAATCCATTACATTACATCACATTCTCAAGAAAACTGTGAATTATGTCTATTTAAACAAATAGATCAGTAGCGTTAAAGTCAAACACCGTCTTGAATTATAATTCCGTACCTTGCTGAATTATATTATCGTCTGTCGAATGCCTTTCAGCCAGAGACTCATAGTGATCATCGTCGTTAGATGCTGGACTCCGCACGTCAGACAGCTCAGTTGGAGAACCGCTGCCAAATATATCACTTTAGTTCAATAGAACAACAGCCTTGAGGATATATATATATATACATATAATAGCTACTACTATTGTCTGCGACCCCACCCATCCTCTTTTTGGTCAGTTCCTGCAGCTTCCGTCAGCCGAAGATACAAGATTTAACAAGATTGCCACCCAGAGAATTAACTCTAGGTGGCAGGTGGACAAGGAAGGTCTTTGGCTTATCGAGAGTCCAACCCTTTTATCTATGTGTATCCCGCCCTTCTGAGGTAACACATTCACGCTACTAGCACCCACACAATTAGCAGATAATATGTTCCATTCATTTACAGTCCTTTGTGAAAATGAGAACTTTCTTATATCTAATCTACACTGCCCCTTTGCTAATGTAACTTCATGTCCTCTAGTCCGTCTATCTTCCTTAACTGAGAAAAAAAATTACATCAATATTTTTATAACCATTAATTATTTTAAACACTTCTGTCTGATCTCCTCTCAATCTCCTGGTCTCTAGTGTTGTTAAACCACATTCTTTTAGGCGAATTTCATAACTAAGATCCCTCAGTTTTGGTATAATTTTAGTCGCTCTACTCCGTACTCTTTCTAGCATATATATATGTCCTTCTTGCGAAATGGCCTCCACGCTTGTATACAATATTCTAAACGAGGCCTCACTATTGTTTTGTACAGCGGTAGTATTAGCCCTTTTTCCTTATACCCTATATTTCGCCTAATTAATCCAAGGATTTGATTTCTCTTTGAAGCTGCAATTCCGCACTGCTCTGAAACCTTCATATCAGCACTAATGGTTAACCCTAAGTCCTTTTCTTTTACAGTAGTACTTACTACAGTACCCCCTCATTGTATATTCTACATCTTCAAAATTGAACAGCATTTGCCACTTTTCAGACCATTTGATCAACCTGTCAAGATCATCTTGTAAATGCTGTCTATCTCCATCACTTTTAATCCTTCTAAACACTTTTGTATCATCCGCAAATTTCAACACCTTGCTTGTTATATCATCATCCAAATCGTTGATATATATTAAGAATAATATAGGTCCTAGTACTGATCCCTGTGGTACCCCACTCACTCAGTACCGATTTCCAGTTTGAAGCCTCCCCATCAACTACTACACGTTGTCTTCTGTCAATCAGCCATTTTTCTATCCAGTTTATTATGCCATTTCCTATGCCATGGGCCTTTAGTTTAAGTAGTAATCTTTGACGTGGTACTTTGTAGAAAGCTTTTTGAAAATCTAAGTAGATGATATCTACTGGTGATCCCTCATCTACCCACGTAGTGATGTCTTCCAAAAAACATAACATATTTGTTTAGCATGACCTCGCTTTAAAAAACCCATGCTGATATGGGTTTATCAAGTTATGTTTAACAAGAAAGTCCACAATGTGATTTTTAATTAGTCTTTCTAATAATTTGCTAATCGCTGATGTTAAACTCACTGGTCTATAGTTCTCTGATTTGTTTCTCGAACCTTTTTTAAATAACGGTATAATGTTTGCTTCTTTCCATTCTAAAGGAACCACTCCCTCTTCTAATGACAAATTGAAAACTGTTGATTATTTTTTCTACAATTTCCAATAGTAGTTTGGGTGGAATACCATCCACTCCAGGTGATTTATTATCCTTCATAGCCCTTATTTTCTTTGCTAACATTTCCGGGGTTACAATTAAATAAATAGTCTGAATCTGCCCTCTTGATCTTAGCCTCTGGTACTGGCAGTGAACTAATATTTTCCCTGGTAAACACTGAACTAAAATACTCATTCAGGTCTTCTGTCATTAAGAATCCCTCTGATATTATATTTTCCAGCAATATCTTTTAGAGGACCGACCTTATCCTGAATGTTCTGTTTGCTTCGAACATACGCATAAACACTCTTGCTGTCATGTTTTATATTACTAGCTAATTTTTGTTCATAGCTTCTCTTTGAAGTTATTTATAATTTCAGCTGTAGCTTGGTTAAGTGCTTCTTTATAAATGTTGTAATCTTCATCATTTCCAGTTCATCTATCTATGACTTCCACATCATTTATTTATACTTAATTGTTCTAATGGCTTCTTTCGATAAGTGTTTCTTTTTGGACCGTTTCCTTTGTTTTTGAAGGGTACAAATTTATTGACTATGCACTTAATTTCACTCTTTAATATATTCCAGCATTCTGTTGCTGTCTTATTCTTCAGTGTGTTATTCCAGTCTATCTTTGCTAAATATTTCCTCATGTCCTTATACCTTCCTTTGTGGAAATTTCTTCTATACTGCTTTTTAAGATTCCTTTCTGATTTTACTTTGATGGTAAAATGTATCTGGTTGTGATCACTACTCCCCAGTGGCTCACATATCTTGATATTGTCAACTAATTCATTCTGTGAGGACAAAACTATGTCTAACACATTCTCACCTCTGGTTGGTTCTAGCACATGTTGAGAAAGGAAAGTATATTGTATTAAAACTAAAAACTTGTGGTCCTCTCTACCAATACTCTGTTGAGATTTCCATTGTATATGCTCATGGTTAAAATTCCCCATAATAATACCGTCCCGTCTGCTTACTTCCCTTATAGCGTTTTGTATTTTTTCATTCTCTTCTACGCTTATGTTTGGACTTCGATAAACTAACCGAACTGTTAACGTTGAATTTCCTGTAGCTATGTTACACCAAACAGCTTCTTCGCAATCTGCTTCTCTTTCTAATGTTAGTTCATAAGCCTGGATAGATTCTTTAATATATAAAATACCTCCACCTCCCTTTCTTCATATTCTATCTTTCTTCCTATTATATCTTTCCTAAACATTACAGTCCCAATTCGGCATATGATATATCGGTGGTGGTCCATGATTCGGTTATACCTATTATGTGAGGGTCAATATCTTCTACCAGAATGTTTAGTTCATTTCTTTTGTTTACTATACTCCTTGCATTTAAACAAACACATTTATATCCAGCTTCAGAAGAGTTCTCCAGACTGTTCTTTACTGATTTATTTGTGCTGTCTTTATCTATGCCTCCAGTTTCAGGCTTCTCTGTGATTTCCCCTGCGAATCTAGTTTAAATAGATGCAGCCTGTCCCACTAAAAACAGATTGCAGCAATTAAGTTCTCTGAGAAAACTGCCACCCCATTTCTACTTAGATGGAGGCCATCTCTCATGTACATATCTTCCCTTCCAACAAAGTATCCCCATAAATTTACGAATCCCACCCCCTCTTCTTTACACATCTGCGCAACTAGTGCGTTGATCGCCATCCTCTTGCAGTTTCTATATGTTGGCCCCCTTCCTCCCATTACTGGCAAAATTGCTGAGAGAATAATCTGTTTAACTTTTGTTTTCTTTAGCTTCCTCACTAACTGTCTATACTTCTGTACTATCCCAGTTGTTCCCTCCCTTTCTGCATTATTTGTTCCTATGTGTACTAGTATAGACCCTCCCTTGCCATGCCCCAATACCTTCTCGATCCTTTCAGTCACATGCTCTATCCTAGCCCCCGGTGAATAAACAACGACATCCTTCCCCTCGCTTAGTGTCTTATCCGTCTTTCTCACAATAGAGTCGCCCATAAACACCCTCTCTTTCCTCATTGCCCCCTCAATCACTGCCTCAGACTAGCTCCTTCTCCGGTTTGCATCTGTCTGGTTGTTGTATTTTCCCCCTGCCGTCTTCTCTCCTGCCACATTCTCTTGTGATCCATTCTTTCCTGTCGCTTTTTCTTTTGTCACCTTTCCTCCTGTCATCGTCCGTTTTATCGACTTCTCTTCTATCACATTTGCTCTCACTTCCTTTCGTCCCTTCATCATTCCTCCCGTCTCATTTTCTTCTCTCCTCTCCCGTCCCATCTTCCCCCCCTCCTTCTCTACGGTCACGTTCTCCTCTGTCACCTTCACGCTTGTCACGTTTTCTGTCGTCGATTTTCCAGTTTCTTCCCCTCCAATCACCTTCCCTCCTCTCAATTCTTTTCCTCAGTCTACTTGCCACTGCCATTCTCCATCAGCCTTGCAGTATTCCCACCTCTCTCCCTGTCGTCTCTCTCCATTCCATCTGTCTCCTTGCTAATTCTCATCTCCATCCCCTTCACAATATCTAGCAACCTAACTATCTCCTTCTGCAGACACTCCACTTTCCAACACCCCATGCACTGAAAGTGAATCATCCTTGGTTTCTGCCCACGACTTAACACAGCCAGACAATGCAAAATCCACCGAGCTGCCACTTGCTCGGAGGAATCTCTTGAAGAAATCCTGCCCCTTGCTCGGAAGAATCTCAATACAATTTAGAAACATCGTTGTATATAATGACCATATTTTCCTTTTTGTGGCGAATAAATAATTACTACAAAAATAAAACATATTTACAAACAGTGCATTATAGTATAAAATTATTTTGTTTATATTACTTTGTGAAAACATAAACAAAAAAAGTGTAAAGAAAATCAAAGGTTTGCATGCTGTCAGGATCGAACCGGCGTCACCCGATTGTAAAATAAATGACAAATAACTAACGCGCCTACCCACTGAGCTAGCAGGACCAGCGGAAACTACGTGACTGATTTAAGTTGTTATGATAAATTGTACAACTCCTTCATATACCAATATTCTAGTGATATTATGAGATTATACACGTTACTTTGTGTAGCTGGATACAATAAATGTTTGCTATGTATGTTTATTGGTGTAGATTATCTCCCGTTGATTGCATTCGATATAATTATTCTGAAAACGAGCACAAGCTCGGCGAAACCTAGTCGACTTGTAAGTTGTAGGCCCATTCGCATTCGTTGTTTTGAATAAAATTCGATCCATGTGGAACCGTAAGATAACTGCTTGTTCCTCTATGATGACTAGTGTTTGTATTACGTCGGAATATTGCACAATAACTCGTCCTGACGCTCGTTTCGACACAAAAGCTATACTTGTAAACATGCTCTGAATGCATGGAAAGGGTCGGCCTGATGAGAGTTTGAGTCATAAGTGACGTCACATCTCGGCATCCCGAAAAGCGCGCAAAAAATATGCATATTCGAAAATGTCCGGATGCACACCATAAAATGTGGAATTTCTAATTCATTGGATTTTTTTGGCTTGGTGGACGTGGAAATAGTGGATGTAATATAACATGAATTCGAGCAATAGATGTTTTCATTCCCTTTAAGGACTGAATGCATATGTAAATGAATATTTGGAATTTTAGGCATGACTGTGACTTCATAATAATCTCTAATCTATAATAATAAGCAATATACAGGGTGTCTATGTGTTTAATTGAATAATTATAATCTGTGATAGAATGTTTACCATTTTATGATGTATTTCCTCTGACCCCATGTATTGGCTTGATTGTTTACAGTACTACTTGTATGGTAGACATTCTCATCCTGTGGTTTACTTGTTTACCTGTTTACTTATTTACTTATCTACTGTGATTTACTTATCTATGTGTACGTGATCTATCACTATATCCTATGTGCATGTGATATGAATATTATGTAATAACCTCGCTCTTAGTACTTATCTTAACCTTGTATACATACATAAATAAGTTAAACTTCTTACTCTATGTTTTTACTCATTATATGAACAAGGAAATTTTCTGTAACCCAACATACAATAAAGTTATTGTATTGTATTGTATATATATGTGTTTATATTATCAAGGTAATATTATATATTATATATATTGTTATATAACAATACAAATGTATGTTGATTTATTTACGCATGTATCTACTTTAAACATTAAGAAGAGAGCATACCTTTTGCAAACAGCACCAACTGAAACAAAAATGTACAAATTCAATTAAAATTGACGTATTGTAAAACGTATATGACATGGTACTTGGCGTAGAGGCGCATCCCCTGGGTGGCGGATGGGGAAGCCCTCCCTCGGGGGAAGGGGGTTGCACGTGGATAATACAGAATAGCGTGCCGTGGGCCAACGTACCATAGGAAAATAAAAAATTCTAACTTCAAACCAGGGTAGACGGAGCTCGTCAGTCCGGGAGGACAATTCATCTCGGAGATGGAAAACTCTGATTTAAAACCTGGGCAGTTGGGGCTCATCAGACTTGGAAGGCAGCTCAACTAGGAGAAGGAAAACTCCGATTTTAAACCTCCGCTGCCTTACGACTATACCCACCTTTAGGAAAAGCTTCGGGGGTAAACCCTGAGGAATAATATGGAATCGGAGTCCCAAAGGCAGTTGTCTGTTGACTTTAACGTTCTTCTGGCTACTACTGCGACGCCGCTGGTGCCAAACTGTATCGGCTCTTGTCGTTCCTTTGTATCCATCAGCTGCGTGGAGATGGGGAACCCGCTGCATGTGCAACGGCTCATTCTTCGTATTATCTTGCCCAGGCTTGTGCCCTGGAGAGGACACTCCAACTTCGTCTCACAGCGTTGACACAACACGGGAAGCAGCAGTCACCTGTTATACGTCACTCCGCTAGATAGGCGTAAATCGTGGGCCAAGTGGTTGCTTCCGACGGTGGGAGACGTCTTTGGACTTCACTGGAGAGCTATCGCCCGCCTTAAGCTGGGCAGCCTTAAATTAATAAGGTGCTGTCCCGCCACAGTCTTCCTTCTACATTGGGTGCATGGGGATCAGGGAAAACGCGAAAAGTTTACTGAAAACACCGCACCAGGCAACAACAAAAACAAGCAAAGAGACCAACTGTAAAACTGGGATGTTGGAATGTTTGGACTTTGCTGACAGGCCTATCAGTACATTTCCAAAACAATGATGATGTCAGGAAGACAGCTGTGATAAACGATGAACTAAGGAGACTTCATTTGGACATAGCCGGGCCACTCTAAAACAAGTCTGACAGTTCGTTTTTAACTTTCCACAGGCAGGCAGGCAGGCAGGCAGGCAGGCAGGCAGGCAGGCAGGCAGGCAGGCAGGCAGGCAGATAGAGATTTATTTTTGACCATAAATGTACAAATTGAAATAATTAATATAATTGTAAGGTCGAGGAGACTCCGATTAAGACAACATGTCGCTAAAATGGAGCCCCCTTTTCATAATAACAAATCAAATTAGTAAATAGTAATAGTAAATAGAAATAATAATCATAATTCAATATTACTAAATACAGATATGAAATTATATAGCATATTGTATACTACTATTATTTATTACATACATATAATAATTTTTGATATCACAATTACATTTATAGTTCATAATTGAGTAGTTTTTAATGTAAGTTGTGAAATCATGTAGGCTATGTGTATAAATGTTATCAATGATAATCCTTGGAGTATTGTTAAATGTTTCTTTTATGTTGTGTCGTATATGTTGTGTCGTATATGGCATATTCCTAATTGAATCTGGGAATAAAAAGGTTATTTATTCCTCGTGTATAGTGTTGATGGATTTAAAAGTTGCGTAAATAGGGGATGTGGCATAAATATTTAAGCAGATCGTGATTAACTGATTTATAATAAAATTTGAGTTGTTGCATTTTATAAATATCACCCAGTTTTAGGAATTTTAGTTTTTGAATTTTTATAAATTATTCTAATTGCTTTTTTGGTAAATAAAAAATGGATGTGCTTGATGACCCCATAGCAGAATATCATAATTAATATGATGAAGAATGAGGGATTTGTACATAGTAGATACACTGTAGTATGTTTTGTGGTTAAGGTGTTTAAGTTTATTCAGAATTCCATTTGTTTTATTTATTTTATTAACTATTTAATTTATATGATTCTGCCAGTTTAGATGCCTATCTAATATTATTCCCCAAAAATGGGCCAAGAGGCCCTGAAGTCCTTTGGACTATATTGTGAATTTGTAATTATTAATTAAATAGTTACAGATCATTAAGAGTTATGATGGAAGAAAAGTGTTTACATGTTTAGTAACTCTCTAGCCTATATGCATGCCAGTGAAGATACACCTTGACATAAAGTATTCGAGTAGACCATTTCGTGAATATTGTATATATTAGTTAATGTGTTATTTAAAAAAATACTGTCGGATTTTATCCCAATATATTCTGCTATTTAGGCCAATTTTCACTGGTTGTAGAAACCTTGCAGGAGAGTTGGTGAGCTGCAATCTCGCACGTAGCACATTAAAGCATTGATTAAGAAAATGCACATGCATTATCTGTTCTCCTTTTGCCCCTACCACCCTCCCCCAGAATGAGAAGAAGAAAGAGATGAACTATGATAAAACTTTATTTGTTAGCAACACGCATTTTGACTTAAAAGCTATAGTATTGTCAGTTAAAACAGTAGTAATGACTAATACTATTAAAACTGGAGTGACGGAATTGCTGCAACATGTATAGTAAAACATCTGAATAATATTCCTTATAATTTTTGGCTAAATATGCTTTAACCTTTTCGAGTATACCTATGTTATTTTACTTTATATATTATTTTATTTTAATCCTAGGTCATATCTTTATATTGCATTGCTAATTATGTCTACTGCTGATTTAACGTTGATTTAAGGTTCTACATGTGCAGTAGGGATTCCCATTACACATTAGTTACAGCCCACTGTTTGACACAGCTTAAGGGGTCAATACACATATGGTTTTCCCATTGGCGACCATGTTAACGTTTTGTCTGATTATAAGAAAATGTGACCAGCAAAATGTCCTAAACTTCTCACCTGCTGTTATCATCATCTCATTGACATGCTGATAGTTTTTAACAAAAATTGCATACTTCTAGCTCTCGTAAAATGCTTGTATGTGTGACACCCGTAAGTATTTACAAATGCCGGCAAGCATTACTCCGCAAACAGGTCACACAGGCAAATTGCTGCCAAATATCCTTTCGTTTATTCAAATGATCTAGAAATCCACCATTTTACAGTCAACACCTTCTACAATTACACATGAAAATCTGCCTACTCAAATGTACTTATGTCACAGCATGTGAATTTTGTATAAAAAAATCATTTCTAAAAAATACACTGCACTTTTCTTCGTAACCAAACAAGAAGTCTAACTAGAACATGACCCCAAGTAGAAATGGCAATTTTGGAGAAAATGTTCAAACCAACATATTTTATAGACACCAATATTACAATCACTCTGAAATTTTATTTTTTGTAAGGCATTAGAAAAATCAGCACTTAACTGCTAAACAACTTGTAATCTAGCACAACATTCTCAGGTGGCACGTGTGGACTCCTATCACAATTTTCCAGAAAGTCCAATATGTGTTTTATAAGAATATTCAATACAGCCAGTTGTTATATGTTACATTCAAACTTATATTGATTTTATGACCTTGTGCCTTATTTACAAAGGTAAATATCAACAAAAAGTCACCTTAGGTTGTGAATTTCCAAAAGGCCAGACGTCTTATGCAGTTCAGTTACATAATATTACTTAGCCTAATTAGCAGACATTCAGAAAACAATGCCACTTGCTTGATTAGCCAGAAGGTCCATTCAGTAGACAGTATCTGATAACATGCTCCGGCTACAGCCGACTCCAGCTAGTCACTGTCGTCAGGCTTCGTTAGGATCAATGACAAGATCTTCAAGTCTGTTTAACTAGTGTAACATAGCTGCTCCCTGCATGTTATATAGGTAGCCTATGTGTAATACATAGGCTACCTATATAACGCTGACTTCGGATTTCTCCGGTACTGGTCGGATGAAATAATAAACGACGGCCATGTTTTGTTCAGTCTGATAAATGGTGTGTTTCATTTAAAAGTAGCAATCATACAATGGCGACGAGAATTAAGCGAACCTGCTAAGCCTACAAGTAAGCAACCGCCTACCGTACCGAATCACCATGGCTGTTCCGATCAATGTGGCCCAACTACCGACCTTCGATGCACAAAACGAGCCTTCGACAACGGCTGAACGTTGGAAAAAGTGGATACGAAACTTTGACAGGATGGCCAGTGCGTCAGGATGCACCGATGACAAGCAAAAACGTGATTTGTTGTTACACACCGCGGGCGAAGGCGTACAGGACATTTATGATACATTCCCCGAAACAGAAACAGGTACGTCGTCGTCGTTTCAAAAGACAAAAGAACTACTGACGGACTATTTCTCGCCTAAATCAAACGTCCCGTACAACAGGCACATGTTTCATCGCGCTGAACAGCATGAAGGCGAAACCGTCGGGCAGTTCGTAACACGGTTACGACAGCTGGCATCGTCATGCGATTACGGGAACAATATCGATGAGTACATCAGAGATCAAGTAATCGATCGGTGTCGCTCTAATTCGTTGCGTACCAAACTCCTGGCCGCAGGAAAGGATCTCACATTAAACAGGGCGATCGAGATAGCGCAAACGAGAGAATCGTCAGAACGCCAAGCTAAAGACATGGCTCGTGGCACAGCAAACAACACAGTGTATGCTGCATTCAACAGGTCAGCACGCACACCATTCGAAACGCACACTCGTAAACCGGTCAACAGACATTCTAACACTCAGCAACGTCACGATCGGTGTACTCGCTGTGGCTTACAGGGCCATACAAGTGACGAATGCAAGTGCACACGTGATAAAGAGTGTCACAAATGTGGAGTGCGTGGACATTTCGCTGTCATGTGCCGAAGAAAACCAAGGAAGCAGTCACAGCGCAACTCACGGACGTGGCAAAAGAAACGTGCACAGCCAGTCAATCCAATACGATACATGGCAGAATCAGCTGCCCATAGCGACAACAGCGAAAATGAGTACGCATTTACTTTGACGCCTCATTCTGGCATGATCACAGCAATCAATGCAGGTGGACCAGTTGACATGATCATTGACTCGGGTGCATCATGCAACATAATCAACTCTACTGTAGCCGCGCAGCTGCGAGAGCGAGGCGAGCAGTTTGAAGCATGCAAACGGACCATACATCCGTAAGGATCGCCGCCAATCGTGGCGCGTAAGCTCGTCACGTGTGACGTGCAAATTGGTGACAAGTCGACAATCGCAGAATTTCTTCTCGTTCATGGAGATTCGCCTTCACTTCTGGGCAGGGCTACTGCTGAGCAGCTTGGGGTCCTGAGAGTTGGAATCAACTTTGTGTCCGACCGACAAACAGCAGACAAGGTCATTGCAAAATATCCGGGCATTGCCACGGGTATAGGCAGTCTGAAAAATTTCATTATCAAGCTGCACATTGACACGTCTGTCACACCGGTAGCTCGCAAACACAGCCGAGTGCCATTTCATCTGCGAGACAAGGTCACCAAAGAGCTTGAAAAGCTTGAACGTGCAGACGTCATTGAGAAGGTCACAGAACCTACTGAGTGGGTGTCGCAAATCGTCACGCCACCAAAGCAAAAAAGTCCAGACGAAATACGTATCTGCGTCGACATGAGAGAGGCCAACAAAGCCATCTTACGCACGCGTCATGTGACGCTTACAATCGATGAACTGCAAGGGGCCACTGTATTCAGCAAAATAGATCTTCGGTCTGGCTACCATCAGCTAGTCCTGGACCCTGCATGCCGTTATATAACAACCTTTTCAACACATATGGGCTTGTATCGGTACAAACGACTGAGTTTTGGCATAAACTCGGCGGCCGAAGTATTTCAGCACACCATTCAGACGGTGTTGAACGGCATGAATGGCACCATTAACATAAGTGATGACATCATTGTGTTCGGTGCAAGCCAAGAAGATCACGACAGGGCACTGTCAGAGTGTCTCAACAGACTGCACAAGTTCGGGTTAAGAGTTAACTTGCCAAAGTGTGAGTTTAACAAAGCGAAGATCGGCTTCTTTGGACATGTGTTCTCGAAGGAAGGAATTTCACCTGACCCGCAAAATGTGAAAGATCTACAAGAAGCTGCACAACCGTTGAACCAATCTAAAGTACGCTCTTTTCTCGGCATGGCACAATACAGCGCGAGATTCACTGCAAGATTTGCAACAATCTCGGAGCCTCTTCGAGTCCTCACACGGCAGGACCAGCCATGGGTTTGGGAGAAGTCACAGTCGGACGCGTTTAACGCAATAAAAAACGCATTGTCCGAGACGGCAACAAATGCCTACTACGATTCTCACAAACCAACCGAGATACTCGTAGATGCCAGCCCAGTTGGCGTTGCAGCGATACTTACATAAGAATGCAAACCAGTCGCATACGCAAGCCGTACGCTCTCGGACGTGGAGAGACGCTACTCACAAACAGAGCGTGAGGCATTAGCCGTTGTGTGAGGTTGCGACCTGTACACGGATGGCGCTGCATGCACGATAATCACGGACCATAGGCCCCTGCTGGGCATATGGCAGAAGTCAAACCCGCCGCTACGAGTTGCGAGGTGGGCACTACGCTTACAACATTACAACATTCGTCTAGAATACAGATGTGGTCGTGACAACCCAGCAGACTACCTGTCTAGACATCCAGCAACAAACGTCAGGCAAACGCATGCAGCGTATGGCTGAGGACTTCATCAATCACATTGCTGACAGCTCTACGCCAAATGCCATCACCCTTGACGAAATTAAGGTGCACACAAGACGCGACCTTAAACAAGGTCATCGAGGTCATCCGCACAGGTCGTTGACATGACACAGCTAACAACGAGTCAGCTGACATTGCTGCATTCCGGAAAGTGAGGGATGAACTGACAGTGGGAGAAAATGGAGACTTTCTGCTACGAGATTCTCGCATTGTCATCCCGACAGCACTTCGCAGTCGTGTCATACAGTTGGCACATGAGGGTCATCAGGGCATCTGCAAGACCAAAGCTCTGATCAGAAGCAAAGTGTGGTTTCCAGGCATAGACAAGGAAACGGAAGCAGTTGTCATGGGTTGCATTCCGTGTGTTGCAAACTTCAACCGCCGCCAGATGGAGCTATTAAACATGACTACTCTACCGCGATGCCCGTGGATCAATCTGAGCATTGATTTCTGCGGCCCAATGCCGACAGGCGAATATTTACTCTGCGTCACAGATGAATATTCAAGATATCCGGTCGTTCACGTCCAGAAGCACCAGTGCAGAGACAGTTATCCCGATCATGGAGTCCATTTTTGCCATGTTCGGCTATCCAGAAACGATAAAGTCGGACAATGGCTCACCATTCCAGAGTAATGCGTGGTCACAGTTTTTGCAGTCGTGTGGCGTCCGTCACCGCAAAATCACACCGCTATGGCCGATGGCGAATGCACAAGTGGAGAACTTCAACAAGCCGATGATGAAGGCAGTACGTTCAGCCATCATTCAACATCGCAACTGGCGTCGCGAACTGCAGCAGTTTCTCCGAAACTATCGATCTACTCCGCATAGTTCTACGCTGTTCACACCTCACCGACTACTGTTTGGTCGAGAACCGAGAACTAAGCTGCCTGAGCTGCCAACGCTTCAGAGCGTGCACCCAGAAGATGAAGTCGTTCGCAGACAAGACGCTCGTGCAAAAGCGGTAATGAAAGAGTACTCAGACAAGCGTCCACACGCTTCACATGTGAACCTACAAATGGGAGAGGTTTTGTACAGCAGCCTAGAGTGAACAAACTTTCTACTCCGTTCGCACCAACACCGCTCATCGTCAGTGCAATGAAAGGACCAATGGTCACCGCCGTGCGTGGTGATGGGTCCACGGTGACGCGAAATGTGTCTAAGTTCCGTCGCGTGCGAGGCTTGTCGCCCGATGAAATCGCACGACATCATCCCGAGGACACAGCTGCGGACAACGACCCGCCAACAGATGATGAGTCGTCTGAGACCCGTCACGATGACGAAGAGGTGCTTAAGCCACCTGCTCTGCAAGCTGTTCGTCCATACCGAGCTCGAAAAAAGCGACAGCGCTTAATCGAGCAAATCTAGAAATTGGGTGTAGACGGATCGCTGCCCGTTCTAGATATAGTTAGTTACACGATATAAGGGTGTAGGCGGATCGCTGCCCTTCATATCCGTTATCTAGTTAAGTGTTCAGTTAAATAACATGGGATGTTTGTGCGTTCATCTGTTTTCACAACGAACACTTATTAGGAATCCATGTCACAAACTTTATTGCAGTTCATTGTTCCGTTAATTAACAAATGTGACTAAGTAATCAAGGTAGAGAGGGATGTAACATAGCTGCCCCCTGCATGTTATATAGGTAGCCTATGTATTACGGACGGATCCCGCTGACTTCGGATTTCTCCGGTATTGGTCGGATGAAATAATAAACGACGGCCACGTTTCGTTCAGTCTGATAAATGGTGTGTTTCATTTAAGTAAACAAAAAAGATTGATGGATCACCCTGCTGCAATGTCATTGGTTCATTTTCATACAGATTTACAAACTGAGGCTTAACTAGTGGCATACACACCCCGCCCCCCTTATAAGACATGAGTTCCGGCACTATGATTTGGACTTGCAGACTGATGAGAAGTCTGTAATATCTCAAAACGGGTTGTTCCGTTCAACTATAGTTTTCCCATACATATATTATCAGTGATTGTTTCAAGATATTTGAAGTAAAACGCGTCCTCCATGATTGTACAATGACATAGCATGCTTCAGTTGCCAAGGACTTTATTGGGGTCAATACACAGATGGTTTTCCTATTGGCGACCATGTTAAAGCCAATAATAAAGGGATTCTTTGTAAGCTAATATACATTCGAGGTGTACCGTATCAAAACGTATTAATTTCCCATAAGTACTTTCTCTGCTAGTTATGTCTTGCATGTTTATGCATAATTTGGGTGTTACCTGCGCAAAAAGCAAATAAACAATTGTGTTTACGCGAATCATTTTGAGCTTGTTGCTACGTGGATGATTAATACTGCTCCCCGAGTATAATGAATATTCATACACACGCAGACCGATGACGTCACACACACAGCTAACATGCCTGATTCAGGTCAGTTGATTCAAGCCAGCAATGGCATTGTAAATAAGCAATTTGTATACATATGCATATTGACAGCTATTTTTTATAAGTGTAGGAAGCGTATGCATTGTTTATTTATCCTGCTTCCCAATGCCGTCAGCCGAGTAACGTTTCGATTAATTATAATTATAACGTTCGCCGACGCAGACGTCTGCAGTCGGTGTCAGCTGCCGCTGGGACTGTCACTGGATCTATCGAGCCTCTACTACAGTAACTAATTAACATAGCCTTAGGCAAGGGTCTCGCCTTTCTACTTAGTAAAACTGCATTGTCCAGTATTTTACATGCAGTAAACTAAAATTCACACTAAAATATCAGTAATTATATGCAACCATAACAAGAGGATTAACTTGGTCGTGGATGTAATTGTTTTGTCTAAATCTGGGATTTGCCATTTGGGTATGTGTGTCTAACCAGACATCATTTAACCTTTGCTTTATTCATGCATATAGTTTTAATACATTTTTAGTCTTATTTATCTCATAATCATATTTTAGTATCTAATCAAATTATTTAATGTAAATTAGGCTTTTATTTTATTTATTTTGTATTTATTTATATATATATTTTTATTATATATATATTTTTCCAGTAGGTTCAGCTGTTCAGCACTTTTGCTAATCGTTTATTTTATCATTGCATTTACCCGTAATTTTACTATACTTAGGCTTATATATATATGCATACACTATATACTATGATATTGTTTGCTAATTTAATTTATTTTCTTATTTATTCTCTTAAAAGTGTTTTTATGCTTCTTAGATGATTGGCAATTTGTAAACACCCGTGAACGGGGGTAATTAGTCCCGGATTTGATGGTGTATAAATAAAGTTTATTATTATTATTATTACCCCTACGGGTCTTGCCTTTCCAAATTCCAGTCAGCCGTTTTTGAAAAGTTCCCGTTTCCCCACTTCTTTGAACCGAAATATAAAAATTTAAGATTCGTACGTTCACAGACTGTTTTTAATGCTACAGCTACGAGTGTTAGTAAACCTGGCTGGCATGTCATCATTCAATGTAAACGTTTTAGGTTTGTTAAAAAGTACACAATACCATGTTGCCACGGAATTTTGCGATGCACGAATTTTGGACACCAACATATCTGCACTCTAGTATACATAAGTTTTTATCCATGAATAATTTTTTTTAAATCTAATAATAGATCAGATCAAGTTGCGCTGCTTCATGTGAATAGCATATTATATAATAGTACTCGCTAAAAACAAATGAAACATTTATTTTTGACATGTTACTTTACATTTTTCACGAGAATAGCCCATATGTATAATTATATACAACATTAATTATTAGGGCAAGAATAAAGGAAAATATACACTACACTCTGCAGCCGTCCGCGTCGGCGGACATTATAATTCTAGTAATCGAAACGTTACTCGGCTGACGGGATTGGGAAAAAGGATAAATAAAAAAGGCATACGCTTCCTACACTTATAAAAATAACTGTCAATATACATATGTTTACAAATTGGTTATTTACAATGCCATTGCTTGAATCAACTCACCTGGGAATCAGACATGTTTAGCTGTGTGTGTGTGTGTGACGTCAACGGTCTTTGTGTAGGTCACTGCGCGTGCATGAATATTCATTATACTCGGGCTGCAGAGTTAATCATCCATGTGGCAACACGCTCAAAATGATTCGCGTAAACACAATTGTTTATTAGCTTTTTGCGCAGATAACACCCAAATTATGCATAAACATGCAAGACATACGTAGCAGAGAAAGTACTTATGGGAAATTAATACGTTTTGATACGGTACATCTCGAATGTATATTAGCTTACAAAGAATCCCTTTAAAGGTACTCAACCAATTCGATTGTTTTGCTCCTCGCGTTTCTTAGTAATTTCACAAAAACAGTGGCATCAAGTACCCCCCAATCTAGTTTGTTAATGCATATGTGTTAATTCCTTTTTTTAAATTAATAGAAAAACTGCGAACTCTTTCGTTTTTGGTAAAAACCGGATCCGGTTATTTGCTTCGATTTTACCTGAATACGGACATTGGACTTTGTGCGGAATCGCGCTTTTGTCTTCTCGTGATCGCGAATTATGGGCGATACTGACCTTTAACCCCACCCTTTGGCTCTGTTGATGTTATGAAATACCGAGTTTAGGCAATGAGTGGACGTCCACGAACGTATGCCACTGACACGGCAAATGGGCTAAATTAGACAGACAAACACAGTAACCATGCATAAAGGTGTATTTCTATTTGTGAAAGACAATGGAACGAAACAAAGTACACAGAATGAGTTGGGGACAGTGACAATGCCAGTAGACTGTGCCGTGGCCGTGGCCCATGCGGTGGGATCAATCACAACGTCAACACTAGACAACAGATAAGATGCAGCGTTCGCAAAGGTTCTTCCAGACAGGTTACTAATTTCGAATTATTCAGCTATAATCACGTATATTTAGGCGTATGAATGAGTATACATATTAATGTTGCTTGTACAAATATACCTATGTCAATGATAATATGACTATATTATGTCTATGTCGTATATGGTAGTAGGCTAGTAGCCTAAGTAGGCTTGGCATTAGTAAAATCAAAATTATAAATACAAGCAATAAACAAGTATGTCATAGGCGGATCCAGGCGGGCCTGGGAACACGTGTCCCCTAGACCTTAGGAATTTGGCATGTCTGCAGACCTTTTATAAGGGGTCCACGCGACTGTCCCCCCAGACCGTTGGAAATGTGCCCCAGTTTAGGTGATTATAATAAACTGAAGCTATGCCTATGGTGTCTTCCGATATCACCACTCCAGCTGAACGGCTGAAGTTATGGCGGCGCGATAGCGACACAATTTAGACTACACCATTTGGTTCGGCCGCCACTGGAAGTCTTTGTGCCCCCCAGACTCGATTTCTGGATCCGCCCCTGTATATGATAGTTTTGTTTGTCTACGTGAGGTTTTTGCAGTAATGGATGTCCTTCTTAAATTGCATATTGTTGTTAGAAATGCATCTGAATTAAAGTAAAGACAATGTAACATAAAAACATTTACGCAATGCAACAAGACAACACCAGATATGGAAGAAATGTGGCCAGAATAACCTTCTGACATTTATTTATTATTCACCCGATAATTGGATGAGTTGTTAGCTAAAACACAATACAATCAAATGTGGGCCATTTGAGGTCTTAAACATTGCCCCATTTATTTTATCTATACATTCTAAAAACAAGGTCCACATTATAGAATACCATACTTAAATTATGGTAATACACCGTTTATTAATCCTACTTTAATTACCGCCCTAAAAACCCTGCGTACACTTGAAGGAGGAAAAAGCCTTAAGGCAAAACCTCGTGTACCATTTAGAAACAGGGAAAAGCGTCAGCAAAGCTAAAATTAACACATGTGCGTGTTGTGAAAATCCCATACATACTTATAACTAGTCTTATGACAGGAGAGGAGGGAGGTGGAATCAAAACTGATACGATATTCGATAAACAACTGAACACGAGGAATTTCAAATGTGGCCGCTGCTGGAGGTGCAGTGGCCTTTTATGTCCTGAATGGTCGGACTAGGTTTTACTGTATCACTACGCTAAAGCGCGGGAAGGCCGGCACGCCTCCCGGCTATTGGACTCTGACCTGGGCGGGACGGCCGGTACGCCTTCAGGCTATTGGACTCTGACCTGGTCAAGGTACAGTGTCAGCTTGTTTACCTAGCCTGCAGGCTGGCTCTAGGACTTTAGTGTTGCCTTGGTTGCCTCGCGTAAAACTTGTTATGCAATGTAATCGCATAAATCCCTTTACGCAATGCAACAAGACAACACCAGATATGGAAGAAATGTGGCCAGAATAACCTTCTGACATTTATTTATTATTCACCCGATAATTGGATGAGTTGTTAGCTAAAACACAATACAATCAAATGTGGGCCATTTGAGGTCTTAAACATTGCCCCATTTATTTTATCTATACAGTGATGTCATCGAAATCCAAACTGATGTAGTTCACCGAAGAATGAACCTGTCTCACAGTGTGGAGAGTTGTTGCCCGAAGACTCATGCCATATCTGCCAGACCCTGGCACCCACCGTTCCATCACCAACTGTAGAGCTAGTCACTATATTCGTATGTCGAGCAACCTGCATTCTACATTGGTTTCTAGTCAGTCAAGCTAACTGACTGACCTGGAGCCAGTGTACACCCCATCGGCACTGAGGAATCTGTCACGGATGCAACACACGACACAATTGGGATCATTTGTGGACATTCACATGACAAATCGTTAATATGCAGCATGCTGCATGGCTGTAGATCTTTTTCGAGATCCTGGACAAATACAACTGCCCAGTATGCCATATTAACTTGAGGAACTAGTGGTACTGAGCACACTAGTTCAATTTCCTGTAAAAAAAGCATATGTTCAGTAAACACAAACATGCACCATAGTAGTGTTGGGAGTAAATAATTATGTGTGTTCATTGTCATGATCAGTAAATATAAAATAATGTTTCATGTGTGACCTGCAGCATTTCACAAGAAAAAAGGCAGCAAGAAATTTTCTACTATAGCTGCATCTACACATATTGATATCTTAGGAACAGTCGGTGTTTATTGGGGTTGTTCTGGGGGAGGGAGGGGGGTGGGTTGACACAGCATGCAAACACTAGTAGAATAGGCTCTTTTTCAAAACAGTGATACATTTTAACTATTTTTCTTTACTAGGTGTTCATTGTCATTACATGAATTAAAATTGTTCAATTTCATTAAAGTGATGACTGATCTTAGTCAATATTATAGACTGATTTGAATTCTGGTAATCAGTAAAGCATCAGTAAAGCGCATTTATATTTTTTGTTTTGTTTTCAGTATACAAATTCATTTCAGTGTCTGCCATGTGTAACTACTACACATATTCATGTTTGAAATTTTAAGGTTCTGCCTCAGGTTGAATGGTCATGGTGAATGTTGTAAATGACAAATTGGTGTTATTGTGATGCTAACAGTATATTTTCATTGTCATGTATTCAAAGGTTCATAATATGTATGTCTACCTTCTTCAAAAATGAATAATTTATTTTATAAGCTTATTTCTGAATCATCGTCTATGTCCAAGATGTTATTATTAAAATGTTTATAAAACAAATGTATATATTTAAATGTGCACATTAAAATTTGTTAATACTTATACATGGTTGATTGTTATAAATTTGAAATTACCTGAATTGTTCAAATGTGGGCCTCCCGCAGACTATGTATCCTCCCTGTGTCTGCCTGACCCAGGTGACCGCTTAGCCTCTCTTCTGCCTCCTCTCATTCCCATTCTTGGGTTGCAGTGTGGCATCTAGCGACATTATAATTCAAGTTACGTATTATGCATTCATATATTGCTGTGGTGAGAATATATACACATATTGATAAATACACAAGAATAGCTGGCATATGTCTGTTGAAAGGTATCACAGGATACCAATGGAAACAACTGGGAGCATTTTGTTGTGTAATCCTTATATATGGTGTATTCTAGCTGTATTTATATTTTATGTAGTTACACATGTACATTTTTATATTGAATAAAATCATCATCACCATCATGGTTGCCATATAAAAATCTTAATTATTTTGCATAAAATACAATGCAAATCAACAACATTCTGCAGTAATAGTATCAAAATGTGAGTCACATAACACTGTTTTAATAATTATGATCATCAATATAATACTCCCGTGTTTGACGTACTGTTGCACGAAATTACGGATGCTCCCTGACTAAGTTACTTGCATGATCAACAGGGCCCAGGGGCCTGCTGCCAAAGCAATGTTTCTTGTCATTTCGCACCCTCACCGTACTATATGTATTGTCGCAATAACATAGCTTATTAACAAGATCATGCCTAACCAAATACAAAAAATATCAACTATTACGCTCGTTGTCACAGTCTCTGACTGAATCTCTGGCTGATATGGTGACTGGCTTAGCCTTAGGCTTGGCCTTAGCCTTAGGCTTAGGCTTAGGCTTAATTAGAGTTAGAAGTTAGAACTTAATCTTAGAGTCAGCCTGGAGTCGCGTGTAGACGTTGGCAAGTTGCAATTCTCGTTGATTTAATACACGGCTACGCGTTCTTGTTGCTAACTGCGATAGTGTAATACGTACCTTTGTACAATCACTTTGGAATCTTCATCTTGATACACCAAAGCACATGTGTGTTGTTATTGTTTTCGAATGCGTGGGATGCCGATCTCGCGTAAAGCACGTGACCGAAATGGCGCAGGAGGTCGACATCGCAATTGGCTTTCGTCAGCTATACCCGGTGTAATGACATCTTTTTTTGACGATTAAAAATACAAGTACGAATTTTTTCATTAAACCGACTGTGCACACTAATTAAACCAATCACACATTACACATCTGGACCTTAAAGAACCGGATTGGCGATGGGCAAACGAATTGGTTGAGGATCTTTAAGTAAATAACTTTTGCTGAGATCTAGTATAGACGTTGTATTATTTCCTATTATTTCCTCTTTTGTGATCTCACATATAAGTTATACAGATCCGTGGATTCCTTTCAGGATATGTATAATTTTATGTAACAAAATGCAAGCAAAGGGGCCTAATTACTGTTAGAATAGCCTAAAACAGCCAAAATAGGCGTTCCATTTTAAAACATTTACTTCAGATACCTCCGAAAAATACTTAATATTGGAAATTCAAAAGTTTAAGTATCTGATGCCAAGGTAAACTATCTTATCGACATAGCGCACTATAGTATAGATCTATAAGATACATAATTCTACCCAATTTTTTTCAATTGCTAATTGGCGGTTATTTACGGTTAACAATATTCCTCACCAATGAGGTAGTAAACCGATATGTATTGAATATTTTCATGTAGTCATTATTTTATTGTAGTTACTGTTACATTGTATGTAAATCTGATGTTTGCGCAAATGAAAAAACAGCCAAACTGGTTACGCCCGATACCAAGCTAATGTGGATTGAGACACAAAATAACAAACACAATCATTTCAAAATGTATGGATATATAAATAATAATCCATTCTACAGGTCAGAATTGTTTCAATTGAAATAAAATCTGTTTAGACAAGAATACAGCATTTCACAAAAATGGTTACGCCCGATACCAAGCTTTAGTTGTGTTTACCATGGCACGATCGTATGTGACGTGGCGTTTTTCTGAACAGGTTTTATTTAAATGGAAACAATTCTGACGTATAGTAATTGTGTTCGTTATTTTGTCTCAACCCACATTTTAGCTTGATATTGGGCATAACCAGTTAAAGTTTGACTGTTTCTAAGTTATACAAAGATCAAATTTAGAGACAATATAACAGTAACTGTAATAAAATAATGTCTACATGAAAATATTGAATATATATCGGTTTACTACCAACGTTAACTTTTTAAAATAAAAAAATTCTGATAATGGCACATTCGTGAGGAAGCTTGGTACCGGGCGTAATCGTAAAAATTTTAATTTTATATATCCTGAAAGATCTCGTCGAAACGAATCCAACGATATGTATAACTTATATATGAGATTGCAAATTAAGAATTAATAGGAAATAATGCAACGTGGAAAGTTAAAACTGAACTGGTAGGCTCTGGTAAGCTGATGGAGAAAGACACCTTTTTCTGGCAAGGGATGTTTCCTGGCGAGCCCAGAGAGCAAGGAGAGGGCTTTGCAGTAAATCATTATTTGCTGAAGGTGGTGGAATCAGGCGACAACGGGTCAGAGCGGTTGCTAACTACTCGTCTTCAGACCAAGGAAGACCCTGTCACCCTCGTCACCGTGTATGCTCCCACACTGCGCTCCGCACCTGAAGCTAAAAACGAAAACCTAGCAGCAATCATTAGAAACATCCCCGGACAAGAACAACTTATTCTCCTGGGAGACTTCAACGCCAGGGTGGGCGCTGACCATGACTCATGGCCTTCTTGTCTGGGCCATTTCGGAGTTGGAAAGATCAACGAAAATGGGCAACGACTCCTTGAATTCTGCGCCTATCATGACCTTTGCATAACCAACTCCTATTTCCAGACCAAGCCTCAGCACAGGGTCTCGTGGAGACACACTCGTTCAAAACATTGGTACTAGTTGGATATGATCATTGTCAGACGCTCATCCCTTAAGTTCGTGCTCCTAACACGTTAGTATCACAATACAGACTGCGACTCTGATCACTCCCTGGTATGCTGCAAGATCAGACTGCAAACAAAGAAACTTCATCGCTCAAAGCAAGGAGGGAAACCGCGCATCGATGTCAGCAAGATGTCAAAGCCTAAGCTAGCTGAGCAGTTTGCCAAGACTTTTAATGATGTTCTGAGTGCCGCACAGTCTGGAGAGTCTGCCACGGAGAAATGGGACCATTTGCGGAACACTATTCACAGCATGGCTTTCGCTAACTTTTTAAGTATTCTGAGCTCTACTCCACAGAGAACACTGTCATTCCCTCAGCTCTTGACGCCATTGATTGTCTACCGACCATGGAAGAGCTCGGCGCAGAGCCAACATTAGAAGAACTGAGTAAGGCTGTTGACATCTTGGCCTCCGGCAAGGCACCATGCAACGATGGGATTCCCCCGGACCTGATCAAGTGCTGTAAATGTGTGTTGCTGCACCCCCTTGCATGAAGTTCGTTGTCGGTGTTGGGTCAGGACGTGGAGACACCTCCAATCATCAGCATTGAGAACTACGAATTGGAAGCTGTTCATCAGTTCACTTACCTGTGGTCTACTATAGGCGATAGCCTCTCCCTGGACACCGAAATCAACAGACGCATAGTGAAAGCTGCATCCACTCTTGCTCGTCTTACAACACGTGTCTGGAAGAGAACTCAGAACTCAGAGTCAAGACAAAAGCCGCAGTGTACAATGCCTGCGTCATCAGTACACTGCTGTATGGCAGTGAGACCTGGGTAACATATACCAAACAAGAGAAGAAGCTCAACATCTTCCATATACAATGTCTGCGGCGAATCTTGGGGATCTCTTGGAGAGACCAAGTGACCAACACCGAGATCCTTTCTCGTGCTGGCCTCCCCACCATGTACACGCTGCTCAGACAACGCAGGTTACGAGGACTGTTGGACGGCCCCAGCTGCGCTACAAGGATGTCTGTAAGCGTGAAATTAAGGCAATAAATATCAACCTTCAGTCCTGGCAGGAGATGGCCGCTGAACGCACCAGGTGGAGAGGTGTTATACGGAAACAGCTCAGGGCAGCCGAAGAACAGCTGCGGAGCCTGGCTGAAGACAGGAGAGCTTGTCGAAGGGAGCGCCAATCCTCTAGCCACCCAGAGACGACCTACAGATGTGACCACTGCGGCAGGGACTTCCACTCCCGCATCGGTCTCATCAGCCACTGCTGACGCTGTCCCAGATGCAAGAACGCCAACTAGGGCGCATCATCCATGGTCGACTCAAAATCGACTTAGGCCTACTCTCTCTCTCTCTCTATATATATACAGCTGTATACTTTGTAGTTTATGTCTATAGGGTCACAGGAAGACCGCTTCTAACATGCCATAAGGCCACCCTGCAACACGACTTCATTTTTAGAAATGATTGCTTTTGTGTAAATAATTATTACCATGTTGTTGCTCTTGTAAAATAAATTTGATTTGATTTGAACATTGTTAAAGGTGTTTGCAGTTTTAGTTACGCGAACACGCACTCACTCGCACATGCACACACGGTTGATGCTCTATAATTACAGCTCTTGGCAAAAAAAAAATATCGGAAGAGTAATTATATTGCTTAATCCTACCATTCGTGGGTTGGCGATAACATCGACGACGACCCCAGACAACGAATCCAAGCAAAATGCCTCCCAACAGACTGCCAATGATGGCGGTGACCAACACGACTGGAATGATAAGTATAAGGATATTTTTATTAGTCCCATAGTAAGACAATACATTATTCATATATGCACACTGATATTGAAATGTATATAAAATAAACAGAATATATATATATACACACACACACACACACACACACACACACACACACACACACACACACACACACACACACACACACACACACACACACACACACACACACACACACACACACACACACACACACACACACACACACACACACACACACACACACACACACACACACAAAGGAAGATTCATTTCATCCTCACCATTCTCCCCTTTCTACCACCATTGTGCTCTTGTTGAATTATATGGTGCTAACGTGTTCCTTCCTGCACATGGATGCAGGTTTTTGAGTAGGTTTTAGTGCGTAGAATGTTGAGGCTTGTATACACATTGGTTTATTCTGTGTAATATATTGCAATGTGCATAAGAGGCATAACGTTTTCCTTCTGTTTCTAGTTTCACAGAGGATTTTAGGCAGCTTGGTGCGTCCAATTGTATGTACTTATAACATATGCATTATCGACTTGTATACATTACTGGTGATTCTGTGACAATTGTCTTAGTGATTCTTGTATACTTGGTTCTATATGCATTGATTGTATTGCGGAAAAATGACCGCCCCACCTTTGCTAGTCTTGTTATTTAATAATTGTGTTGATATATTATCTCGATGAGTATGTTTACATATATATCATCAATCGTTATGTTAATTTCCATTCTTGTACAATTATTAAACGATCTTTACCAACAACAACAACTCTTGTTTATTTAATGTAGCAAACAAGCTCAGGGTTCTGCCATTTACCATTAGCAGGGTATATATATATAGTACCAAAAAGACAGAAAACAACTATCAAGAAAACAACTGCTGTGGGACGGGAGACTCTTATTAAGATCACAATTTGTCGCATAGGAACCACCAAAAACTAAAAAATTAAATTCTTTATGTTTCTCATCCGAAGTTTTATAAAGAAAAACATAAGTATTGTTTATTGTCTTTGTGATGACTGTTTTGTTGATGCGTTTTTTGTGTTGTGTACGCTTGAGGCCGTGTAAGCATGTGAGCAAGTATACTTATTGAAACAGTTGCATTATACTTTTACGGAATGTGTTGCACACATTCATTATATAATTAATTTAGTTGACATATGTAGCAATTTAATATAATGTTGGGCATAACTTTAGAATCCTCTCAAACTATGGGTCACTATCTTGGCTATCACTAAATCAGGGATATAATTAATAACATGTGGTAAATGTGATGGTGCAGGAACATGATTCAGGATTTACAAATAAACGTTGCTCCAATTTCCATGTGAACTAATTAATCACATTCGTCTTTTGTTTCAAATGTGAAAATCAAACTCTACTCCAAATTGTTTCTTTAAAAAATATATTTTCCTTAAGTGTTGCTGTATTTTGAAATTATTCGTTGATGCGTTTTTTTATATTTAACGTTCGTTTATAACAAATGAACCAAGCAGATATTTATGCCAAAGTATGTTGTAAACTATAATGCAACAAAGGCATTGGAACTTCAGAGTTCAAAATGGAGGGGGGCGCTGAGTCGGAGCTTCAGCACTCTTGTTTTACTGCTGTTGGACATAAATTTGTGCCCGGAGCCTCTTAAACACCATTTCGAAACTGTCGAAGATATCAGAAAGACGGGAGAGAAGTGCTGTCGAGGACCTTCAGGGATATACCACACAATTATGACGCTTTGTGCAATATTATTTGTCTACGTTTTTAACGATAATAGTTTGCAATTGTGTCTGTGGCGTATATATCATGCAATCTATATAAACATAAAGGTACGCTTTATATAGCATAGCACCCAATCCTATGTACTGTTCAAAGTGCTTGAACATTTTACTTCCTGGCAGAATTATTCATTCGAACAACACATTGACATCATTGGGATATATTCAGCCACGCTGGAGTTAATGAGCGAAGATTATTCTTACACATGTATCTTTGAACAACTGGGATTGGGATATATATATAAGTGTATATATATATATAACATATTGACTGAACACACTATAGCCCAGTTTAAAGAGATCATACCACTAGATATTCAACTCCGACAGAGAGGTTGAGCAGATGATATAAGCCCTTATTTCCTTTCTCTCATTTACTGCATTAGTTGTATAATGATGCTGCAAGTGGGCTGTTGATTCAATTAAGAAAACGATGCACGCATATATGCCACGTGTTGGCACTTAATGAGCGAACATTTGACATTGTGTATTCATTTACTGAAGTGGAACTGCATTGTTCTCACGTCAGTTACATGTTTTACGATCCTATGCAAATGGAAAAAACATTTAGCCAACAATTTAGCGTACTGGATACACATAAATTAATATTGCATTTGATTCTTACCAACATTTCCTAAGCGACTGGGATTTCCTCTTGTTGGTACTGCTGCACCTGCTGCACCTGCTGCACCTGCTGCTGTTGTTGTAGGTTGTGTTGAGGGTGAAATCTCTGGAATGAGAATAGCTGCTGGTGTTCGCTTAATCACAGGCCACGCATCCACACATGCGCATACGTATGCACGCGAACACGCCCCCACATGAATGTACGCATGCACTGACATTAATAAATACACATACGCACGAACGCATGCGCGACACGTTCACACATAAACACACACATACACACGTACATAGGTGCATACGTACATATGTACACACGTACATAAATACATACATACATACATACATACACACACACACGTACATACGTACATACATGCATACATACATACATACATACATATATACAAACATACAAAATATCCATACATTCCCCATCAACATTATTCATAACATTATAATAATAATAATTGACCTACCCATCATGTGACCAGTTGCCTAGCAAATGCTAGCTAGCAAGTGGATTTGAACGGTCCGTCGTGTATTTGGTTGAAATTCTGGTCACAAAAGTTTCTTTATAAAACAAATGGGCCAAGAGGCCCTGAAGTCCTTTGGACTATATTGCAATTATTAATGAAATGTTTTCTGGTGAATCATAGTTACAGATCATTAAGGGTTATGATAGAAGTAAAATATTGACATGTTTAGTGGAGACTATATGCATTGACTAAAGTAATACATTTACAAAATTTTCTATTGTTAGTACTAATTGTAACCAAATTAATGAAATCTGACGCGAAGCCAGCAAAATATTAGTGACCCATCTTAACGAAATGAGTCGGATATCTGTAAAACTGATTTTCCGTAAATACCATTTATGTAAAAAAATCGCGAATCTACACATCTTAAGATTTCCCCTTAAATTGATTCCTTAATATTCGTTTTAAGGATTGTCACTACTGCTAATGTCTAATTAATTCTGTTTTATGTATTTTATATTATCTTTTATGTGATTTCTGAGGAGCTGTGCGAAGTGTTCCGCTTGGTTTCCATAAGACAAAGTTAAAAATACCGCTAATTGCGCGCATTCTTTGCCGCCATGTTTGGGATAATCCGTAACAAATCGGATATCCCCGCGAAGTTTGACACGTCTTCTTTCCAAATATGGGCACATATATGCTAATAATTGCGAAATGTGATCTACAGAAAGCAAGGAACACACCCCCTATAATGCCAGATGTGTAAACAAGTTCGGATCACGTGGTAGCAACGCAACCACGTGACCCAAGCGGTTTCACGCATTGGTACAGTGAAGAGGTAATTTGAATAATTCTCCATGCACGCAGGCGTACTGTGTATTTTCACCGCGTCAACACTGTCACTTGTGACCCAGATAGTTGTTTGTAACGAAGCAACAATGGCGTTCGGCGTGGCTTCGAAGATGTGCTCTGTCCAATGTCAGCCGAGGACGTTGCCTCTATTGCTGGACCGCCTGGTTAGTAGGAGTCTGGGCGTCGCCGGAGACTGGCCGTGTCGTTGGACCATCTGGTGAACAGGAGCCACAACGAGAAATTATTGCGGCTGCACTGGCAGGCAGGGTCCAGCGAACCCGTTCCCTGCACCCGAGGTCGTGCGCGCCGTGCCGATACCACGCAAGCGAGGATGTGGCCGGTCTGGAAGCTACACTTGACTTACTGGACATTGCCACCGATCTGTTGTCGTTACGTAGTTACATTGTTCTTTGGTATTAAAATATAATGACCCGTTCGCCCATTAGCACGAGCAGCTGAGCGGTATTGTATATTCGAATAATTGCTTCTACTTCCTAAACATTGCATGCAACACGAGCCACTTTACTTACTTGACTTAGAGCTCTTGCCGGATATCCAGCATAGAGGTCACACCACATTCTTTATCATCCCCTTCCAGGTGGGACGGTCAACGGCCAGCTGCTCGGCCGCCTAAAGCGTGAGGCCCAGGCCATCCAAATCGAGCTTAACACAGTCGATCCATCGACAGCGAGGGCGCCCATGGCGCCGTTTCCAGCCGGTGTTTTGTGGGTGGAATTGGTATAATAGAGCGGCAGGGTGGTTTGGTGCCATACGATGCAGGTGGCCGAACCATCGAAGGCATCGCTGGGTGATGAGTATTGATGCATGCTTCTGACCAGTACGTTCCTTGATCGTGTTATTGCTGATGTAATTGAACCACTTTATGTTCTCGAGGCGTCGGAAGCTCTTCATGGCGAAAGCATCGATTTTCTTGGCCTGTTGAATGGTCAGTTGCCAGGCAGAGGCATACAGAAGGATGGAAATGACAAGAGCATTAAACATCTTTGCTTAGTACCCCGCGAGATGGAACATCTGCGCCACAGAGCAGTTAACCGTTGTTTCATTGCACCCGCAGCTTTGCCGATTCTAACAGCGGCCTCGTGGTCGACAGAGCCATCAGCATATATGACGGTACCCAGGTAAGTAAACTCATCCACAAAGTCGATGGTTTCGCCATTGATGGTGATGGGGTTGAGTAAATCGATGTCTGCACATATTGCCATCGCTTTCGTTTTGGCCCAGCTGATGGAACGGCCAACAACACTGGCTATAGAGCAGTTCTTTGAGGACGAGGACGAGGTCAGCATGCGATGTGCAGAAGTTGGCAATGTCATCTGCATAATCCAAGTCTGTCACGACAGTGTCTCCAAGTCTAATGCCGAGGGAAGAACCGGCATTTCTCTCAAGTTGTTCCATGATAAGGTCAACGGTGAGATTGAACAGGTCAGGTGCAACCACACAGCTTTGGCGTACACCGGAGCCAATGGAGAAAAGATATGAGGAATCATTACCGAGGCGAATACAATCTTGAACAATCGGCATTACTCTGGGGGGCAGCCCAGTGTTTTGAAGGAGCAACCAGAGGCTCTTGTCGATACTATCAAAAGCAGCTTTAAAATAACTAAAAGCAATGACGGCGGTTTGACGAAATTCATTTAGCTTTTCGATAATCTGGCTTAGAGAGAATATCTGATCAACCGTGGAACGGCCCGGAACGAAGCCAGCCGGCTGGACTCTTCTTGTTGACCTATTAGCGTCAATAGAACGATGTAACAAGATGAGTGCGAAACGTTTACCAGGTATCGATAGAAGTGTTATTCCTCTGTGATTGCTGCATACCAGGCGGTCGCCCTTGTGTTTCCAGAATGGCAGGATGATACCACGTCTCCAATCAGTAAGGATTTCTTTGTTTACATGAGCCACGGTTCGTTGAAATTAGTTTTATTATGACCATCTGACCTGCCGCCATCCACTCATCTAGTGAGCGATTTCATAGGCTGAGCTTAAATTCAGAGTTTCGCAAAGCGATCAGCCAGGGGGTACTGCTGGCTGGCACTGACGTAATCAGCAGCAGCGACCCCTGGCGAGCGAGCATGACTCAGACTGGCAGAGTAAAAATAAAGTTATCACCAACAAAAGCTGTTTCTCAGTCATTCCTGAAGCACATTTTCTATAAGACAACAAATCAACTGTAGTATTCGACAGCAATTTAACTAATGGACCCAGAGTCTGACGTCACAACTCATTGCCTTTGCAACTATATTTACATGAATATTATACATTACTAAGACACTATATACCAGCCAGTTCAACCTTTCCCACGTATGTTCTGACTTAAACAACTGCACCCTTTGTTTTTGTTACAAAATGAAAAAACTCATTCGGTCAAAATTTCAATGAAATGATGGAATGTCAACAGCGGTTGTCATTTTAGTAAGCTTGTCTGAGTTGGTTGCTATTCAAAAAGTCACATAATGAATACGTCAATTAGTGGTGTTCTGTTATATCTTACGCAGACTACATCATTTCCAACCATGACATAATATCTACTATCATATATTTAGTACATAAGTACTTGTGTTACTGGCTGCTACTGTAACTACTACTACTACCAGTAAATACAATTAATTAGATGTTAATGTTTGGCTTTATAGTTTGGTCTTTCCTTGTTGTTATCAACTCGTTGTGACATGACAAGATTATGGATTTGTTTAGTGCTCTTTCCATACACTGTCTAGTAGAGTAGCTTATATCCTGTTTCATTAACTAAACACTATATATTTAGCTATTGTAATATAGCCGCTCCATGCACGTTATATACACACGTAGTCTATGTATTACGGACGGATCCCGTTGACTTCGGATTTCTCCGGTACTGGTCGGATGAAATAATAAACGACGGCCATGTTTCGTTCAGTCTGATAAATGGTGTTTCGTTTAAAAGCAGCAATCATACAATGGCGACGAGAATTAAGCGAACCTGCTAAGCCTACAAGTAACGTACCGAATCACCATGGCTGTTCCGATCAATGTGGCACAACTACCGCCCTTCGATGCACAAAACGAGCCTTCAACAACGGCTGAACGTTGGAAAAAGTGGATACGAAACTTTGACAGGATGGCCAGTGCGTCAGGATGCACCGATGATAAGCAAACACGTGATTTGCTGTTACACACCGCGGGCGAAGGCGTACAGGACATTTATAATACATTTCCCGAAACAGAAACAGGTACGTCATCGTCGTTTCAAAAGACAAAAGAACTGCTGACGGACTATTTCACGCCTAAATCAAACGTCCCGTACAACAGGCACATATTTCATCGCGCTGAACAGCATGAAGGCGAAACCGTCGGGCAGTTCGTAACACGGTTACGACAGATGGCATCATCATGCGATTACGGGAACAATGTCGATGAGTACATCACAGATCAAGTAATCGATCGGTGTCGCTCTGATTCGTTGCGTACCAAACTCCTGGCCGCAGGAAAGGATCTCACGCTAAACAGGGCGATCGAGATAGCGCAAACGAGAGAATCGTCAGAACGCCAGGCTAAAGACATGGCTCGTGGCAAAGCAAACAACACAGTGTATGCTGCATTCAACAGGTCAGCACGCATACCATTCGAAACGCACACTCGTAAACCGGTCAACAGACATTCTAACACTCAGCAACGTCACGATCGGTGTACTCGCTGTGGCTTACACGGCCATACAAGTGACGAATGCAAGTGCACACGTGATAAAGAGTGTCATAAATGTGGAATGCGTGGACATTTCGCTGTCATGTGCCGAAGCAAACCAAGGAAGCAGTCACAGCGCAGCTCACAGACGTGTCAAAAGAAACGTGCACAGCCAGTCAATCCATGTCAGAATCAGCTGCCCATAGCGACAACAGCGAAAATGAGTACGCATTTACTTTGACGCCTCATTCTGGCATGATCACAGCAATCATTGCAGATGGACCGGTTGACATGATCATTGACTCGGGTGCATCATGCAACATACGCCGCCAATCGTGGCGCGTAAGCTCGTCACGTGTGACGTGCAAATTGGTGACAAGTCGACAATCGCAGAATTTCTTCTCGTTCATGGAGATTCGCCTTCACTTCTGGGCAGGGCTACTGCTGAGCAGCTTGGGACCCTGAGAGTTGGAGTCAACTTTGTGTCCAACCAACAAACAGCAGACAAGGTCATTGCAAAATATCCGGGCATTGCCACGGGTATAGGCAGTCTGAAAAATTTCACTGTCAAGCTGCACATTGACACGTCTGTCACACCGGTAGCTCGCAGCCGAGTGCCATTTCATCTGCGAGATTATTATTATTATTATTATTGTCACCAAAGAGCTTGAAAAGCTTGAACGTGCAGACGTCATTGAGTGGGTGTCGCGAATCGTCACGCCACCAAAGCAAAAAAGTCCAGACGAAATACGTATCTGCGTCTGCAAGGGGCCACAGTATTCAGCAAAATAGATCTTCGGTCTGGCTACCATCAGCTAGTCCTGGACCCTGCATGCCGTTATATAACAACATTTTCAACACATATGGGGTTGTATCGGTACAAACGATTGAGTTTTTGCATAAACTCGGCGGCCGAAGTATTTCAGCACACAATTCAGACGGTGTTGAACGACATGAATGGCGCCATTAACATAAGTGATGACATCATTGTGTTCGGTGCAAGCCAAGAAGATCACGACAGCGCACTGTCAGAGTGTCTCAACAGACTGCACAAGTCCGGGTTAACAGTTAACTTGCCAAAGTGTGAGTTTAACAAAGCGAAGATCGGCTTCTTTGGACATGTGTTCTCGAAGGAAGGAATTTCACCTGACCCGCAAAAGGTGAAAGATGTACAAGAAGCTGCACAACCGCTGAACCAATCAGAAGTACGCTCTTTTCTCGGCATGGCACAATATAGCGCGAGATTCATTGCAATATTTGCAATAATCTCGGAGCCTCTTCGAGTCCTCACACGGCAGGACCAGCCACGGGTTTAGGAGAAGTCACAGTCGGACGCGTTTAACGCAATAAAACACGCATTGTCCGAGACGGCAACAAATGCCTACTACGATTATCACAAACCAACCGAGATACTCGTAGATGCCAGCCCAGTTGGCGTTGCAGCGATACGTACACAAGAATGCAAACCAGTCGCATACGCAAGCCGTGCGCTCTCGGACGTGGAGAGACGCTACTCACAAACAGAGCGTGAGGCATTAGCCGTTGTGTGGGGTTGCGACATGTACACGGATGGCGCTGCATGCACGATAATCACGGACCATAGGCCCCTGCTGGGCATATGGCAGAAGTCAAACCAGCCGCTACGAGTTGCGAGGTGGGCACTGCGCTTACAACATTACAACATTCGTCTAGAATACAGATGTGGTCGTGACAACCCAGCAGACTACCTGTCTAGACATCCAGCAACAAACGTCAGCCAAGCGCAGCGTATGGCTGAGGACTTCATCAATCACATTGCTGACAGCTCTACGCCAAATGCTATCACCCTTGATGAAATTAAGGTGCACAGAAGACGCGACGCGACCTTAAACAAGGTCATCGAGGTCATCCGCACAGGTCGTTGACATGACACAGCTAACAACGAGTCAGCTGACATTGCTGCATTCCGGAAAGTGAGGGATGAACTGACAGTGGGAGAAAATGGAGACTTCCTGCTACGAGATTCTCGCATTGTCATCCCGACAGCACTTCGCAGTCGTGTCATACAGTTGGCATATGAGGGTCATCAGGGCATCTACAAGACCAAAGCTCTGATCAGAAGCAAAGTGTGGTTTCCAGGCATAGACAAAGAAACGGAAGCAGTCGTCATGGGTTGCATTCCGTGTGTTGCAAACTCCAACCGCCGCCAGATGGAGCCATTAAACATGACTACTCTACCGCGAGGCCCGTGAATAAATTTGAGCATTGATTTCTGCGGCCCAATGCCGACAGGCGAATATTTACTCTGCGTCACAGATGAATATTCAAGATATCCAGTCGTTCACGTGACCAGAAGCACCAGTGCAGAGACAGTTATCCCGATCATGGAGTCCATTTTTGCCATGTTCGGATATACAGAAAGGATATTGTCGGACAATGGCCCACTATTCCAGAGTAATGCGTGGTCACAGTTTTTGGAGTCGTGTGACGTCCGTCACCGCAAAATCACACCGCTATGGCCGATGGCGAATGCACACGTGGAGAACTTCAACAAGCCGATGATGAAGGCAATACGTTCAGCCATCATTTAACATCGCAACTGGCGTCGCGAACTGCAGCAGTTTCTTCGAAACTATCGATCTACTCCGCATAGTTCTACGCTGTTCACACCTCACCGACTACTGTTTGGTCGAGAACCGAGAACTAAGCTGCCTGAGCTGCCAAGGCTTCAGAGCGTGCACCCAGAAGATGAAGTCGTTCGCAGACAAGACGCTCGTGCAAAAGCGAGAATGAAAGAGTACTCAGACGAGCGTGCACACGCTTCACATGGGAACCTACAAATGGGAGAGGTTGTGCTTGTACAGCAGCCTAGGGTGAACAAACTCTCTACTCCGTTCGCACCGACACCGCTCATCGTCAGTGCAATGAAAGGATCAATGCACAAAACACACTCTCCACAAACAGATCGATCACATTACCGCGGCCCTGTGACCAACTATGGATCGTTACCGACGGTTCGGTTACCAAACGTGGCATCGGATCCACACTATACGTTTCGCGAAATGGACAGACCCGTCTTGCCGGGTTTTTCAGCGCCAAACTAAAGAAACACCAAGTTACATGGCGACCCTGCGAAATCGAAGCGTTAGGTATTGCTGCAGCAGTCAAACACTTCAGCCCGTACATCATACAATCAAAGTCGAAGCCGTGTCTACCCACCGACAGCAAACCGTGTGTGCAGGCCATTGACAAACTATGCCGTGGCGAATTTTCATCTAGCCCTCGCGTGACATCGTTTCTGTCAGTTGTCGCCCGATACCAAGTCACAGTGCGCCACCTGGCGGGTTCATCAAACATACCATCCGACTTCGCAAGCAGAAACGCACCGGAATGCCATGAACCACATTGCCAGATATGCTCTTTCATATCGCAAATCGAACAATCTGTCGATATGAGTGTTGCTGTGGAAGATATCATATCCGGCTCCACTCGCCTTCCGTTCACGAGCAGGTCCGCATGGCTCTCTACACAATCAGAGTGCCCTGACCTACGGCGCGTCAGAGCTCACCTAAAACAAGGCACACGTCCATCCAAAAAAGTAACCAATGCCAAGGACGTAAAACGTTACTTATCTACTACAACGTTGGCTCGCGACGGCGTCATCGTTGTCAAGTGCGACATACCATTCGCGCCAACCAAAGAACTTATCGTAGTTCCACGACAAGTGTTAGATGGCTTACTAACAGCGATCCACCTAAAGCTGAGCCACCCATCAAAACACCAACCCAAACTCGTAGTTCGTCGTAACTTCTTCGCATTGGACATCGACAACGCGATTGAGCGAGTGACCGACGCATGCCATACATGCATGTCACTAAAACATATCCCGACTACACTCATCGAACAAACAACGACCGACGCTCCCGAAGCGATTGGTGTTTCGTTCGCAGGAGATGTTATCAAGCGTAACCGACAACTCATATTTGTCGTCCGCGAAACCGTTAGCTCATACACTTCTACGTGCATCATCGAGAGCGAACGCCATGACGCGTTACGTGACTGCCTCGCTCGACTCTGCATAGAGTTTAGACCCCTCGACGGGCCTCCTGCGATCATCCGTGTGGATCCAGCCCAAGGGTTCATCGCTCTCGTGAACGACCCAACTCTGCTACGTTTGGGTATTCGTTTGGAGATAGAGAGAATCAAAAACTCTAACAAAAACCCAGTAGCCGAGAAAGCTGTGTCAGAGGTTGAAGATGAGCTGCTACGACAGGAGCCTGGCGGGGGACCGGTGTCACCTCTTATACTGGCAATTGCTACCTCTCAACTCAACTCCAGAATCCGGGGTCGCGGCCTATCGGCACGCGAAGTATGGTTCCAACGAGACCAGTTTTCCAACAGATCGTGCCATCATCGCTGAACAACATCAGTCTCGCCTACAAAATCACGCACACAGCCAGACGTCGAAGACTCCTCGCGGCAAAGAGGCGCCTGTACCGATAATTCATGTCGGTGACTTGGTTTACGTACTATCCGACCGCAATAAGTCGCAAGCTCGAGACCGCTATCTAGTCACCTCTATCGAAGATAGCTGGTGCTACATTCGCAAATTTAGCGGATCTCAACTACGCACTTCATCATACAAAGTGCGACTATCCGAGTGCTATTTAGTACCCGGTCATGTGTCGACCACACTACCCACGCGCCATCGTGAGGATGGAGATGACACGGAAGACATCCCGCCATACGAAGATGGCACCCCGCCTGATGTCCAAGCGAATGCAACTCCACCCGAAATCCCATTAATGATCGCAGCACCGCCCGAGGCTCCACTGACGATCACAGCGCCACCTGAGGCCCCTACAACCGCGCTACCGAAGCCGCCAACCACACCCAGTGACAACGTGAGGCCCACTCGACCCATCCGCAGACGTAATAAACCTGCATATCTACAAGACTATGAGTTATAATACATGTGCCATAGACCTATTGACTCTACTTCATATTTTGTGTGGCATATGCCCATATTGACTCTACTGCATATGTTGTATGTCATATGGACTATCACGTTATAACCTTACAAGCTTATGTGCTATTATTAGATCAGTGAAGGAGAAAAGAAAGTGGTCACGCTATATTGGATAAGTATCACATTTCCGCTTCCTGTATGATTGCGTCTGTACGTCCTCTTGCCTCGACTTCCGCTTTGAGATAAGTCTGTTCAATAAATGTTCTCGTCGTTATCGAGTCTTTCCCTTCTATATTGGCGGTGCAGTGTGTTCCATCTAGTATTCTAACCGCATAGTGAAAATTTTTGAACATATACTGGACCACTCGGCTTCTGCCCTAACTGAGTTTCTGCCTTATTACTATTATATAATGGATCTCATATTAAATACATCTTTATTCAGATATATCGGACACAATCAGCAAAGGACGTATACAAACTTGCAACAAAGTTACTTGTCTCAAATTAAACCGAGGCAAACAGGTTTTTGACATATATTTTGATAGCGAACGCAGACCACGTGACTACAGACTACAGTACACCATATCGGTGACGGTGATGTAAACAACCGTAATATTTAAATTTATCGGGCGAAATTGTACGCAACTATTCACCCTAATCACCGCAGGAAAGTTAATGAACAGCCCGTGGAGTTTATACAGTGAATGCGTTGCGATTTGTCGCACAGTGATGATTTTGAACACGATGAGGCAGAAACCGAGTGCTTCCGAGTTCCGTATGGCGGGTGTAGTGATTATCGTCTTACGAATATTGTATTTCACTAAAAACAACATATTTGACGCTTCATTTTGATGCCATTGATGAAATAAGTGGTTCTGATTAATAATATTGATACGTTGCTGACCGATTTCAAAAATTGTTGGTGACAACTGCATATTATGCTTGTGTAAGGCAGAAACCGAGTGGTCCTGTATATATATATATATATATATATATTTTTATACAAAATCCGGCGGCGTCCGTGCCCGTGTGCGTGGACGTAGTGCGTTAATTCGTGTCACCGACATTTCATTGTCTAAAACAACGTTTCTAACCGTTTGTTTGCATTCAGTCGATCAAATAAATGTTACTGATTTCGAATACTGACATTGTTAAACAAATACTGGTTCCAATTTTTATTTAAACAGCTTATTGAGTTATTCACATCAGTATGTAAGTACTAATGGGAACTAGGTAAATGTAGATTACACGACACCAGTGTCAATTTAGTTAGCGGCCCAAACAAATGAACCGGTACCGTTACAATAATTATACCTATTTTCCTTACCTTGTTGGGTCTTTCGGAAATGAAAAGAAATGTTTTTCTGGTGTTTTCGACGAACGGTTGTTGCACCCAAACACGGCACAATATGAGCCACCACAAGGACGCCGTCCTGGCTCGGCGGTCATATTTGCTGCGCTGCAGTGAGGACGCAGTCTTGTAGATGGTGCCACCATCCAATTTTAAATGGCATATAGCCAAGTGACTATGCTTGGTATATAATTGCTTTGACTCTACTAAAACAGACCATATTTATATGGATTAGTTTATTCACACAGTCAATGAATAATACAAAGATTCAGAGATGGGGAGTACTACTGGCCGAATTCGGAGCTTCGATCTATACACTATCGGCAAGGTAAACGACTTGTCCGGGAGAATATGTTGTCGCGCATTAAGAATGACACCGATAACGACGTAGCAGCGATAGATATTGACGAACCTTTGACCCAGATGACCTACCCGCAGACGATGACGTAGCGTAGAAGACATTCTGCCCTTAATTCATAACGGCCTATAACTAAAGACAGTTGCAGTAGATCAGCGCGGGGAATTCCCAGACCTATGGCAAAGGGGTAAATAGGAAGATGACGAAAATTATACAATCATAAATAGGGTACTATAAAATAATATTATTGCGTTAAGCCCAGCCTCGATTACCCAGGCGCCGCGAGGTGGCAGTACAGGCCCTTCACTGTGGCCTGGAATATTAAGGCCCTGCTAATGTTACCGGTAGGGGGCTTTACCCCAGATTCGGGTAGAGACGATGATTGGCTCTCAGGCCAACTATGAAATAAGAAATGAAATAGGGCTACACTTTTATCAGATAATACTATACTATAACAACTACTCAGCATTAAACTTATATTGAAACATGTCACACACAAAATAAACCGACATTAAACTTGTTTTCGTAGTTTAGTGCCTTTTAATCACACGCATATTCACTAGGTGGCAGCTCTCATGGCTTTCAACAAGTGGGCAGTCAGAACGCGATTCTCAGCCAAACTATTTTCCTGGCGAAGTCACGCAGCCAGGCGAGGGTCGGTTAAGCGAGACTATGTTAAAGGAAATAAAAATAAGGCATTAGCTGAAATCTTTTTTTCTACGTGTACACAAAGTTTAACATTGTATGTAACATTTGACAACATTAAACAAATACAAAAAATACATGTGTAGCATAAATTCGATTTAAAACCCTTCTGTGCAGCGATTCCCGCGGAGAAAAAAAAATTATGAGGTAGGCGATCACGTGGTATCGTGATGTCACTTATGACCCACACTCGCATCAGGCCGACCCTTTCCGTGCATTCAGAGCATGTTTACAAGTATAGTTTTTGTGTCGAAACGATATTCAGAATGAGTTATTGTGCAATAAACACTAGTCATCATAGAGGAACAAGCAGTTATCTTACGGTCCACGTGAATCCAATTTTATTAAAAACAATTAATGCGAATAGGCCTATAAGTCGACTAGGTTTCGCCGAGCTTGGGCTCGTTTTCAGAATAATTATATCGAATGCAACCAACAGGAGATAATCTACACCAATAAACATACATAGCAAACAGTATTGTATCCAGCTACAGAAAGTAACGTGTATAATATAATATCACTAGAATATCGATATATGAAGGAGGGGTTGTACAATTTATCATAACAACTTAAATCAGTCAGTGAATTTCCGCTGGTACCGTTATCTCAGTTGGTTGATGCGTTGGTTTCTTGTCAATTATTTTACAATCGGGCGACGCCGGTTCAATCCTGACACCAAACCATTGATTTTCTTTACGCTTTTTTGTTTATGTTTTCACGGAGTAATATAAACCAAATCTTTTTGTATACTATGATGCATTGTTTGTAAATATTTTTATATTTTGTAGTATTTATTTATTCGCCACAAAAATTAAAATATGGGAATTATATAACGATGTTTCTAAATTTTATTTATCCAAACAAATATAATGTAAAACAAGCTTAAAACATGCAGCTTTATGTGTGTACAAGTGTAAATACAGCAATTTACATGTGTACAAATGTAAAGACAACCTTACACACATACAAGTGTAAAACAGGCTGTTTTACACAGATACACAAGTGTAAATAGGCTGTTTTGTAGAGTGTAAAACATACAGCTGTGTACAAAGGTAAAACAGGCAACTTTACACATATATGTACAAGTGTACAACAAGCAACCAAACATATGTACAAGTGTAAGACCGACAGCTAAGGTGCTCAACACATGTACATGTGTGAAACAACTAAAGACATGTAGAGTTGTGACCGTTATACGCATGTGAGATACATCTAAATGAAATATGCTAATGTACTACATACATGCAGGCGCCGGGTGGGCAACATGAGGGTGGCATTCTACTGAATAAGGCATGAGGGTGACGTGACATAGGCAAAAGGGTGACATGCACACAGCATGAGGTGACATGCTCCTGACAGAGGCATCACGCTGACATGCTCCTGACAGAGGCATCATGCTGACATGCTCCTGACAGAGACAGAATCAAGAAACTAAACTACTGAACATGACTAAGACCAACAGCTACAAGAGAAACATTTCAAGCAATGCCTTTTTATTAACTACAGTTGAACCTCACTTTACAGTCACCTCGGTAATACAACCACCTCGCAATTATGGTCACTCTATGACAGTGCCAACTGTTTCTGTTACAGTAAAATATAGAACATTATTCTCCTAATTTCGGGGCTAATATATCAATATTCAGGTCACTTTCGTCCAATCCCAGCGGTAACCTTAATAGTGAGGCTCCAGTGTATATATGACAAATAATCAAGTCCTACTTACTAACTAATCAACAAAGAATCCTTCTGAATCAGTCTTAATCCTGTCAGGTGGAATCACAACTTCACATTTCATAAATAGGTGAGGCTGACTTTTTCTATGCATCACATGAATTTTGGATACTCAATTGATTGAGTTGCAATTATCACCAATACATTATCTCCGAACCCCTCCAAAATCCCAGAAACCCTCCACCAACCCAGAATGCATCCACTAATCCAGAACATGGCAATAAAAAGTAAAAGAGTAATTAAACAGAGCCATACACTGGCCCAGAACTCGACTACGGAATTATTAGAATGTACCACAGCAGTCACAGAACCATGCACTGGCCCAAAACTCTCCACCAACCCAGACTGTTCCACTGGCCCAGAACACGGCTATAGAAAGTAATACAGCAATCACACAGAACTCCCCACAGGCCCAGAACATACCACAGGCCCAGAAAGTCTCCACCGGCCCAACAGATAGCTATAAAAGTAGCACAGCAATCACACAGAATCTTCCACCGGCCCAGAAAGTAGCTACAAAAGTAGCACAGCAATCACAGAGAATCCCGAGAGACTAGAGCAAGCAGTTGCTGTTTAGTGTGTGCATGGGTGTTGCCGTCAGCATGCTCTACTTTCAACACTGCAAGTTACAAAACAGCCAATACTCTTAAAAACCATTTCAACCACATTGATTTTCCAACAAATGCATGTGATACTGTAATTGAAGAACCAGAATCAGTCATCCCCATGACGCAGTAACGTAGAGGCTTAGAGAGATGAGTAGAAAACAGTGTGTTTATATGAAGCATACCCATGTACACAATGTGAGTACAAGAGAGCAGCGTTGCGTATACATTAATACTCACCCTTCTCACCGTGAACATAGCCGTTCGCTGGTCAACAAAATACCAAATCATAAAACTCTCGCTACGAGTTCCTTCTTTACAAACTAAGCCAAATGAAATCTGACGCGAAGCCAGCAAAACATTAGTGACCCATCTTAACGAAATGAGTCAGATATCGGTAAAACTGATTTTCCGTAAATACCGTTTATGTAAAAAAAAATTGCGAATCTACACATTTTGAGATTTCCCCTTAAATTGATTCCTTAACATTCGTTTTAAGGATTGTCACTACTGCTAATGTCTAATTAATTCTGTGCGAAGTGTCCCGCTTGGTTTCCATAAAACAAAGTTAAAAATACCGCTAATTGCGCGCATTCTTTGCCGCCATGTTTGGGATAATCCGTAACAAATCGGATATCCCCGCGAAGTTTGACACGTCTTCTTTCCAAATATTTCCGAAATGTGATCTACAGAAGGCAAGGAACACACCCCCTATAATGCCAGATGTGTAAACAAGTTCGGATCACGTGGTAGCAACGCAATCACGTGACCCAAGCGGTTTCACGCATTGGTTCAGTGAAGAAGTAATTTGAATAATTCTCCATGCACGCAGGCGTACTGTGTATTTTCACCGCGTCAACACTGTCACTTGTGACCCAGATAGTTGTTTGTAACGAAGCAACAATCGCGTTCGGCGTGGCTTCGAAGATGTGCTCTATCCAAGGCCAGCCGAGGACGTTGCTTCTATTGCTGGACCGCCTGGTTAGTAGGAGTCTGGGCGTCGCCGGACACTGGCCGTGTCGTTGGACCATCTGGTGAACAGGAGCCACAACGAGAAATTATTGCGGCTGCACTGCCAGGCAGGGTCCAGCGAACCCGTTCCCTGCACCCGAGGTCGTGCGCGCCGTGCCGATACCACGCAAGCGAGGATGTGGCCGGTCTGGAAGCTACACTTGACTTACTGGACATTGTCACCGATCTGTTGTCGTTATGTAGTTTCATTGTTCTTTGGTATTAAAATATAATGACCCGTTCGCCCATTAGTACGAGCAGCTGAGCGGTATTGTATATTCGAATAATTGCTTCTACTTCCTAAACATTGCATGCAACACGAGCCACTTGACTTACTTGATTTAGAGCTCTTGCCGGATATCCAGCATAGAGGTCACACCACATTCTTTATCATCGCCTTCCAGGTGGGAATGTCAACGGCCAGCTGCTCGGCCGCCTAAAGCGTGAGACCCCGGCCATCCAAATCGTGCTTAACACAGTCGATCCATCGACAGCGAGGGCGCCCATGGCGCCGTTTCCAGCCGGTGTTTTGTGGGTGGAATTGGTATAATAGAGCGGCAGGGTGGTTTGGTGCGATGCGATGCAGGTGGCCGAACCATCGAAGGCATCGCTGGATGATGAGTATTGATGCATGCTTCTGACCAGTACGTTCCATGATCGTGTTATTGCTGGTGTAATTGAACCACTATATGTTCTCGAGGCGTCGGAAGCTCTTCATGGCGAAAGCATCGATTTTCTTGGCCTGTTGAATGGTCAGTTGCCAGGCAGAGGCATACAGACGGATGGAAATGACGAGAGCATTGAACATCTTTGCTTAGTACCCCGCGAGATGGAACATCTGCGCCACAGAGCAGTTAACAGTTGTTTCATTGCACCCGCAGCTTTGCCGATTCTAATTACGACCTCGTGGTCGACAGAGCCATCAGCATATATGACGGAACCCAGGTAAGTAAACTCATCCACAAAGTCGATGATTTCGCCCTCGATGGTGATGGGGTTGAGTAAATCGATGTCTGCACATATTGCCATCGCTTTCGTTTTGGCCCAGCTGATGGAACGGCCAACAACACTGGCTATAGAGCAGTTCTTTGAGGACGAGGACGATGTCAGCATGCGATGTGCAGAAGATGGCAATGTCATCTGCATAATCCAAGTCTGTCACGACAGTGTCTCCAAGTCTAATGCCGAGGGAAGAACCGGCATTTCTCTCAAGTTGTACCATGATAAGATCAACGGTGAGATTGAACAGGTCAGGTGCAACCACACAGCTTTGACGTACACCGGAGCCAATGGAGAAAAGATCTGAGGAATCATTACCGAGGTGAATACAACTCTCCCTGTCGCTGTACAGTAGCTTGAACAATCGGCATAACTCTGGGGGGCAGCCCAGTGTTTTGAAGGAGCAACCAGAGGCTCTTGTCGATACTATCAAAAGCAGCTTTAAAATAAATAAAAGCAATGAAAGCGGTTTGACGAAATTCATTTAGCTTTTCGATAATCTGGCTTAGAGAGAATATCTGATCAACCGTGGAACGGCCCGGAACGAAGCCAGCCGGCTGGACTCTTCTTGTTGACCTGATAGCGTCAATAGAACGATGTAACAAGATGAGTGTGAAACGTTTACCAGATATCGATACAAGTGTTATTCCTCTGTGATTGCTGCATACCAGGCGGTCGCCCTTGTGTTTCCAGAATGGCAGGATGATACCACGTCTCCAATCAGTAAGGATTTCTTTGTTTATACGAGCCACGGTTCGTTGAAATTAGTTTTATTATGACCACCTGACCTGCCGCCATCCACTGATCTAGTGAGCGATTTCATAGGCTGAGCTTAAATTCAGAGTTTCGCAAAGCGATCAGCCAGGGGGTACTGCTGGCTGGCACTGACGTAATCAGCAGCAGCGACCCCTGGCGAGCGAGCATGACTTAGACTGGCAGAGTAAAAATAAAGTTATCACCAACAAAAGCTGTTTCTCAGTAATTCCTGAAGCACATTTTCTATAAGACAACAAATCAACTGTAGTATTCGACAGCAATATAACTGCTGGACCCAGAGTCTGACGTCACAACTCATTGCCTTTGCAACTATATTTACATGGATATTATACATTACTAAGACACTATACGCCAGCCAGTTCAAACTTTCCCACGTATGTTCTGACTTAAACAACTGCACCCTTTGTTTTTGTTACAAAATGAAAAAACAAATTCGGTCAAAAGTTAAATGAAATGATGGAATGTCAACAGCGGTTGTCATTTTAGTAAGCTTGTCTGAGTTGGTTGCTATTCCAAAAGTCACATAATGGATCCGTCAATTAGTGGTGTTTTGTTGTATCTTAAGCAGAATACATCATTTTCAACCATGACATAATATCCACTATCATATATTTAGTACATAAGTACTTGTGTTACTGGCTGCTACTGTAACTACTACTACCAGTAAATACAATTAATTAGATGTCAATGTTTGGCTTTATAGTTTGGTCTTTCCATGTTGTTATCAACTCGTTGTGACATGACAAGATTATGGATTTGTTTAGTGCTCTTTCCATACACTGTCTAGTAGAGTAGCTTATATCCTGTTTCATGAACTAAACCCTGTATATTTAGCTATGTGTATATCTAAACATACCGATATCACAATATCACTACTATTGTTACACATAAAGCCTGGGGCAAAATAGGGTCATCAGCATTGTTGTTACACAAGAAGCCTTGGGCAGGCTAGGGACATCAGCACTGTTGTTACACAAGAAGCCTTGGGCAATATAGGGACATCAGCACCATTGTTACACAGGAAGCCTTGGGCAGGACAGGGACATCAGCACTGTTGTTACATATGAAGCCTTGGGCAGGCCAGGGACATAAGCACTTTTGTTACACAACAAGCCTTGGGCAGGCTAGGGACATCAGCACTGTTGTTACACAGATACCCTTGGGCAAAATAGGGCATTAGCACTATTGTTACACTTGAAGCCTTGGGCAAAATAGGGACATCAGCACTGTTGTTACACAGGTAGCCTTGGGCAAAATAGGGACATTAGCACTATTGTTACACTTGAAGCGTTTGGTTAATGAGGGACATCAGCACTGTTGTTACACAGGTAGCGTTGGGCAAAATAGGGACATTAGCACTATTGTTACACTTGAAGCCTTTGGCTAATGAGGGACATGAGCACTGTTGTTACACAGGTAGCCTTGGGGAAAATAGGAACAGTAGCACTATTGTTACACTTGAAGCCTTGGGCTGATGAGGGACATCAGCACTGTTGTTACACAGATGGATGCCATCGACACGAAAAGAATAACCAGAATGTGAACTGTTCACAAGATGAATGTGAAGATGATCTCTTCAGCCAGTCGACATTACTCATGTCCACCGTCCAGTCTCAATGTGTCCCTACAAACATCACCGCACTGCGCCTCACAAACCAACACAATTCACAATATTCAGCGGTGACTCGCAGTGACATCATATCATTCAGCCACCTACCTGCGGAAGTCTTGAAGATGAACTCAGCGTTGGCGAGAGACCAGCCGATGTCGTTGCGGGCCGTCACCTCGAGCTGGTAGTAAGTGTTCGGCTTGAGCCACTGCAGACGGTAGTAGAGCATCGGAGCGTTCGAGTCATCATCCACCTTCACATTGCTCCAGTCCTCCTGCGGCATTATCATCGTCCACGTCCCAGCATTATCTACCACCACCACCTGGAGCAACAACAACATCAACAACCACCACTTGGAGCACCAAAAACATCAAAAGACTCCACGTGGAGCATCAACATCAACAGTGTCCACGTAGAACAACAACATAAACAGCCTCCAAGTGGAGCATCAACAACAACATCAACAGTATCCACCTGGAGCTCCAACAACAACATCAACACGTCCACCTTGAGCACAAACTACATAAGCAGCCTCCACCTGGAGCAACAACATAAACAGTCTTCACCTAAACCACCAACTACATCAACAACCTTCATTGGAGCATCAACAACAACATAAACAGTCTCTACTTGGAGCACAAACAACAACATCAATAGCCTCCGCATGACACAACAATAACATCAACAATTTCCACCTGGAGCATCATCAACAATATCACCTGGAGCATCAATAACATCAACAGCCTCCACCTGGAGCAACAACAACATCAACAAACCTCCACCTGGAGCAACAATAACATCAACAACTTCCACCTGGAGCACAAACAACATCAACAACATCCACCTGGAGCACAAACAACAACTTTCGCCTGGAGCACGAACAATAGCATGATTAATATCCACCAGCAGCATCAACAACATCAACAGCCTCGACCTGGAGCAACAACAATGTCCACCCGGAGCACCAACAACAACTTTCACCTGGAGCATGAACAATATCATGATTAATATTCACCTGTAGCATCAACAACATCAACAGCCTCGACCTGGAGCAACAACAACATCCACCTGGAGCAACAATAACATCAACAGCCTCCACCTGGTGCCCAAACAACATCACTGTATATGTATCGTATTTATAGGTCAAATAAATTGATTCTGAGGTCTGAGATCCTGGAGCACCAACAACATCAACATCCTCCACCTGGAGTACCAACAAGAGCCTCTACATGGAGCACCAACATCAAGAGCCTCCTCTTGATGTTGTTGGTGCATCAATAACAATTATATCTGGCAACATCTCATGTACGAATAACAATCAAGTCTCCACCTGGCACACAGACAACAGCAATGTCCAGTCTTGGCCTCAACAAAAACAATCAACTCTAAGCAACAGTAAAATCTACAACAAAACAAATTTATGCTATCTTTTCTGTTAGACTACCACACCTGACCACGGACGTACCTTGCGCTTGCTGAACTGGTACTCCTGAATGGGGACACCGCCAGTGCGTGGTTTCTCCCAATATATGGTGTACTCGTGTGGGTACGTGCCCGCGGGGTCTGACCGGAGGATCAGGGGGTACGGCTTGCCTGAAACACAACCACGTCACTAGGTCAGGCTACAAGACCAACCAACAACATTTCTTGACTCCCTCCGATTTTGATTAAACTTGGAACACGTGGTTTGAAATGTACTCCTGCCAAATATCATACACTTACGATAGGTGGAAATTGCCGTGATAATAATACTTTTATTTCAAAATCGCTGCATATAAATTATGTCCGGAAAATAAATAGAATTAACAAAATACAAGAAAACCAGTGGAACCTCACTAATGAAAACTGACCTTAATAACAAGGTGACCGAAATAGCAGGAGTAATTTAATACATTTTACTTTCACATAAATAATTGCAACTGTTGGTGACGACAACTGTGAGGTAGTTAGTTGTATTACCAATGTGACCATGAAGCGAGGTCCGATTGCACACAAGTACTTACGGACGGCCTCTGTGATATGGAAGTGTTCGAGGGCGCTACCGAAGCCGATCTCGTTGCGAGCGCGCACCTTGAAGATATACGTCGTGCTCGGCTGTAGGTTCTCAATGCGGATTTCTTGGCCTGAAAACACAACAAACACCCTCGTCAAACATGTCACTAACTATTTGTATATCCTATAGATCAATTAGATTAAGTTTAAACGCAAATACGGTTACACTTCGTTGACGTATACCCAACCGCGGAAGGATGACCGTTAGAGCACCGATTACAGCTGAATAACGTTCATTAATATAAGCGACAAGCTTTTTTGTTTTGCAAACGGTATGAATTTTCCTGATGATTACAAAGGATAGGCGGAGTGGCCCCACCTTTTTGTAATTGCATGTGTCTATTGGTGGTGGAATGTTTGTATTGTTTGCTTAGGTTTATATTCGTAGTGGTCGTATACCTCTATAATGGCGACAAATAATGTATGTCTGTAATATTGTCGTTATGTTGTAATAATGTGTGTCTGAGAAACTTTGATGGGGCTGTACAGGTGTTCAGTTTCCCATCTGGTTTGCATGTTAAACATCACATTCTTACTAAATTTATGCCCAAAAGTGGCTGCATTAGAAGCAATCCTCTTTCCAATGAAAAAACGTCATCCTCTGGCCAATTTCTATTCTCAAACTACATAGGACTTGTGTTGGTTATTGCATAAAAACTGTTATGCACGCGCGAAATCTGACACCAACGCACATCCTATCGTTGTCATTTGACATGTCGCGCCCTATAAAACCAGATAAACAAACGCTGCTATAATGGCATTACATGCACAATAATGGTAAAAGACAAGAGATCGAGCTTATTGCCATACATATAAGCCACAGGGTCACCCTCTCCCCAACTTATGAGCAGCATGGCTTTGAAACTCTGAAGCAATGATGCTCAAACCCTAATGGATTACAGAGCGGGGCCAATTGCCCGGGTTCAAATGCGTGCCCGCTCGACTACGACACGTACGCCATAGCACCAGATGAATGTCTTCCTCCAAACTGTTCGAGGAACTAGATTCAGACACCGATGTCACGTCGTGGACGACCGGAGTTCGCACAGTACATAATAATGGGGCACTCGACGTGTCCGACGCGTCACTCGCAGACATCACACTGGGCGGACATGGCAGTCGACGCCGTCGTGCAGGTTGTGGCGCTGTTAGAACATTTCCGGGAACACACAACCGTAGGGAAGCACGATTCACCATGCGCTGCTCCCCAAACCCGTCGGCGGGCTCGACTACGTTCACGTTGTTCGTGCCTTGCCGCATCACAACACGATAGGGGGTTGAGTGCCAGGCATCTTGGATCTTGTGGATGGTTGTCCAACTGCGCTGGTGCCTTCTGATATGCGTCTCTCAGTCAATGCTGATGTTGCTGTACCCATCCGCCATCGGATGATTCGTCTCCGTCCAGCAGCACGTCGATCGGCAGCCTGCTGTCTCGCCCGAACATTAGGTAGTGTGGCGAGTGGCTAGTGCTGCCATGAGGAGTTGTGTTGTACGCATGTACAACCTCCTTCAAATGGTCCACCCACTTCCTCTTCTTTTCTGCTGGGAGAGCTCGCAGCAAGCCGTCCATCGCCCGGTTAAAACGTTGGAACTGGCCATTTTCGGAGGGATGGCAGGGAATGGGACTTTGCGATGACATACAGCGAGCATACATGCGTATCACCGCTGACTCGAAGTTTCTACCACTCGTTAATGAGAATGCATGCCACCGTTTCCGCTCGATGGTTACGCGTCGTCACCGCGACTGTGAACTTTGTAAAAAGTCAGTGATTACAAGGACGTTCTCTCGCCCATCCGATGATGTTTCCAGCACCGTCAAATCGATGGCCAACAGCTCGAGCGGCCGCATCGCTGACAACCGCCCCGAAGGGAGTCTTGATTTTGATGAGGGGCATCTTGGAGATGGCATATCGTTCGCATCTTCTCACCCATCTCTTCACATCTTCACGAATGCCAACCCAATAGCATCGTTCTCTGACTTGGGCCTCGGTGCGCTCAACTCCCTTGTGTCCTGCCTCGTCATGCAGGCCACGGAGTGTCGTCTCTTTCAAAAAATATGGCAGAAGTAACTGTTCGCGCTGGATGCCCGCCGGTGTGGTAATGTGTCGATACAATACACCATCCTATTCAACAAGTAGTAAGTGTCCCGTAGCCAAGAGGGCCAAGGTCGCCTTTGACTCATCCGGTCGCTACATCATATTTGGACGCCGCCCCAGACTATGATACCAGAATACACGTTTCAGGACGTTATCACCCTGCTGCATCTCACGCATATCAACTGGTGATATCGATGGTAGCGTACCGACAGAGTCACCCACGATCTCTTGCGCATGCCCACTTGCCTCCACAACATTGATGCGTAATGCCGCTGGCAGCTTTGTCGTTCTCCTCAACTCTTCGAAGCAGCTGTCGATGTCGGACGAGACCATCGTGGCGGATGTGAGGCGCGACAACGTATCCGCGTTTGCGTTATGTTTTGCAAACGATACTTTATATCAAAGTTGAATGGTGCCAGCGCGGCAGCCCACCTCTGCTCATCTTGTTGGTGATAATATTGAAACTTGTCAAACACTGCCCATTTCAAAGCCAACAACTCTAGCTTCTTCGATGAATAGTTGCTTTGATTATTTTCAGACTTGCGGAGGCCACGGCTTGCATATGCAATGATTCGCGTCTTGCCATCTTGGATCTGACTCAGTACTGCTGCTAGTCCCAGGTCGGATACGTCGGTTTCCATGATAAACGGCTTGCTGTAATCAGTGAACCCGAGACTGGACTACTCGTCAACTTTCGGTTCATGTAAGAGAAGGCTGCCTCACACTTTTCGCTCCATCGGCTTCCCAGTTGGATTGAAACGCTCGAACGTGATGTGCCTTTGATGTCACGACTGCAGACGGTGATTAGGGCGTTCAGTGGGCTCGCATTAGCGGTAGATCGTAGTACGTAGCGGCGGTAGTAGGAGGTAAACCCCATGAAGGAATGGAGCTGCTTCAAAGTGTCTGGCATCGGCCAACTTTCCACAGCTGCGACTTTCTCGGGATCAGTTGCGATCCCTGCAGCCGATACGCGGTATCAAAGATACTGCACTTCACACTGAAAGAAAGCATATTTCTTCACTTCGAGTTTCAGTCGGCATTTGGCTAGACGAATGAATACGCTAGCGTGTTCTAATAACTAGCAAGAGACACTATCATAGCGATGATGAAACAACACGTGTTGACAACTAGACCTTATTCTCTCTTGTTTCTTTATGCTACAAACCTCACAACTGTCCATTTGGTTCTACCTGTGTACAGTCTCTACAGATGATCCCGCGCCAGTTACGAATGTAACGTTCTTGATAACCAATTTACCAACCCGATCCCCAATTGGTTTGGTTTACGCACTTTTCTTGTGGGCCTAGAACGACCACCATTTCTCCCTCCATTTGTCATTTTACAATTGTCCGTCTTGTCTGTAACTTGGCGGGTCTGACACTTGTTGTCCATCTCGTAAAACTGATGTAATCTGTCAACAGACACAATGTCATCCTTGTGTTCGAAGCGTATTCGAAAACACTTTCCCTAAAGGCGTACAACACGAAGGAGACCCGTATATTTCGGTTCGGGTGAAGGCTGGACTTTATCCACATGAACGAGCATTTTCTTTGCGGTCCAACGGTCCTGCGGCACATGGGTGCGCACTTTAGGCCTCCCATGCTACGGGTTTTCTGTGAACCGTTGTGCTGCCATGGCCGACACCAACTCTCTGCCGAACACTGAGGCGTTGTCGATGTTGGCCCGCTGAACGACTAACTGGCCCGGCAACGCAGGCTGTTGGCAAGTTACCATTATGGATGGCGAGACACGGGTGTCCGCACGCAATCCCAGGATCACCCATGATAATTCGGCAAGCCAATTTACCCTGCCAAGCAGACGGGCGCGGAGCGAGTTTTTCAAACAGTGATGCATCCGCTCGACTTTTTCGTTGTGTTGCGGATGATAACTAGTAGTTGGGTCGCGGGGAATTCCCATCAAACGGCAAACCTCCCGCCACAAATCAGAGACGAAATGCGATCCCCGGTCTGACGTAACGATGTCGGGGTCGCCCAATTTGGCGATCCATTGACGTACCAACGCTTTAGCACAAGCTTTTGCGTTCGCCGCCTCTCCGTGCGTTGTCATTGGAAACGCTTCAGGCCGTCCATCTGTCGATCATAGTGAGCAAGGTGTTCTTCCATTCACACGCTGGGTTCAGTGGGCCTACCAGATCGACGTGGATATGGCCTGGTCGGTGCTGGTAACCGTTCAAACGGCGGTTTCGTATGTACTTGGACGTTCGCTTTCTGACATGCCTCGCATGATTTGGTCCATTTAGTGACATCTTTCCCCATACCTTGCCACCACAATATGAACGTTTGACGAGCGCAAAGCCGGCCTTTATCGCTGGATGTGCCAAGCCGTGGAGACTGTCGAACATGACACGTTGCAAAGCCGTTGGAACTAGAACGCGCGCCGGTGTGACGTCGGTGTCTGCCCAAACCTGTGTGTTTTCCGCATACTCAATCAAGCCTGGCTTGAACATTGGTGACGAGGCGCTGTGATGCTTGATCCAATGCTGTAATGCCACGGCGTTCTCCTGGGCAGCGCGAACCTCTCTCGGCGTCAGCACGGTGACAGCGGTTGACGGGTCCGGTGTAAAAATGGCCTTACATGCCAAGAATGACGCGGCGTAATCATCAGCTTTGATGGCTGTACTCGAAGTGCAAGTCGCAACTGTCAGTTCGTGCTGTGGCTCTTTAGGACTGGCTACTGTAGTTGCTGCAGGGAAAGTCGCAGGAACAAAGACCGGCGTCCGGAGTTGTCTGCTCAGTAGGTCTCGCTGTCGCTGTAGTTGTAACAGAAACATGTCATCAACCAGCTCCTCGTCGTTCACTGCTTCCTCAGGAAATGAGTCCTCCGGAAGGAATTCATCATGTAATCCAGAGAAGGAAGATCATTCGAAAGTATCGGCTCTTTTCGGCTTGCGTCTGCAACATTATTTCTCTTGCACTTTGTGTAGTGGAGTTGGTCTACACATTGTGCTATCTTGAGCAAATGGCGTCTTGGGACTGGAAGAGCCGTATCTGCCTTTTTGGTCAAGGCACCAACGAGAGGCTGGTGGTCCGTCCTGGCGATGATCGGCTGCCCATCTACGTAGGAGCGGAATTTGTCTACTGCATAGGACACCGCGAGTAGTTCTCTGTCAGTAGCCGAGTAGTTCCGTTGTGCTTAGTTCAGCTGCTTACTCCAGACGCTTAACGGCTTCCACATTCCCCGTTGGAATTGTACCAGGACGGCCCCAGCCGCGACATTAGATGCATCACACCAAATTTCTGTACGTGCCTTTGGAAGTAGATGTTCCGGAAGGGTTGCGTTTGCGATCGCTTCTTTGGTAGCTGCAAATGCATAATCGTGTACCGGAAGCCAAGCCTCCTCAAATTCCTTTTGTCTGGAGATGTTCTCGAGTTGGGTAAGAGACGCCATCTTCTCAGACGCATGTCGAACAAATCGGTAAAAAAAACGCACAAATACCCAGGAAGCGCTCGAGCTCTTTTGGTATTTTGGGTACTGGAAATCTTCTTATGGCTTCCACTCGTTCAGGTGGAATTGAAATGCCCCGCGAGTCAACTACGTGACCGAGAAACGTGAGGGACGATCGGCCAAATTGACATTTCTTCTTGTTTAGGAGGAGTCCCTTCTTTAGCCTTTGGAAGAGACTGCGAAAGTCTATGACGTGATCCTCTTTGTTCTCGCTACCCACGATCACATCGTCCATGTACACAAAATTCGCGAACGGCAGATCACTGGGAAGTTGGTGGACGTTCCGCTGGAAACACTGCGCTGCGTTCTTCAGATCGAATGGCATTCGGAGGAACTTGAAGAGGCGTGATGATGGCCGTTTTGTCCTGTGATGCTTCGTGAACGCATACTTGTTGGAAGGCCTGTCGAAGGTCAACCTTGCTAAACACCGTGCAACCAGCCAACCGATTGAAACTCGTCAATGCCGGAAGCGGATATCTGTCGAGTCTTGTCATGTTTAGTCGCCTAAAATCTCAGCATACACGCCATGAGCCATCTGCTTTCTTTACTGCATGGATCGGAGATGCCCAACTAGATTCTCATCTCTCTCACTGCCGGAGTTGTTTCTCGACTTGAAACTTCTTCTCGCCATGACGCTTCCGACATGGCGTGTATACCTGTGCACCCTCCGTCGTAATGTGCAGAGGCGTAGTCATGGTAACCACTTTGCTCATACTGGGGTCGGTGATTTCAGGAAAATCCCTCCACAGTCGACCCTATTCGACGTCGTTGAATTCCGCACAGCGATCAGCGATAGGAGTCAAAGAATAGACAGATGAGCACGCCGTTTCCATTGAACGCTCATCCAAGGTAACGCGATCGATGTTACATCGTTTGAACGGGTCTATCAGGAACCGTTTTCCGTCTCCCTCTTGGAAGAAATCCATTCCAAAAATGCAATGGATCACGTCTGCCACAATCATGTCATGAGGGCATGTTCGGTCCATAAGTGTGAAGGTAGACTTGCGTCGGCCGAATGTGCGGATGCGTTGCCCATTTGTTTAGGTATAGGATCCTCCTAGCCTATATATATATTCACATCTTTTTACTCTAAAATTAGGTCAGTGACGTCGTTAAACAAGACATTGCGCATGCGCAATGGTGTCTTTTCTTATATGTCGTAGGTTGTCGACCATTTACTTTTCAGAGTCAACCACATTCTCACAAAAGAGTATTAGCTATTCTCATAGGTTAGAAATTTCGTCTTCATTCGACACGCCCACGTGACCTTTATGTTCTGTCGAACTGTTATAAAATATTGAACAGTTGTATAATATCAATACTTGGTTGCAAGAATCCGTTTCGAAACAGTGGCGAAACACTATGAAACAATTGGTTCTGGCAGTAACGGAGGGTGACCTGTAAAGAACTTTCTTTTGTCTTGTATACGATTAAACTTTGCAAGACTCTGTATCAATGTCTAGTCTCTGGTTCTTTCAGTTACGGAGCGTGACATGTAAATACGTTTGTGTTGTTCACGAATAAACTGTGCAAATCTCATTTTGTGTTTTTTTCATAGTGTAATGCAAAGCATATGTTGGGAACCTTACTAATGTCGGTTATGTATGTGTGTAGTTCAGTACAGAGATGTTAGCCTATTATGTCGGTGTGTAGTTCAGTAAAAAACGTTAGCCGGTTATGTATGTGTGTAGTTCAATGCAGAGAAGTTAGCCAGTTATGACTGTGTATTGTTCAGTAGAGATGACAGCCAGTTATGTATATGTGTTTTTCAGTAGAGATATGTTAACCACTTATGTATGTGTGCAGTTGCGTATGTGTGTACTTAAGTAGAGATGACAGCCAGTTATGTATGTGTAGTGTTCAGTAGAGACGTTAGCCAGTTATGTATCTGTGTAGTTCAGTACACATATGTTAACCACTTATGTCTGTGTGCAGTTACGTATGTGTGTAGTTCACTAGAGACGTTTGTGTGTGTGTGTGTGGTGTGTGTGTGTGTGTGTGTGTGGTGTGTGTGAGTGTGTGGTGGTGGTGGTGGTGGTGTGTGTGTGTGTGGTGGTGGTGGTGGTGTGTGTGTATGGTGGTGATGGTGGTGGTGGTGTGTGTGTGTGTGTGTGTGTGAGTGTGTGAGTGTGTGTTTGTGAGTGTGTGTGTGTGTGAGTGTGTTTGTGTGTGAGTGTTTGTGAGTGTGTATGTGTGTGTATACATATATAGAGATATACATATAGATATATATATATATATATATACATACATAGAGACAGACATATATATATACATACATAGAGACATACATATATATATATAGATATATACATAAAAATACACATAGATACATACATAGAGATATAATAGGTTCATACATAGAGACATACATAGAGACCTACATAGATACATACATAGAGACAGACATATATACATACATAGATATATACATAGATACATACATATATACACACATAGATATATATATATATATAGATATATACATAGAGATACACATATATATATACATAGATATATACATAGGTACATACATAGAGACATACGTAGATACCTACATAGATACATACATAGAGACAGACATATATACATACATAGATATATACATAGATACATACATATATACACACATAGACATATATATAGATATATACATAGATATATACATAGGTACATACATAGAGACATACATAGAGACCTACATAGATTCATACATAGAGGCAGACATATATACAGACATAGAGACATACATAAATACATACATAGTGCGGACATAGATATACATAGATACATACATAGATATATACATAGGTACATACATAGAGACATACATTGAGACCTACATAGATTCATACATAGAGGCAGACATATATACAGACATATATACATACATATTGCCAGACATAGGTACATACATAGAGACATACATAGATACATATATAGAGATATACATGTATATACATACATAGAGACAGACACATATATACATACAAAGAGACATACATAGATATATACATAGTGCGGACATAGATATACATAGATACATACCTAGATATATACATAGGTTCATACATAGAGACATACATAGAGACCTACATAGATACATACATAGAGACATACATATATACATACATATATATATATACATAGATACATATATATATATATACATACATAGATATATATACAGATATATACATAGAGATATATATAGATATACATATATACTTACATATATACATATACATACATAGAGATATACATATATATACAAACATAGAGACAGACATAGAGACCTACGTAGATTCATACATAGAGACAGACATATATACATACATAGATATATACATAGATAGATACATAGAGATATACATAGTGCCAGACATAGGTACATACATAGATACATATATAGAGATATACATATATACACATACCTAGAGACAGACATATATATATATATATATATATATACATACATAGAGACATACATAGATACATTCATAGCCCAGACATAGAGATATACATAGATACATACATAGAGATATACATAGGTTCATACATAGAGACATACATAGAAACCTACATAGATACATACACACAGACAGACATATATATATACATAGATACATACATATATACATACATAGAGATATATATAGATATATACATAGAGATACACATATATTTATACATAGATATATACATAGAGACCTACATAGATTCATACATAGAGGCAGACATATATATACAGACATATATATATACATACATAGAGACAGGCATAGAGATATACATAGATACTTACATATATACATACATAGAGATATACATATATATATATATACATACATAGAGACAAACATATATATATACATACATAGAGACAGACATAGAGATATACATAGAGACATACATAGATACATATATAGAAATATACATATATATATATATATATATACATACATAGAGACATACATAGATACATACATAGTGCAGACATAGAGATATGCATAGATACATTCATAGAGATGTACATACGTTCATACATAGAGACATACAATTTTAGAGTAAAAAGATGTGAATATATATAGGCTAGGAGGATCCTATACCTAAACAAATGGTCTACAGCCTATGACATATAAGAATAGCCACCATTGCAATGACGTCACTGACCATGACGTCACATGATGGAATTACATTTAAGTGCGCAAGCTCAAAGCACTATCTGTTTGATCAACTCACCTCGCGTATACAATTACTCCGCGTACCAAAATTCCCTATCCTTTAACATGGAGAAAATGTCCTATCCTTTAACATGGGAAAAATTCCCCATCCTTTAACATGGAGAAAATGTCCTATCGTTTAACATGGGAAAAAATTCCCTATCCTTTAACATGGAGAAAATGGCCTATCGTTTAACATGGGGAAACTTCCTATGTTCTAACATAGGGTTTAACAAGATTTAACAAGATTGCCACCCAGAGAATTAACTCTAGGTAGCAGGTGGACAAGGAAGCCCTTGGCTTATCGAGAGTCCGACCTTTTTATCTATGTGTATCCCGCCCGTCTGAGGTATGTGTCGATTTTATTTTTAAACATATTCACGCTACTAGCACCCACACAATCAGCAGGTAATCTGTTCCATTCATTTACAGTCCTTTGTGAAAATTTAAACTTTCTTATATCCAATCTACTCTGCTCCTTTGCTAATGCAAGATCATGTCCCCTAGTCCTTCTATCTTTCTTAACTGAGAAAAACAAATTTCTATCAATATTTTCATAACCCTTCAATATTTTAAACACTTCTATCTGATCTCCTCTCAATCTCCTGGTCTCTAGTGTTGTTAAACCGCATTTTTTAGGCGTATTTCATAACTAAGATCCCTCAGATTTGGTATCATTTTAGTTGCTCTCCTCTGCACTCTTTCTAGCATATCTATGTCCTTCCTGCGATATGGCCTCCACGCTTGAATACAATATTCTAAATGAGGCCTAACTATTGTTTTGTACAGCGGTATTATTAGCTCTTTTTCCTTATACGTTATGTTTCGCCTAATTAATCCAAGGATTTGATTTACCTTTGAAGCTGCAATTCCGCACTGCTCTGAAATCTTCATATCAGCACTAACGGTTAACCCTAAGTCCTTTTCTTTTACAGTAGTACTTAGTACAGTACCCCCCATTGTATATTCTACCTCTTCGTTCCCATGTCCTATGTGGAGGCATTTACATTTCCCAAAATTGAACATCATTTGCCACTTTTCAGACCATTTGATCAACCTGTCATGATCATCTTGTAAATGCTGTCTATCTCCATCACTTTTAATCCTTCTAAACACTTTTGTATCATCCGCAAATTTCAACACCTTGCTTGTTATTTCATCATCCAAATCGTTGATGTATATTAAGAATAATATAGGACCTAATACTGATCCCTGTGGTACCCCACTCAATACCGATTTCCAGTTTGAAGCCTCCCCATCAACTACTACACGTTGTCTTCTGTCAATCAGCCATTGTTCTATCCAGTTTATTATACCATTTCCTATGCCATGGGCCTTTAGTTTAAGCAGTAATCTTTGATGTGGTACTTTGTCAAAAGCTTTTTGAAAATCTAAGTAGACGATATCTACTGGTGATCCCTCATCTACCCACTTAGTGATGTCTTCCAAAAAACATAACATATTTGTTAAGCATGACCTCGCTTTAAAAAAACCATGTTGAGATGGGTTTATCAAGTTTTGTTTAACAAGAAAATCCACCATGTGATCTTTAATTAGTCTTTGTAATAATTTACAAATCACTGATGTTAAACTCACTGGTCTATAGTTCTCTGCCTTGTTTCTCGAACCTTTTTTGAATAACGGTATAATGTTTGCTTCTTTCCATTCTAAAGGAACCACTCCCTCTTCTAATGACAAGTTGAAAACTGTTGCAAGTGGTATGCTAATTTGTTCTACAATTTCCAATAGTAGTTTGGGTGGAATACCATCCACTCCAGGCGATTTATTATCCTTCATAGCCCTTATTTTCTTAGCTACCATTTCCGGGGTTACAATTAATTGTCCTAAATCATCTGAATCTGCCCCCTTGAACTTAGCCTCTGGTATTGGCAGTGAACTAATATCTTCCCTGGTAAACACTGAACTAAAGTACTCATTCAGGTCTTCTGCCATTATGAATCCCTCTGATATTATATTTCCAGCACTATCTTCTAGAGGACCGACCTTATCTTGAACTTTCTGTTTGCTTCGAACATACGCATAAAAACTCTTGCTGTCATGTTTTATATTACTAGCTAATTGTTGTTCATAGCTTCTCTTTGAATTTCTAATTTCAGCTGTAGCTTGGTTAAGTGCTTCTTTATAATTGTTGTAGTCTTCATCATTTCCAGTACATCTATATGACTTCCACATCATTTGTTTATACTTAATTTTTCTAATGGCTTCTTTCGATAAGTGTTTCTTTTTGGACCGTTTTCCTTGTTTTTTGAAGGGTACAAATTTATCGATTATGCACTTAATTTCACTCTTTAATATATTCCAGCATTCTGTTGCCGTCTTATATTTCAGTGTCTTATTCCAGTCTATCTTTGCTAAATATTTCCTCATGTCCTTATACCTTCCTTTGTGGAAATTTCTCCTATACTGCTTTTTGCTATTCCTTTCTGATTTTACTTTGATGGTAAAATGTATCTGGTTGTGATCGCTACTCCCCAGTGGCTCACATATCTTGACATTGTCAACTAATTCATTCTGTGAGGACAAAACTATGTCTAACACATTCTCACCCCTGGTTGGTTCTAGCACATGTTGAGAAAGGAATGTATCTTGAACTAAAACTAAAAACTTGTGGTCCTCTCTCCCCATACTCTGTAGAGATTTCCAATGTATATGCCCATGGTTAAAATCCCCCATAATAATACAGTCCCGTTTGCTTACTTCCCTTATAGCGTTTTGTATTTTTTCATTCTCTTCTATGCTTATGTTTGGACTTCGATAAACTAACCCAACTGTTAACGTTGAGTTTCCTGTAACTATGTTAAACCAAACAGCTTCTTCGCAATCTGCTTCTCTTTCAAATTTTATTTCATAAGCCTGAATAGATTCTTTAATATATAAAATAACTCCACCTCCCTTTCTTCCTATTCTATCTTTTCTAAACATTACATATCCTGTCAGTCCCAATTCAGCATCTGATATATCGGTGGTGGTCCAGGATTCGGTTATACCTATTAGGTTTAGCACCTATAGGTACACAAACATTGACAAACACCTATTTGTTAACACAGGAAGCAGTCGACGAATGCTGGTAATAAGAAACTTTTATAGGCACAAATTTACAAACAGAGTGACGGGAAGGTCGTATATCTGTATGGTAACCGGGGGGTAATTTAGTTCATAAAAACTCCGCAAGGTGGCGCTATTTGCGGTCCTAAAAATTCGCTAGAGGACGCTGTTTTAGTTCACGACCTATCCGACAGGTGGCGCCACTTGACATTGACCTACATCCGGGTATGACAGTGCTGTCACAAGTACGACAGCACTGGGATAGTCACTCTTGCTCTCCACAATGGCACCAGTCTTACCAATTTCTGTAGATGGTCTTTGACTTCCTCCAATTGCGTTGGCGGGATACGTCTGTAGGGCATGGTGATCGGGATGTCGTCGGTGGTCCGGATTCGGTGCTGCACGTCACTGGTGCACCCAAGATCATCGTCGGACTGCGCAAACACGGCACGACTCTGTAGCTCCTCTAAATGGTGGCGTAAGCCGTCCATTTCCAGTGTTTTCACAGTCGCCGTTATAGTAGACATTTTGAAAGAGATAGATGAAAAGTAGGAAATCCCTGATAAAAGATAGAAATAAGATTACTGATATGAATGCATAAACCCACTTCTGACACCAAAATGTGACCTGCAGCGCTCCACGGATCCCCAAACCAATCAAATTATAATAAGGCAAACAGGGTAAATAGAAGATTTATTTACAAAGAACAGTTAGTCCAGAAATAGGGTTATATAGTAGGCTAAATAAACTTTACTTATTACCAACGAAGAACTATTTAACTTAACCCCCCAAGACAAAAAACGATTAGAATGGTTACTACCCAAAAACGGTTAGAACAGCCAAACCAACCAAAGAAAATAGCGACTGCTGCTCAGAACCAAGTTACGACAGAGATAAAGAAAAACTGTTATGCGCACGCGAAATCTGACACCATTTGACATGTAGCGCCCTATAAAACCAGGATAAACAAACGCTGCTATAAGGGCGTTACATGCACAATAATAATAGTAGGAAGTAATGATGAAAGACAAACGACCGGGCATATTGCCATACACGTATAAGTCATATATATATATATAAATTAAATATACTTGCTTCATGTTTTACTGTGTATTTTAGCGGTAATTACAAAACAATGCGATTTGGTTTTGCCACAATGTCTTTGTTAATGATTCAGCTCAGTCTAAAGATACAAAAACACAGACGCTTTTTATTTTGTAATCATCTTACATAGTATAAACTTCATGAATTGAAACATCTTGAGTAACCAAATGTGTATTAATAAACTACATGTTAAACATAACTTGATCATTATCAATTTGTGAATATCACTTTGCCATTCGGTATGCAAAGTATTCGAGCAAAAAATTCAAATTAGGTAAGATTATATGAACAAACCTTTGGTTCACTAATAAAACTTCTCAAACTTCAGCTTGAATAATTACTCTTTAAAGACTCACATTTATATTAGAAAGTTAGTCATGATCAAAGAACAATTAATACAATGTATTTGAAATTATTACAAACAGCACACTGAAATATAAACCAAGAATTCCGCGGGAATAAAAATGGAAGCACACTGAATACCACATTGGAATGTCGCAGAGTAAAAGATTTAAGTAAATGTGTTCAACAAAATAACAACTGACACATGACATGTCTCAGTAAAAATACACAATGTCTATAAGAACAAAGTTAGACACAAACACTGTTTAATTTAACAGGTTAACATAACTGAATAAACATTAAATAGTGCTGACACTACCTTTGTTTTGGGTACGCCAAATCTAAAAACATGCTATTAAATTATACATGCAGCCTTAATTAAGTATCTTCTTTTGTGTATGTGAATCATTGTTATTGACATAAGATACAAATTGAGGATTTTTTTCAATAACAGACATCAAATTTCAAAATGAAATAATTCCACACAGAAATTCAAGATGGGAGTAACAAATCTCAAAGTTGAAATGCAAAACCACGCAAAAATATGTGAAATGTTAATCTTGGGATGAGTTAACAAAAACATAAATGTAATTATTATTATTAGAGAACTTCCAAGTAATGTTCAACTACACTTCGTGATATGACACAGCTATGCCAAGTTGTTTAGGGCTTGATTAGCATACACTATGCACATGGTAAAGACGATCTTTTAAACTGTCTTGTTTCACATAGATACACTCAATCTCTCAGTCACACTCCTAATTTCTTATCACTAATTTACATTTAATTTTTTTACACCTGTAGTTAATACTATAATTGATTACTTTTATTATCACACTATTTGTCAAAGGTAAATCTTTCCAGTTTTCATGAACCGTGGTGAGAGGGCAAGAAACTCGACCGTCACATGCGCGAAGTCGAGCTACAAACGTTCACTGTCATGTGTAATAGGATGTATGTAGGCACTTACGTGTGTTGCTCAACGTGGGCACATTATCTGCACAGAGAACAAACAAGACGGCCACATGAGACTGAGTATATTAATGCAGCCCAACGTCGCGCTATCAGTCTGCAACTGCATGTCCATCAAAGTCGCCTCGTTTAAAATGCATTTACGATAAACTTCTCGGCGACACATTTACTCCGATTCGACTGCAATTTGAACGAGTTCTGCTCCATATGTTTTGTAATACCGACAATAAATGCACTCACCGAGAGCGAATTCCTCCGAGTGGCTATCGTACACCACCTGATAGCGGGTGATGCGGTTGCCACCATCATCACTAGGGGGAACCACTGACAGCACAACGAATGTGGTCGTGGATTCCTTTACTATGACAGACTCTGGCTTGTCTGGCACTCCTGTTATAGAAAAAATCACGTTTGTTTTCATTACCGATACATTCAAGAACGCTGCAGCGACTTATATTACATACAATACAAACACTCGCTTGAAAATATGGCAAGTTACCTTTTCCGAGTCCTATGTTGCTGTGAACGGAGCTTTCGATGTTTTTACGACGTCTTCGTCAGCGTTGGTATGCGCCACTCTCGGTCGTCACATGACTGTGTTGGTAACTGTCACATGATAACACTTCCAGGAAGCTCGCGGGAAGGTTGTATCCGGAATCTCTGTTGATTTCTGGTCGCCTCTCTCTGATTTCAATCGCCTCACTGATTTTTCTTCTCCAGAACTTGTTTTCTCTGGAGAGCACCTTTGCGTCTTTGGCCGAGATGTTGTGGCCCTCATTCCCTCTGTGTTCACCTACTGCTGTGAGTGTTCCCCTGGTGGTTCAGTGTTCTTTGAGTGGGGCTCCTAGTGTTCTGCTGGTTTTGCCTACCTAGGTCTATTATTATATACATTATCCCACACATGTTATTCTTGGGGGTATTGTCTTTGGGGTTCACTACGATGGATCTTATGGTGCTATAAGGTTTGTGGTAGGTCCCCACTCCTGAAGACGTCGTGAAGACGTCGAAAGCTCCATTCATTGCAACATAGGACTCGGAAAGGTAATTTGCCATATTTTCAAAACTATGAATGAAACTTAGTCCGGAAGCAATTTACATGCTAAAATACAAACACTCATTGTCTCACTCATGCAAAACATAAAATTTCTATTTTCCACTTAACTGTTCTGTTCGTATGTTTACCTTACACCCGTAACACCATTATCTTCCATGATTTTACTTAAATACATACTTACATACAAAATTAAATATAAAGCAGTTATCATAAACATTATTGTTATTACCATATCATACAAAATGCAAATAGAGTGGCTGACACCTTTGACATATACACTGAAGCAATGAAATCATTGGCCGTGGGAATGTTTGCATATAGATCACCATGACAACCGTGCCACTTACTCGCTCTCTTCAACTCAATCGACCAGACGGTGCTGCCCATCTTGTTGGAGGACCTACAGGTGTATATTCCATAGATCCATCCCTCGTCTTCCTCTCGAACTTTTACCTAATAAACACACAAACCAGGTGCTAGGAAACCAAGCAAAGTACACAAATCAAGCAGAAATGTGCCTACTTGAAGAAAATTCACATTGTAAAATACAGGCAAGTTGTCTGTTCCTTGTCTTTTTTACAATAATTAATATTAGACTAGTTCTTAAGACTAGATTTGAAGGACAAATTCAAGGATTTCAACAAGATGTAAAACAAGGATCCTAGCTTCAATTGCTTTCAGCAAAATTAACAGTTCATAATCAGATTCTCCAAGAGATCTAACTTGCATGGTTTGATGACTTAGATACATTGGATGAGATGGTATTATGTTGGACAGAATGTAAAAGAAACAGCTGAAGGGAAAGTGTTGGAAGTCTGCGAGGTACCAGCCTATGTATATTGGTTGAAGGAGGGAGGGAGGGAGGGAGGGAGGGAGGGAGGGAGGGAGGGAGGGAGGGAGGGAGGGAGGGAGGGAGGGAGGGAGGGAGGGAGGGAGGGAGAGGGAGTACCCATTGACTCGATACCCACCTGCAGAATGCTATTGCGTCCCATCTCGTAGATCTTGTTGGTCTGGTTGTTCTCGAGGATCTGCTTAAAGCGCAGCCATTTAATGAGAGGCTCGGGTTCTGCGACCGAGTGACAAGTTATGTTGCGCACCATGCCTGCCCACGTGTACACCTCGCTGATGTTGTCTTCAGCATGGATACGTGGCCTGTCTGAAAACACAAACCAACTACTTGTGATCAAATACAATTCCACGCAGATTAGGTCAAGTACAAGTCTTTCTAAAAGCCAAAATACGGGTGTAATTAGAAGTACATTAGCCCAAGTACGTTACAGTAGTATTGATCAGTAATAGTTATATAGAGGTGTCAATTATTAACTATTTTGAAAAAAGATGTATTGTAGATATCAGGATGGGCACTCAAATCTCACAAAGCAGTCATCATTATCATTGTGCAGCCGTAGTGTCCCGTGGTTGGGCGAAGGCCGCAGCATGTCTTTTCCAAATATGCCTATCTTGCGCTATCCTCTGACAGATGGTGCCCTTCCAGTACTTATCTAATTTGTCTATCCACCGTCTTGCCGGTCTTTCTCTCTTTGTAAGGTCTCCAAGTTGTGATATGCGATGTCCATCAGTTATTTCGTAGTCTGCTGATGTGCCCTTCCCAGGTCCACTTCTGTCTTTTGATTTGTTCTATCACGTCTATGACCTTTGTCTTCTCTCTTACCCAGATGTTTGTTTTCTCTCCCGATATGTGATATTTAACATATTTCTTTCCATCTGGCGAGTGCCCATGTTTCCGCACCATATGTCATCGCTGGAAGTACGCATGGGTTGTAGACTTGTCTCTTCAAGCAAGTTCCAAAGTTATCCATGAATATGTCTCAGTGTTTGGCGAATGCTGTCCAGCCGGCGGTGATTCGTCTTTGAATCTCCTTGTCTTGGTTTTTGTCTCTGATACTGTATCGCTGTCCCTGATAGACGTACCTTTCAACATTCTCTATTTGCATGGTGTTGATATATATTGGTGTCATTTTCTCGCATCACTGTTGTCTTCGAAATGTTCATCTTCAGACATTGTTTTTCATTTTCATCAGCTAGCTCCTGCAGCATTTTTGTAGTTCTTGCGGTGTATTAACGCATATGAGTATGTCGTCTGTGAAAAGAGATATTCTCCGTCTATCCTCAAGGCTGTGGTTTCCCAGGTCAGTCTACGGAATATGTTTTCGAGTGTTGCCGTAAACAGCTTGGGCGATATGGTGTCACCTTGTCGTACTCCTCTCTTGACATTGATTTTGTTGCTCTTTTTGTATTTTGTGTTTTTGTCACCGAGTTTTTAGTGTAGATGTCTTTCAGGAGTCTAATGTAGTCTTCTATCCCATGATCTGAAGGAAGGTCTCTATTGCACTGAGTCGAAAGCCTTCTCTTAGCCGACGAACGTGATACAGAGCGGGATATTATATCATGTGCACTTCTATTTCAATTCGTTCTACGACGTGTATGTGGTCTGTCGTTGAGCACCTGCTTCCGAATTATGCTTGCTCTCGTGGTTGGTTTTCGTCGAGTGTCTTCTCTAGCCTATTCGTTAGTATATTTGTGAGTGTTTGATAACAGACATATCGGTATGTAGTTCTTTAAATCTTTCTTATTTTCCTTCTTGACGATTATCACCACCTTTGCTTTCTTCCATGCGGTGGGTATTCGTCTTTCTGATAAGCATTTAAAACATAGCTTAGCCAGTGTCTTCGAGGTGGTATCTTCTCCTGCTTTTACTGTTTCAATGTTTACATGGTCGTTGCCTAATGTCAAAGCAGTAGGGAAGTATTATTTTATATTCTAAATACTCAATGTACAAGTTCTGAAAACATGTACTTAACCCTAGCAGTAACCACTGAAAATCCTCTGTAGCATAATGTTCCCATAAAAATCATAACTGCTAATATTTGTCATAACATATGAATGAGGTAAAATTTTATTGCTAAAGGAATGCTTTATTATAATAATTTTAATAACTATACCATATACTAAAATCATGAGGATATTACTATACGAACTTCATAAAAAAAATAAAAAAAATAAACATTTCATTGTGCTGCCAGATAATTACCGAGTGGCTGTACACCCTACATCCAGTGAGATAAATGTAGCCATAAATGTTAGCTACCAAATAACAAAAAATTTAACAAATCTGTTGAGCACTTTTATTTTAAAGATTTTTTCCGACATAAAAATAGGCCGATTCAAGCAGGCCGATCACCGCGCTCGTTACCGTTGCATCCCACGCACTCGTCCGGAGAAACATCGCGCTGCTAATTTGTTGAATTTTTACATAAAAAAACACCCTAAAGTCGTTCTAACTATCTGAACTAGTGTAATAACCTTATTTATGAATACTGTCAGGCGTTTTGTCAAAATATTGATGCAGAAACTTAAGATAATCCGAAGTAAAATGTTGAAGTGGATAAGTTGCCAAACACCGCTCAGCCATTGTATTTTCGACTTTCGCTTTGGAGGGCTGATGACGCTACATTTGAAACCACGGTTCTGATTCGCTGAATAATTGGAACAATGAATTCGTTGATCAGTGACATTTATGTAACTCGACACAATGATAGAAAACACACGTAATGTTGTGAACAAGTGATTAACACTAGTCTAACATCCGGCATAGACTATAAAACAAGTTAAAAAAATCAACCCGTTGAGAATTTCATAAAAAATAAAGGCATTACTTTTCTTACAAAGGAGTTGTAGATGAACCCCTGAAACTTTGGCATCCGAGATGGAAACAGTCCAGGTGAAAATTGTTATCACACATACCAGGGACCGTACACAAGGACAGTTATAAAATATAAGGCAATTTCAAGGCTAATGAAAGGAACATTCAAAGCTATTTAACCGAGAATGAACGGGCACCAGACCATCCACAGCGACCTACAGCAGGTAAAAAAAAGATGGAGTGACATTAGAACACTAGCAACTAACAGATCTGGGTGGAATGCTTTGACTGCCTCCATACATCATTAGATGCATGAGCTGTTAAGTGTAAGTATGTAACACCCATACCCATAAAAAGAGGTTGGTCAAGGAAGATCAGTTTGAATGAATAGGAAACCCTGCATCATAAAAAGGGATCCATGGGCAACGGTTGTGCAATATATGCAGATAAGCTGATGGGCAGCAGAAGTGCTCCCCAGCCAGGGGGGACTACTGATGAACAAATGCTACCAGGGTCAATGGGCAACTGTAGCCAACAGCAGTGCCATGGATTATGCAAATTAAGCAGATATGGAACCTGACATCAGCAGGGAATGCACTGGCTAGCAATGAACAAAGGCCAGAGGCAGAGCCTAATCAAGGCTTTTCAAAGTTTGCAAGCCAGAATTCAAGGATATCAAGGCATTGAATTAGGAGTGATGTAATTCAAGGTTTTCAAAGATTTCAAGGTCCCATAGGGACCCTGACATGTATAAGCTACCTCGATCATAGTTTGATATTCACTTACATTCCACCAGGATCGTTCCATTCTGACGCCACTCGCCTCCACTGTTGGTTGCGATGCACGTGTAGTTGCTCGAGTCTTCTGGAGTCAAGTTATCAATGGTCATTTCGAGTGTGCCTGGCTTCGGGGTTCGCACGCTGATGCGACCATTGTCCTAACAAACAACAACACGATTCATCAGATTGAGACACCATTAACCAAAATGCTTTCTGAACCGATCAAGTCCTTGTTTCTGTGGAAAGATGACACAGAAAGGGAAATACCACCCCTCTTTGGAGACCTACACATCACACTATTTCTAAATGTGGCGGTAAAATAGGTTGGCCTATCAGTTTGTTGTATATCTTATTCACACTGAGGGAACATCACATAGACATACGACACAATAACATGCACATGCGCCAACAAGCCTGAATTACATTGCCATCCCAGTGTTTGCTAATGTTGTATTTTGGAATTATAACTTGGGTTATTTGCAATACAATGTCAAATTACTCATGTTTTCAGACATTTGTACAATATCTTTTTTAGTAAGTGATCATTTTTCCAGAATTTTTTTTTTTTCGATAATTTATTAATGAATGACATCAAATCTACCTGTCTCCAGGCAATACTTACGTTGTCACCCTCCTCAAACGCGAGAGGACTGCCGACCTTGTGGAAGACCATCTGGGGAGCTGGGATGCCGTCAGCGATGCAGGTGAGGGTTTCAGAGTCACCCTCTGGTCTCGTCATGTTCCTCAGTTCTGTCACCCTCGCAGGAACTATAATAGCAATGTGAATTACATGACTACACCATCATCTAGACTGATAGCATTACACAAGCACTGTCAGGAAGATATTTTAAATATTAACAACTTTTAGTATATTTTATCTATTAGTTTATTTAGCAATTGACCTTTCCATCATGTGACCTGTTGCCTAGCAAAAGATTCATCAAGCCATCAATAAAGGATGCCAAACACGTGGAGCGGTTGGCCGTATATTTTGTTGAAATTCTGGCCACAAACATTTTTCTTCATGACAAAAACGTAAGGTAAACACAAATCTTGCTAAACCTAGCTAAATCCGGGTTCGTTTGCTCTGGATGTCAATCTTGGTACACCTTGTTAAATGCACCGATGACCGTGAGTTTGCCCTCCATCGTGTCCTCACCGACGTCGTTGATAGCCATACACTTGTACTGACCACGGTCATCCTTGCTCAGAGGTCGGAAGTTCACCGCTCCACCGTCCTCATCCAACTGCACGCGCTCAGAAGCAATAATTGGTTCAGGACTGTCCTCCTGAAACACACAGCAAAATATTGTTCTAATCAATAAAAACAAGTTTGTGAATCAGTGATTTTTTCATACTAGTAAATTGTTGTTATTGTCACTTGCAGTAATTGTTGGTCTAGAAAGCTAGTAAACGCTTCGGATTCAAACTGCAGCTATTCGTTTCTAGTCAAGATTTTATTATCTTTTCCCTAATCAATAAACTAACAATGCAGCATTTAAATATAAAAAAACGTTTTTAGTAGACTTGTGCAAATTTGTATTTTAATGACAATATAATTATTATTTTATGTTTTGTATGACAAGACAACATGACACAACAACTTACACATGACACTGTTATTGACGTCTAGCATCCATCAACGACAGAAATTGTTGTGTCGCTAGAACTATTGGTGACTAAATCAGCGATTATAAAAGACGCATGTATAATTGTCCAGATCCATGTATAATTTAAATCCCGTTTCCTCACATCCCAGCGGGCACACCATAGGCATGCTTTACTGCGCCTTGTCAGTGTTCAACGTCCGGTGATAGGCGCTCTTCAGGCTCTTCAATGTGGCGGCACAGTACTCGTGGTCGATGCAACTCATTGGGCTCGACTTGAGCACAAGTAGAGACTCCAGCGTGTCGTCTGCTTCACAGTATCTCGTCTTGCAGTAGCAGCTTAGCAATGAGGTAATCGCATACAGTCACAGAGTAATTGCGCACGCTGCTGTAGAATTCACCAATTCGAACTTGACGCAGTACCAATCATCAGCTCAGTGTCGTTCTGCTGATACGCCAGTTTGTATTGGACAGCATCCATCTCTGTTTGCCCGTGTGACTTGATGGCCGTTGGCTTCACGAAACGCATCGTGATCTTCAGCAGCAAGGTGTGCAGGCTGCAACGTAGGGAGTGCACCCGACAGCAAACTCAATAGTACCTCATCAAAGACGCTGTTGCTGTATAAGAGGAACTGGCAGTAGAGGCAGTTCATCAGTGACTTCAGGAAAGTGACGACTCTCCCGACGCGACTCTTCTGGTCCACAGTCGTCTTCCCGGGTGCAGATTCTTCGGCCTTGAAAAAGGCCTTCAGTGCATCCTAGTTCTTGACGAGGCGCTCCAAGCAGCGACCGAAACTGAGCCAGCACGTCGACACGTTTCAACATCTTCTGTTGGTCGACCAACATCTTCTATTGGTCGAATTCAAGTTCAGCCTGGAACTCACTGAAATGGTGCTGCCTCAGGGAACTCTTCCGGAAATAAAAGAATACGTTGACCAAGATGGCCAACGTGGACGTTGGCAGACTGTCAGCCCCCTTCTCGGCATGCACGAGGTGTAATCTGCAGCCAGCGATAGCTATGTTTCTGTGTTTTTCCCTATAGAAGGCAAACACTCCTGTCTCCTTCCCAGTCATGACGTTTGCGTTGTCACATCCAAGAGCGGTTCATCCATGGAATTTAATGTTTTTCGAACTCTTTATCTATGAGATGGAAGATGGCCTCGCCGGTCGCCGATCCTTTGCAGACGGGTATCGACAACACGTCAGAGCGAACTTCCAGTGTTGTCGGTTCCACCGTTCTGACAACCAGTGGGAACTGTTTGCTTCCACCGTCGTCACTCCCGTCCGTCGACAGCGTGAACAGTCTTGCCAGCATGTGTTCCATTAGAGAAGTGCGCGTGTTTCCAGCCATCTCTTTTATCAGCGCTGTCGCCTTGCTGTGCCCACATTGAAATTTCCTCCGGAAACATCACTTTCACGGCTCGCGTCACTTTGTTGCTCATCTCGTCTTCTTTAGCGAAAAACCCATGTATCGGTTGGGACGATCTCGTAAGCAAGACATGCACAATCGACACATTAACATCGCACACGCAGCAGTGCACAAAGTGCATGCCTTGCTTCTTGGATGCTGTCAACACGGGCCATGTCTCGGAGTAGTCAGTTTTATTTAAAATTTCATTTTCTGTAGCTGTATTTTGACTGACAAAATGTCCTATGGACACATCACGCCAGTGCGCATGGTGGTTCTTATGGATTAATTTTTTACATGTTGGGCTAGACTAATCTGGAATGAATTCAGTGATGTACTTGATACAATGCTTGGAGGTAGAGAATTCCACCCTTTTATTGTGATTGGGAAAAAGCTGTTTCCAAATATGTTTGTCGAGTGCTTGATTTGTATTAACTGTTTATTATGTTTACGTGAACATCTGGTGTTGCGTTTGATGTATTGATCTAGTGGGATATCTATGAGGTTATGTTCCATTTTATATAATACGCTAAGTCTTCGGGTTTTTCTTCTTGATTGGAGGGTGTCCCATTGGAGATCTTTAAGGAGTTGTGTTACCGTTCCTGGCTCTCTAGAATAGTTATTCTTACAAAATCTGGCGGCTTGTCTCTGGGTTCTTTCTATGAGTTTGATATTTCTTATGCAATGTGGATCCCATGATGCTGACGCATATTCAAGTATAGGGCGGACAAGGGTTGTGTAGGCTACGGACTTGATTTGGGTTGGGCATTTATAAAAATTTCTTATAAGTCCCAATGTCTGTTATGCTTTTTTTGTGACTGAGTTGCTTTGTATTGTCCAATTTAATGTATTTGATATATGTATGCCAAGATAACAGTGTGATTCAACAGATTTAAGTTGTTGTCCGCAGAAGGCGTAGAGGTTTTGTGTCGGTTTTCTTGAGGCTATTGTCATTGTATAACATTTAGTGGGGTTGAATTTCATAAGCCACGTGTGTTGCCATTTCTCAAGTTTGAGCAGATCGTTTTGGAGGACAGATGTGTCTTGGTCAGTTTTAATCGGTGAATATAACAGGCAGTCGTCTGCAAAAAGGCGAACAGTTGAGGAAAGATTGTCTGACAGGTCATTTATGTAAAGTAGAAAAAGTAGGGGCCCCAGTACTGTGCCCTGTGGTACCCCAGAAATGACTTGAGTTGATGTTGACTTGGATCCATTTATAACAACCCGTTGATTTCTCCCTGTAAGGAAGCTATTATTTATCCATGATGATACTGGGCCTGTGATGCCATAATGTTTGAGTTTGTGGATTAGTCTTTTATGTGGAATTTTATCGAATGCTTTGGTGAAGTCAAGGATGGCCATGTCTACAGATTTCTTCTCATCAAGTGATTTGCTTATGTCATGGATTGTTTGAATTAATTGTGTTTCAGTTGATCTTTTGGCACGGAAGCCATGTTGGTGGTCAGTTAGAATGTGGTGCTGTTCAAGGTGTTTCATAATGTGACTATGTATGATGTGTTCAAGGAGTTTAGAAACCACAGGTGTTAAGGATATTGGTCTATAGTTAGATGTTTCTGCTCTACTTCCTTTCTTAAAAATTGCTGTTACATTGGCTTCTTTCCATGTATTGTCCAGAGTCAACAGATGATTGGAAAATGTCATGTATTACTGGTGCTAGATGAGAGGCATATCTGTTTAAGAACCATGGTGGAATGCCATCTGGTCCTTGCGATTTAGAAATGTTAATTTTGGAAAGTTGATCAAGTACTCCTTTAAGTGAAATTGTTAGTTTGGGGATTTCTCCATGCAGACTTCTGGCCATATCTGGTAGGGTAGAATTTCCTTCGTGTGTAAAGACACTTTGGAACTGATTGTTTAAGGCTTCTGCTTTATGTTTGTCGTCGCTAATGATGTTACCCGCAATGTTGTTGTTATTGTTGTTGTCAGGAATTGACTTATGTAGGATAGTCTAGCAGAACGAAGGTGTTTATGCATGTTTCTCATGATGTCACAGAATTCTTTCCAGTCTTCTGGATTTCTAGTTCTTTTTGCTTTGTTATATAGCTGTTTCTTTCTTTTGCACATTTTCTTTAAATCTTTATGGAACCAAGGAAGATTGTGTCTTGAAGTAGTAAGACGGTGCGGTACATATTAGTTCATAATGTTGATGATTTTCGTGGAAATAAGATTCCACTTGTCATTGACTGTCATGTTTTGGTTTTGAAAGAAGTATTCATGTGTAAAGTTTTCAAGAGATTTCTGGATGTTATTGTTGTCGGCTTTATTTCTAATAACGACTTTACGTTTTGGACGATGTTTGCGTTTGGGCGAGATGTTTACATCAGTGATGACTGTGCTATGGTCTGCTATTCTTTCTACTACATCTATCTTCTTTATTAACCCAGGTCTATTGGTGAAGTCAAGATCTAAAATATTATTGGCATTTCCCTGCCTGTGTGTGGGTTCTTTGACATGTTGGATCAGTCCATGTTCCTCTGTAAGTTGTACTGTATCCATTGTTAGGTGTGAATTGGTGAATTTCCCAATTGATGTTAGGGAGGTTGAAATCGCCAGTAATTATGACATTATGTGTGTTGATCTTGCTACCTAATTTAGAAAGGGCTAGGTCTAGTTCTTCGATTTGAGTTCCACGAGTCATTTGGGGCACGATAGAGGGTACACATGATTATTGGTTTCATTCCTGTTATCTGGGTTTCAGTCCAAATGCTCTCACTGTTAGTGTCTAGGTCTGGTAGGTGGCTTGTGATGAGGTCATCTTTTGATATTTGAAATACCCCCCCCCCCTCCAGTAGTGTCTGTTTCTCTGTCCTTTCTAAAGACGTTAAAGTTGCTTAGGAATATTTCTCCATTTTTTATTGAGGGATCTAAGCATGATTCAGTGCCACAGATGATGTATGGGTTGTGTAGATTGTTTCGTGCTTCGATGTATGAGGCTTTCTTTTTAATGCTTTGGCAGTTTATGAGGATGCATCAGAAGTTTGGTCTCTTTTTCGGTCTATATGCTTTCTTGCTATTAGTTGTATTGTTGTTAGTGGTTTCGTTTAGGTTATGACTGTTACTGTCCAGAGGATAAAAGGGATTTGCCGTTGGGATTTCTGTATCTCTGAAGAAAGAATTTGTGAAGTTTAAGTTGTTGCATTTGGGGCAGGCCCACGAACATGTGGAATTTATTAATCATTTATATTCAATGTCATCTATTGCACAGCATTGTGTGTGGATCCAGTTTAGGCAGTGGTCACACTTAATTGCTTTATGGTCATTTAGGACATCCCCATGGCAAATGCCACAGGGTGCTGAGCAATTTGAACAGTGCCATGGTACATTTAGGTTTCTGTAAGTGTTATTAAATTCTTGTCTGAATATCCTGGCGCATTTGATGTGTTTTGATTTATTACAATCATTACAAGTTAGGATGAGTGCATTAGACTTTAGTGATTTCTTACATGAGTGACATTTAGAGGGGCCTGGATTTAGTTGAACATCTCCTGATAGCAAGATGCATAGAAATATGGAGAATTTTGTTGTTGTCCTGGATTTGTACGGTAGAGGATTGATCAGTAATCCAGTGGAGGTGCTGGATTTGAGACATTTCAATTGGGCTATGATTTTCCATATGGGACTGTAAATGTAGTAGGACGTGACAGAATGGATGTCTTGTCTAGCTTTGGCGTTGACATAGGTCTCGTTTGTGTTGCTCTGGAAACTCTCAAACTTTTAGAAATTGGGATCATTTAAAAACCTAAAAGTGATCTGCAGACATAAAATCATGAACAGGGTACATCTAAAAGTGCATTTTGTAGGGGTATGTCGTACGGAGCCTGCCATGTCACCAACTCAAGTGGTAGTGGTTAAGAATTGATAAAATGGTCAAATAGTTATTAAGAAACACACCCACACTAAAATACACCTACACTTAAAACGTGTACCGAGATAATATAAAAAATAAATAATTATAAAATATCTGTTCGTGTAAAAGGTTTAGTGACTAGTTGTTGTTGCTGTTTTTTGACAGCCTACAATCCGGATTTGTAACAGTATGATATGCAAGCTTTATGTGAAAGTATATATTTACATGTGTGCATGTTGAACCAGCTCACACTGGTTCATGAGTCAAACTGAAAACCCAACTAACACGACACTTCCCTGTGTGCAGTCTGACTATGGACTGGTCTATGCACTCACTTGTTGGTATACAGTTTATTGTGTTTACTGTTTATTTCAGCTTGGTTTCTGATAGTATATAAACAGAACTAGTAATGATAATAACATAGGTTTTACTTTGTCACTGGGAGAATGCACCGATTTATGAGTTGATTTGGGGGTGATTTGGGTTTCGCGCGCTTTATACCCGTTGTTTACTAGTTCGCCATCTTGTTTTGTAGGTTTTAGGCTGGTTGTTAGGGAAGCTAATTGGTCAAAAACTTGGTTTAGGTATGTCAGATTGCAACTACAACCGTGGGATTATATTCCGATGTAGTTATACGAGAGCCTCATTCATTCATGAACGAAAGAAACGTTTGGAAATCGTAAATAATATCAGTAAATATCGGAGCGATAAAACGGATTCGACTGAACAGTCATGTTATCAGAAGTCGGTATTTTCTCTGCCATAGCCAAAGATGCTATGCCAGTGTTGTGCCTAAATAGTCAGTCGCTTGCAAATGCCTGGTAACTTAATCCACAAAAATTGATAAATTGTTTCAAGTGAATAATGATACTTTTGTTGCCTGGTTACTTTCGGTACCTGGTCATTGGGTTTGTTGTTTTTGGACCTTGTGGTAACTTCAACCCAGTGCCTTACGGGATGTCAAGACATTGATCAATTGTTTCAAATGAATGACGATATTTTCTCTGCATGTGGGAAGGACGCTGTCTGCGTGTCTGGAGTAGCATACTGATAGGCATATTGATAAAATTAGATAATCAATAACTTGTTAAAATAGTCAGTAGTTGTTACTGATATTTCCGTAATACCACGAGTGTTTCCGTAATGCTGTATTTGTCTCCAGGCAATACTTACGTTGTCACTCTCTGCATAAGATTTCCATAATGATTACGGAAAATGCGGTAAGCAGCCCTGCTGTACAGGTAGTTCTAGATTCAATCAAAAGCTGTCCCTCTCATGACACGGATCCATGATTACATTAATGGCGGTCCAATCCCCTGAACCGTAAACTGAGTGAATGAACTAGCCCAAGGTTCGAAACGGCAACAGGAGGATTTGAATCTTGCATCTTGATTGCAAGTCCAATTCTGTAACTACTACAACTGTCTACTTGCCATCTGGGGTTCTTTCTCTGGAGGGCAATATTATTAAATCTGGTTAAATATGTTAGGTATGCAGAGGATAGTCAACTTACTCTGTAGAACTGATACTTTGGACTGGGTTTGCCTGTCGCCTTGCATGTGATGCTGACTTCATGGCCCTCAATGCCCTCCACAGCTCCTGGGCCTTTGGTGATCTTTGGTGGAACTGCAAGAGAAAGGTATCACTGTAGTCCCATACAACATGTTACACAGTGAGGACCATGGAACGAGTGTTGATATTGTGTCCCAACAGCAGCTTGCAGAAGCACGGGCTATAACCTTCCAAGCACTGTAGTAAAGACACAACTCTATTAAGTTTACCGCTTAAAAATTGAAATTACAGTCGCCCCTTGTTATAACACGGTAGTCGGGGTCCACGAAATGAACCCGCTATATAAGCGAGGCACGATAACAGGTTCCCATATCTGCCACCAGGGGCACTTTGACGTCCATCACTGTCGGTGTATTGGCCGCGTGGTCTGTACGCAGTTTATGAAGCTTATTAAAATGTCAGCCATTGTCAATTTGTATTATGCTTGAATGTCATACACAGTTGAATGTTGAACTGAATAAAACATATATATATATATATATATATAATTAATCGTAAAACATGTTTAAAATGAAAATTTTATTTTTTAATACTCCAGTTTTAGTTTTTTTACCCAAAATATTTTTATTTTTTACCAAGCTGGATAGTGTAGACATGGACAATAAATTAATGGAAATCATCTGTTGATTGCAAATTTGGAATTCAAACAGATCCTGCAGATAGCTAGCATGGTGGGGGAGAACACATATATGAAAAACTGCGTCTTGATAAACTAATGTCCACCTTGTTGCCACAAGGAAGTTGATAAATGCACTGGACTGGCAATGCTACTTCTACCTTTATTAGTCTCGCTGGAGCCTGAGAGATAATAAAAATTGTCTAGTAAACAGGCGCCAGTCATGTTGTATCCAATCCAACTGAACACTGGCCTAGTTTATTATTAGTTCAATATCACTACGTGACATGGAAAAACTTGGCTGAGTTTGATGGATGAACATTTCAAAACAATGGCACACTGACAAATTGAAGTGGCCTCGCCAAAGCTATAAGAACACTGTTTCAGTCTAGTGTTGTCTGTTTGCTTGAATATACATGCCATACATAACTTCAGATATGTTTGATTTGATATGTGAATTGAAGCAATTTTGTAATATAAGGTTTTTACGGAATAATATTTGTGTTTCCGGTTATCCAACCCACCCTGTTAAATGTAAGAAGTTCTTACAACATTATTAAGAAAATACAGCATTATATTTGCAACTCTATATAAAACCAAGCACAAGGAAAAACATCAAACCAAGCTCTTGCTGTTAAAATACTTGGAAAATATTTCTTGTATTTGTTTACATAAACTGCTGGTGACATCTTCACAACCAGAATTAAAAAGAAAATACTCTAGACAGCTACCAACCAAAAAATATCCCCACCACGAAAATAATAAAAGCAAGAAAACCTGTCCTACTATTTATCCTAATATTTGAGTGCATGTAACAACACAAATGTTATTCTGAAAGGCAAAATGTTTGTTTTGAAATTCTGTACGTAAAATCAGCGCACATACTGTGAACGACAACATCGACATTCCTGAAGTCGAATCGTGCATCCAGTGGCACTTCAGCGCGACACACATAACGGCCGTTGTCATCTTCTGAGATGTTCATTATCTTCAGTCCATCCTGCTCCAAGATGTAGTGATTGCCTGAAAGAATACTCTCCGTTATTCCAACATTGTCTGTGTCACATAGCGAGTTACACTGATAGAAACTATAGCGATCGAAAGCAGTTAACATTCCTGTTTCTGTGTCATACGAATTTAGGATATACTAAATTGTGATTTACGAAATCTGAAGAAAAAAACGTGTGATGTGAACTGGGAACAATTGAGCAGGAAAATTGTTATGTTACATTATAGAATTTAATATTGAAATTAGGCCATACTTTTTATATTACATATTTTAAAGGGCCGCCCAATAATAATTTCCTGGATATAGAATAAAAATAAAATCCACAATGTTCATTTTTTATTGCTGCCGATGTCAGTTTTATTAACTGAACGTATTAAATAATAAATAAAATATCTTACTATTCATGAGAAAAAATGCCCTGCTACTCTATGGGGTTTGAATTGAAAAGTGTTGGCCATGTGGCTTTTTAACAATGGTAGCTACCGCGCGCATGCTTTTCTTTGAACATGACGTTAACAACTATTACATTAAATACTGTCACCACTGGGCGAAATAATAACCTATCAGCCATACGCTGCGACCAGCTGCAATTCGGTCCATGAGAGTGCCCGCGATGCATCCGATAGCCCAACGTCATCGAACACCGCTGCCAAAACATGGTGGCGGTGTTCGATGAAGTTGGGCTATCGAAGTATTTGAGCTCTGCACTCACTCAGACGCTTCCGTACAATTTTCTATTTCTTCGGCGGCATCTCAATTAAACTCTCCTTTTCACACAAATAATGTAAACAGGAAATTAGACAACTTGTTTTGAGAACTACGGCCAGTTCCATGTCTCATTTGCGTAAGTCTAAAGCTAAATAAGGAGATCATCGGGATTTGGACCTGCTTTCAATGCATGAAAATTCAACTTTGGCAAAAAGGGGCGTGACTACTGACATAACCGACAGATAGCCAAGAAGTCAGCTCTTCTTTTGATACCAAACAAAATGGCGTACTGTGAACGAACGTGGATTAATTTTACAAACATTTAAAAAGCAGTGATTTTAGACAATTTTTCTTACCATAACACTTGTGTGTGTAGTGATATGTAGGAATTTTGTTATATTGCTGGGAATTGCACAAAAAAACTGAAAGTATGTGATTTTGACTAAACTTGTTCATCTTATCAATAACATGATGACAGTAGCTGATAATTGACAAAACGTTAACACAACTACCAACTGGAAAATGAACTGTTCATTTAGTATAGACCATAGTACAGGTGTATACTCTGGCTTTTGGTTTGGAAAGATCACACCAACATTGACTGTAGAAGTGCATTACAGCAAACCAAGATAAGGTCGCAGTATAAGGACTTCAGATAATGAATAGTTAATCCATATTTAATGTCATCAGCACAAAACTAATAGGATTTTGGTGTCCTTGACAAAACAATAGAATAATAGAACTAATCGTCAGATCCTGTTATTTATGACAATTCCAACAGAATAAGGGAAACAAGCTTGGTACATTATGTTATTTGTTATAACTCACCGTCGATGGTTTACGGAGTACTGATGTAAGTATCCTATCAAATAATAGACACAGCAGTGGTATGCAAGCTGCATTGTGGGAACACCATACTGCATTATGGGCACATCATGCCTAAATGACAAGGACTAAATCTAGATATTTTTAGATGATTCTATCGTGGTTGTATGCATAACTTTATGGTACAACTTGTCTACTGCAGCACCACATCACCCACAGTAAATAAAAAGAATAAACCTAAATATTTTCATACTCCAAAACTGCATAACACTGCATACAAGCAGGATCCAGCAATTTTATTACAGCGGAACCTCATTATTATTGGGTCACCCTCGGGACTGGGCCAAAACTACCTAAATAACGAGGTGACCTTATTAGCGAGCATAATGTCCTAAATTTTGCTGTTCTGGAAATAATTTGGGTCTGTCTTAGGGTGACCATAATTGCTGTCTAACTAAGATGACTGAAAAGTGAGGTTCGACTGTACTATTAATGGAAGATGCTTATATTGGATTTCACTCGTAATAGTCAAAACATTCAAATGTGGCATCTCGCTACATCAAATAAATATCAACATAAAATGAGCAAAACTATTCCCCATGTATCGCATAGATATGTACACTGTCCATTACAAGCAATTTCTTTGATTTAGCCCAGCCCCCTTCATAACAGATGATTAACGTTTCTGCCCATGGAATACCAAGGCAGGAAGCTAAAACAGTGTTGGAAACAAAACAAAAACTACGATAAAGTAACTCGTTATAAGCCAGTGGGATGATGAAATACATACAGCTAACAGCGCTATGCTCTCACCTGCATACATGGGAACACGTATAACATAAATTTAATGCTTTGCAGTTTTATACGTATCTAATAACAATTTTAAACTGCTGACGACACATGTTTTATATATGTTCACTCGTTTTCAGCTTTTTCTGACTAGCAACAAAATTAAATAAATAAAACACAATAATTTACATCATCTGACAGCACCAATTCACTGGTTTCTTAACAGTATCCACCAAACGCAGCACTTGATAATAGCAACAATATCGGCATTCTCTAGATACGTATTGTGCAAAGCTGTAGTTCTATTGATGCGCATCTAGCCTGCTTCTCGGAAACAATCTGGATGCGACAAAGCCACGTAGCGTGCTTCGTTTGCAAACATCGAACATCTAAACTCACCGTCCGGGGATTCCGGTGAACCTATGCAGGGACAAAGGTCAGAGGTTATGTTTATAGGTTCACGATAATGCTGCCCCCAACAGTTCCAAATATAAATTCGACCCCCTGACATTGCTGTAGCTTGTACACTTACAAAATAAACTTTACTATTCTATATGGTGGATTTCCTGTCACACGTTTTACAAATTTTACTGCAGCACTTCATTTCAGGTAATGCTGGAATACATTACATCCTTATTGTTAAAATATCAATTCCGTTTTACATCACTACTGTTTACAACGATTTATAAAACAAATTACTGTACTGTAATATTAATCAAAATAATGTGTTTTATGGGATGGGATGTCTATTGATAGAGAGGCAACCCATGACGTGTAAGCAAGTAAAGAGACTTACTGGGATGGATCTTCTTGCCGCGATACCTCCAGGACACTGTGGGTGTAGGCTGGCCACTGACTCGGCAGATGATCAGGGAATCACTGTAGATACGTGGGAACTGTTCATTCGGCACTTCATCAAATGTAATATCCTCTGGCAAACATAGTCATCACAGCAAGTTTAGTACACATGTACAGGGAAGAAATCATCCATCTACCGTCATCATTATGAGTGAGGGTGAAATGGCTATTTCGAATATTGTGGCACTTCAACAAAGTCATTTAAAGAGTCAAATGCAATACAGTTCCAAGGTTGAATATAATGTCTTTAAATAAGAACATTTTCTTAATACACAACCAGAAATTGTTGACTCACCATCAACGTTTTTTTCTGGTTGTGTACTAAGAAAATGTTGTTATTTTATTTTTTCTAATGAATATAATTTAATTGTTCTATAAAAGAATGTTACAATTATCATTACTGCTCGTTGTAGACAGGGTTTTAGGATATTGCAATTATAATCACATGATATTACAATTTGCAATTACAGGTGCAACAATGTTCAACAATTTACATTGACTGTACCATTAATTAGAAATTACAGAATTACAACTTAACCCAACCTTATTAACTCCATACATGCATGCTCCAATGCACACGTTTAACACACTAGAAATATAACGTATTAAGCAGCCTCCTAAAAATAAACAGAGCATACTATTGTCTGCTACGAATATGAGTTATGTATCGGCACAATTGATTATTTCCAGACATTTCAGCAAAATTCCGAAACAAGGTCAAGACAACTTGTGACTTACTGAAGAGCTTCAACTTGGTCATTTTATCAATGCGATTTCCGTCAATCTCGCCTTGACACGTGTACGTGCCGGCATCGCTGTTCTCAATCGAAGAGAAATAAAGTTTCAACACCTGTACGCCTTCAGACTCCAGGTACACCCTGCAATTAGAGGCAGTGCTGAGTAATCATGGTGACCTTGTGTTTCAAATCGCCTTATGTTTCAGAAATTGGGAACCTTCAGGTTTTTTAGCATTAAAAACCGGTTCTTGAATGGCCAAGGAAAGAGACAGAAGTAGAAAAATGAAATGTTTACGATCAATGGAACTGAAGTAGAAATTGCTCTTCATTGCAATTCTCCATTAAGAGCTTGTGGAATGGGAATAAACGATATCTGTATGCAGTGGGCATAATGGAAACTCGAATTGGATTTAGCAGTCTACCGCCCAGCAGATGATTTCCTGCAGTAGTCTATTAATCTGCTGGTTACAGTCTGACGTTGGTCAATTTATTATTTCCAAGTATCAAAGAGTGTTGTCATCTCAGCTTTAATAGGTGTGGAGTCCATCAGAGACCTTGGCGAGCATTTCAAACTGCACTACAAACTGACAGCTCAGTTCTCAAAGGGTCTATGTTCAGTAACTGCTAAGAAAAATATTTAAATAAATAATCTATTTCAAAAACTGTAAGACATTGTGTAATTTTCTTTGAAACAAATGTGAGTCCTGTATGCACTTGAGTCTGGTAAATGGTAACCCTAATAAAACTGCAAAATAAAATAGCAGTGCAGAAGAAGCGCCTACGAAACAAGTAGTTTTAAAGGGACATTGGCCTTTGTAGATTCTATAATGATGGTATGACAGAAAGCTTTAGTTAAACCGGTACACGGTACTTCATGTTTAAGACACACAAGGACCATTACTTGTATGAACAGCTGATCTGAAACCTTTCTGCATATAACAAAGTGCACAAGCATCAGATGTGAACAGAAATTTGCAAAATAACAGCGCAGTGAATGTGTAAGTTGCTGTCACGTGATCGACAGGAGGTTGCAATGCATGATGGGATGTTGATGAAAATGATATGAACCCTGGATGCCAGTAAACTCAAGATTCTTACCACTCGTGTTTAACCAATCACATGCATGAAAAATCCTGCTTGTTTCTCATTTTCAATTTTTGAGTAGCAACTTGAAAAGGAAATTGCAATATCATTACACAGAATGATGATGAGACATGTATCTATGTAGTTATATATAAAATGTAAACATGTGACACAGACATTTGATGACATTACAAGAACACTGAACCAATGCTAAACAAGAACACGTCACAAGATGTCGCCAGTCAAACTATGGTGACATATACACACAGACAACGCATGCGAAAGAAATAATTCAGGGTGAGGGGGGTCAATAGATGATGATTCTAAGAGGCAGGGGCACAGTGTGAAAACAAACAGCCAATGAAAAATTAACTTCGTTGACAAATGCCGTGATGGCGGTAACGAAATGAAATTTGACCGAAACGACATCGAACTGACGATACTACGGTATATGACGTTGCCAACTGACTGGCATAAGTCTAGGGCGGTGACAATGACAACTGGTATAAACGAAGGTGATGCCAGGCTAACATCGTAAAACCACTAGTAAAATGACAATGCAAATGATAGGAACGGGGGCAATCACTTACCGACTGTGGTGCAGCGACAAGCAAATAAAAAGGAAAGCAGCAAGGTAATTAAAGTCCAGCCGTGTGCAACAGTACAGTATTGGTATAGGACTGATAGAAAAACATCAAAAACGTCAATCAGCATCCCCTGTTGCCATGGCGATCGTGCCATGACAGCCAGATAAGATTAGGTGACGCTTGTGTTCGTATAAATTGATGCTCATTTTTTTTTCTCGCAAGGTTTCAATCAATTGCATTTAGAATCAGGCCAATACATGCTGATATTGTTATATTATCACCCACGTTCAATCGATATTCTTAGCAGAAATAGCAGTAAGTGAAAACGATTTCAATGCATAAATCAATTCATCCTAGGTAACCCACTCCACAATTTCAAATTCCATAGTACTTAATTAATTACCAGAGCTTTAGTAACCTCGCCCTTTTCATAAATCTAAGCACTTTGAGACGAGCTTCGAAAAACAATAAACCCAAGAAAGACAGGACCACGTCTTTCGAGATCTTTACGATATATAATCTAGGGAGTGTTTCACTACGATAATGAATTCATAAGAAAATCCATTACTAATCAGAATCAATTGTTAAATATATGGAGCTTTTTCAAAAGGCAAATGGTTGCTACAGTATCACGGAAGACATTATTTATTTGATTCACGTGAAAGTGTCCCAGTGGCGCGTCCTGGTGTTGGCATTACCGGTCAGGAGTGAGATAGGTTTTAATTAGCAAAATCAGCGCATAAGAATGTCAATAAAACAGTCGCCTGTATTGCTCACAACTAAACATGACTGCTTATAACTAGTACAAAATGGCATCTTTCATGTTTTCCTTACCTGCCAGACCTGTCAGTAATCTCATTTCCATCCTCGTCAAACCACTTGAGATGTGGATCAATGTCTGGACTGTCCAGTCCCTCCGCCGAACAGGTCAGCATCATTTGCATCTTGAGTGCCTTGGTCTGTTCATCCCCAGGCGGACTGATGCTGATGTCCTGGGCCCCCGCTGCAGCACAACATGAGGAAGGCTTGGGCAAGGATTTTTCTGTTAAATTTACCTATTTCAGTTCGTACTCCAGCCCTTGCGATTGCATGTATTGAAATAAAATTTGCACCAGTAAAAACGTCAATATGTTGTATCTTCATACGTAACATTTTGTTCTGATAACTAAAAAACTACGAGTTCAGTAGGCTTCCAAAACAACCCATGAATCAACGATCTACAGTCTGTGGCGACATGCTGCTTATGTTAAGACGCTATGTTGTTACGTTGGCACTGAGCGCAACACTGCGCTTTGGTCAGGTCGCACCGCATAAATTTTAGTCATATTTAGTCCGAGTAAAGTTTATATTGATGAGGAATGGTATTTGGAACAGTGTTAAGCACTCGTCCGAACAAAAAAAATGTGCCGGTCACATGCAAATGTAACATAAGCTGTGTAACTGTCATCTTTTGGTAATAACTTCACTATTTCACATCAGATCGACTAGTGCTTATCACCAACTGATTCGGCATTAAATTTGGAAT
>OZ023217.1:12426499-12526064 GCA_963995525.1 Escarpia spicata
GTGTTGAAGAAATGTTCTCGCTGTGTTACATGCTTCAGCATCTGCAACAAATATACAAACATCTTCACAATGATAGAAGTTATGGTCATTCATTGAAATGTGTTTGTTTGTGTTAATTAGCTAATATTAACTTATTTAGTTGGTTACTTTTACTAATATATGACTTGTTTTATTATTAATGACCTTAATTAATATGTATGTAAACACTAAACAAATTATAGAAGTAAATACAAAAGTTAAGGCATTTTACCAATACGGCCATTAAACTATTACTGTATATAATTTAGTATATAAACTGTAGTAATAATAATATAGATATATATATATATAATGTGTTACCACCACCTTAATACGGACTTGCATTGGTCCAGAATGTATTTAATTTTCCTGCTAGTGCTAGGACAAATGTATTTTTTTTAAATCAATAAAATGAGAAAAAAAATATAAAACCAACCAGTAAATATAGTCAAATAATTGGGTTACAGAATGGTTTCACATGAAAATGGTAAATGTTAAGGGTACAAGTCCCTCATGGGTGTAGACAAATATTTACTGGGCCCTCGAAGACAGTTGAATAGAAAACATACCTAAAGTTGGACAAATAATCCTGTAAGAAGACCAAATCTAGGTAACATCGAACATAAAATGTAATCTCAATGTCATACCCATCTCAAGGTCACACCATATTGAGGTCAACTTTGGGGAGAAATATTTTTACAAATATATTTTGACAAGTGATAATGTTATAGCAGTGTTTAACTGCATTTCAATGCAGTGATCCAGCCCCCAGTATGAACGTATGCTACACAGCAGGCTGTGCTGTACAGATTTGGTATCATTTTCAAAAAATTCAAATTGTCATAATTTTTGACTGTATGAAGATATTTAAATTCTGTAAATGTTATCTTATTTCTTATTATACCTACAATCGACATTGCGCTATTATAAATATGGCGAAGCTATTGTTGATTTTTTTGCAGGTCCATAACAAAGGTGTTTGACTCCAATATATCAGCTGATAGGTTGGATTGGCTTAGTTTACAACTGCACTCTAATCTTGGGTTTGCTATCACAAATAAGCTCATTTACACCTGGACTGTTGGGTGCCTGCAATCTGTCATGTGTGGTCTCGCACATTAGTGCATGATTATCCACATTGTCAGCATCAGGTTTCCTCTTCACTCACTGACTCAGTGACCTCTTACACAAGGACATGTCATTAATTTACTTCCAGGCTCAATGTGCAAAAATAGAGTACCGGGATAGGTGTGATTTGAAGATGATACCATTCTCTAACATTTTTGCATCACGTTGTCACATTAGATATTTAATCAGGCTTTGTAGAACAGCATTAATTAACATAATCATACGAAGTAATTACATCATTACAGGATATAAATGCATTTGTTTAAATGCAAGGAGCATAGTAAACAAAAGAAGTGAACTAAACATTATGGTAGAAGATATTGACCCTCACATAATAGGTATAACCGAATCGTGGGCCACCACTGATATATCAGATGCCGAATTGGGACTAACAGGATATGTAATGTTTAGGAAAGATAGAATAGGAAGAAAGGGAGGTGGAGTTATTTTATATATTAAAGAATCTATCCAGGCTTATGAAATAAAATTAGAAAGAGAAGCAGATTGCAAAGAAGCTGTTTGGTGTAACATAGTTACAGGAAACTCAACGTTAACAGTTGGGTTAATTTATCGAAGTCCAAACATAAGCATAGAAGAGAATGAAAAAATACAAAACGCTATAAGGGAAGTAAGCAAACGGAACTGTATTATTATGGGGGATTTTAACCATGGGCATATACAATGGAAATCTCTACAGAGTATGGGGAATGAGGACCACAAGTTTTTAGTTTTAGTACAAGATAGTTTCCTTTCTCAACATGTGCTAGAACCAACCAGGGGAGAGAATGTGTTAGACTTAGTTTTGTCCTCACAGAAAGAATTAGTTGACAATGTCAAGATATGTGAGCCACTGGGGAGTAGTGATCACAACCAGATACATTTTACCATCAAAGTAAAATCAGAAAGGAATAGTAAAAAGCAGTATAGGAGAAATTTCCACAAAGGAAGGTATAAGGACATGAGGAAATATTTAGCAAAGATAGACTGGAATAACACACTGAAGAATAAGACAGCAACCGAATGCTGGAATATCTTAAATAGTGAAATTAAGTGCATAGTCGATAAATTTGTACCTTTCAAAAAACAAGGGAAACGGTCTAAAAAGAAACACTTATCGAAAGAAGCCATTAGAAAAATTAAGTATAAACAAATGATGTGGAAGTCATATAGATGTACTGGAAATGATGAAGACTACAACATTTATAAAGAAGCACTTAATCAAGCTACAGCTGAAATTAGAAATTCAAAGAGAAGCTATGAAAAAAAATTAGCTAGTAATATAAAACATGACAGTAAGAGTTTTTATGCGTATATTCGAAGCAAACAGAAAGTTCAGGATAAGGTCGGTCCTCTAGAAGATAGTGCTGGAAATACAATATCAGAGGGATTCTTAATGGCAGAAGACCTGAATGAGTATTTTAGTTCAGTGTTTACCAGGGAAGATATTAGTTCACTGCCAGTACCAGAGGCTAAGTTCAAGGGGGCAGATTCAGACTATTTAGGACAGTTAGTTGTAACCTCGGAAATGGTAGCTAAGAAAATAAGGGCTATGAAGGATAATGAATCACCTGGAGTGGATGGTATTCCACCCAAACTACTATTGGAAATTGTAGAACAAATTAGCATACCACTTGCAACAGTTTTCAACTTGTCATTAGAAGAGGGAGTGGTTCCTTTAGAATGGAAAGAAGCAAACATTATACTGTTATTCAAAAAAGGTTCGAGAAACAAGGCAAAGAACTATAGACCAGTGAGTTTAACATCAGTGATTTGTAAATTATTAGAAAGACTAATTAAAAGATCACATGGTGGATTTTCTTGTTAAACAAAACTTGATAAACCCATCTCAACATGGTTTTTTTTAAGCGAGGTCATGCTTAACAAATATGTTATGTTTTTTGGAAGACATCACTAAGTGGGTAGATGAGGGATCACCAGTAGATATCGTCTACTTAGATTTTCAAAAAGCTTTTGACAAAGTACCACATCAAAGATTACTGCTTAAACTAAAGGCCCATGGCATAGGAAATGGTATAATAAACTGGATAAAACAATGGCTGATTGACAGAAGACAACGTGTAGTAGTTGATGGGGAGGCTTCAAACTGGAAATCGGTATTGAGTGGGGTACCACAGGGATCAGTACTAGGACCTATATTATTCTTAATATATATCAACGATTTGGACGATGATATAACAAGCAAGGTGTTAAAATTTGCGGATGATACAAAAGTGTTTAGAAGGATTAAAAGTGATGGAGACAGACAGCATTTACAAGATGATCTTGATAGGTTGATCAAATGGTCTGAAAAGTGGCAAATGCTGTTCAATTTTGGGAAATGTAAATGCCTCCACACAGGTCATGGGAATGAAGAGGTAAAATATAAAATGGGGGGTACTGTTCTAAGTACTACTGTAAAAGAAAAGGACTTAGGGTTAACCATTAGTGCTGATATGAAGGTTTCAGAGCAGTGCGGAATTGCAGCGTCAAAGGGAAATCAAATCCTTGGATTAATTAGGCGAAATATAGCGTATAAGAAAAAAGAATTAATAGTACCGCTGTACAAAACAATAGTGAGGCCTCATTTAGAATATTGTATACAAGCATGGAGGCCATATCGCAAGAAGGACATAGATATGCTAGAAAGAGTACAGAGGAGAGCGACTAAAATGATACCAAATCTGAGGGATCTTAGTTACGAAATACGCCTAAAAGAATGTGGTTTAACAACACTAGAGACCAGGAGATTGAGAGGAGATCACATAGAAGTGTTTAAAATATTGAATGGTTATGAAAATATTGATAGAAACATTTTTTTCTCAGTTAAGAAAGATAGAAGGACCAGAGGACATGAAGCTACATTAGTAAAGGAGCAGTGTAGATTAGATATAAGAAAGTTCTCATTCTCACAAAGGACTGTAAATGAATGGAACAGATTATCTCCTGATTGTGTTGGTGCTAGTAGCGTGAATATGTTTAAAAATAAAATCGACACACACCTTAAAAAGGCGGGATACATGTAGATAAAAAGTATTGGACTCTCGATAAGCCAAAAGGCTTCCTTGTCCAACTGCCATCCAGAGTAATTTTCTGGATGGCAATCTTGTTAAATCTTGTTAAATCTAACCATGATGCCACGCCAGGGCTGGAGTGCCGCACTGACAACTCAACCCCAAACTGAATAGTTCTTTCTACCTATAATTATTATAATAGCTTTGTTATTATCATTACATCCCCTTGTTACACAAGAAGTGTTAGGGATCATCGAGATGTAACTTATGCATTATTGTTCCAGTTGCACTGACGTATTACAGTTCGAGTTGCAACTTATAGCCTCTTATAGTTCAAAACGGAGGGGCGGTGTCACTGCCCTCCCAGATCTTGTACGATAACACGAGTCCGGTTCAACTGTTACGTGTTTCACTGGCCTTGCAGACCGGATCTCACGATTGGCCTCGCGTTCTTCGACGGGTTCTTCGGCCGGTATGTCAGCTCCCTCAACTTCGTCACCGTTGAACCTGTGAGTCTCGCCGGTTCTGCGAATGCGTCATCGATTATGCCGCACGGTGTTTCCGTTCTGCTGTTGTACATCGTACGACCTCGGCAGATTGTCGCACGCGTTCTTGACAACAGCCGGCTTCCACGACCCGGTGTCGTGGTCACGTATACGGACATGTTGATCGCAAGTTGTTGTCGTTGTAGCAATCGTCGTCTGATGTCGTCTCGGTTTGGGTGAGTGTCCCGTATCCTAACAGGAAGGTCCGCCTTCAGTTTCCTGGCATACAACATATCTGCGGCTGAAGGTAGGTAGCTATCGATTTGTGTTGATCGCAACATCAACAGTGCCATCGCCATGTCGATTTTCGCCGCACTAGCTTTCTTTCGCGTTCTCTTCACCGTCTGTATTTGTCTCTCCACAAAACCGTTCGACTGTGGGTAGTGAGGACTTGACGTTACGTGATTAAACTCCCACTGTTGTGTGAATCGCTGAAACTCACTGCATCTCTACTGGCTTCCGTTATATAGGACCCCCTAGCACGTGACCTTGACCTGTGACCTTATCTGCAATACATATTTTTCGAATTTGCATACTAGTATGCCACGGACACGTGTGGTCACTTGAAGAATAGTTTTATTATTATCTTTGACCCTCAAAACATGTGTCTAGACACCTTAATTGTTCAGTTATCTGATATAATTATAATGAAATATAGATTTTTCGATTTTTTTCGGTAATGGCGGCACTGATTTGCATAAAATTTGCATTGCACGACTTTTTAACATAGCTCATCGTTTTCTACGCATTTTTTCCGATCTAGAGACGCCGATTAGAATTGATTTCCGGGGGGTGCACGATACCCCCCTCTTCCGACTAGATGTTATGGTCGTTTTTACGTTTGATATATTCATGTTCGTTGACCGATGGTGTTGCAATTTTAATACACATACAGTCGACGCAGCCGATAACGTTAGGGAAGTTTGCGATGTGGTGAAATTTAACTCTCATAGCTTCCGTCTCGTCTACTTGGGGGAAGCGCCTACGTAACGTGGCAGCAGCCTGGCGAACGAACTCTCTGAACAGTTCTACTCACGGTTGCCTTGCTAACACAAAACAAATCGCCTACAACCAGCTGGAAACATCCACATAACAAAGTACCGTAATGCGATGAGTATTTGCAGTTAAGGAACCCTTCCATGACAATATCGAAATGTCGTCACCGACTAAATCTATTAAATGCCTGATATTCTCCCGACGAAAACGATACCGGTCAAACAACTCAACGTTGTCGTATACATCAAAATCAAATTGGTGTGTCATGTCTCTAAACACTCTCTCTCTCCCCGGTAGTTTATCCGATGAACTGTGCCTGTGGTCGTAAAGCCGCCATTAAGAACAACTTAGTGGAGTTACGCCACGGGGGTAGGTGCCGTAAGCTAAGTGGACGACATGAAACGCGAAATTGTCTACGATGACCTTCGTAGCGCTAAGTAATCGTTCGTAGCCGCTAAGTAGGCTTCATGAAAACGGCTGGCTTCCTCTTGTCAGTGCCCTACCAATTACTCTTGGTTACACAGCAGCCTGGGGGACAGAACAACAGAGAGCTAATTTATCCGTAGCATCATTGCATCCCTGTCCTCCAGGATGCTTTCAAATGTTACTGGTCACCTTTTTATGGCAGCACCACCATTCATTTGACACAAACACTTGAGTTAAACTGGTTCCGCAGAATGAGGAATTTAATAATAATTCAGAAAAATCTAATTTAGGTATGTCAACTGGTTTCTTAACATAACTTCACAGGATACAACTGGCAAAATGAAGTTAGTTTTGTGTGCGATTCTTTGTGTGTACATATAAAACATGAGACAATTCCAGGGTGTAACCGGTTCAGCTGCATTCCCAACTGGAGTCTTCAAGGGCTAACATAAGAGTTCGCATATGTAGTATGGGCCTAGATGCTACTGGAGTCTGTTGCTGCAAACAATGACTGCCAAACATGAAAGCAGTGCCTGAGGGAGATTCAGCTGAAGAGATGTATTGCATCCACTTCTGACCAGGCTCTTCTGTGGTGTGTTAATCAAGGTTGTGTATACAGTGTGCCATACTGACATCAGGGATTATCAATTAGCTTATCAAAGGGCAACCATCAAAGTATATATTCTACTCAGGACAAAGGAGATAGCCTTCAGAACAAAGGAGATGGATGTCCAGTTATCAGGACAAAGGAGGCAGATGGAATATCCATAGCAGCTATCACAACAAAGAAGGCAGTTAACAGGACAAAGGAAATAAAGTCCAAGATAAATTGAATTATATTTACTAGAACATAAATAATCTTGCAGCATTAGACACAGCACTGGACAACTCTTTCAGCACTGGATAACTTTTGCCACACTGGACGATTCTTGCAGCAATGGATAACCCTTGCAGCACTGGAAGACCCTTGTAAAACTGGAAAACTTTTGTCTTGATCAGTTCTCAACAAAATCACTGCCAACACTTCACAGGGCGGTTATTAAGTTCCAATACTAATCAACACTGACTGATGGGTAAGGTCCAATACCCACTGGGTACCAAGTTGGCTTAGGCTCCACAGTGGTCAATGGTTATTTATTTAGCAGAGATAAACCAACAACTGACTGGGACTCCAACTGTGATCAGTGCTTCTTCTGACCTTAGAACAGTATTTCTAACGCCCAGCACGCAGGCTGATTATGTGGAACTATGCTCTTGATATATTCGACCAGTGAACTCATTTTTAGCATATTTGTAAGACATCACTGGTATTGGTGCACAGCAAAGAAACTTGCACAGACGTTAGGTTTTTTCAGAAAAGCTGTAAGTGTAAAGCAAAGGGAAGGCGGGCAGGCAGGACATAAAATGCATGTGGTTTCCACGGTGACACAGATCCTGTGCTGCATAGTTTAGTGATTTGCATATCTCAGTGATGCACCAGGCTACTATGGGTTCATTCTACACCATCCATCTTTTGTCACAGGCTAAACTGATCTGGTGAACAGATTTGTGAAATCTTTATCACATTGACCAAGAAAAAATGTGTGAGTTATAGTACACAAATTATAGTACAGAAAAAAACAACTACTGGCTGCGTAACTTGCTCCACTATCTGACACTGCAGTATTCCAAAGATAATGGGAAAAATGCGTTTCTTCATTACAAAACTAAATTACATACTGCTATTGGAGCCACAGCTTAAAGGCCATATCCTGGGGGGAAAATGCTACTAAATATAAAAATATGCATGTACATATGTGTTGTGCAATATAATGACAACCCAGAAACCACACGTTTGCTGAAACATTTCTAAAATTGACATTAAATGGGACCTGTCCTGGCGCAGGATTCGAAAAGTCTGTTTTCCGAAAATGCCGCGAGAGACAGAATCGTGACGTCAGTTGTGGAAAACATTCTCGAGATCGCAAGCGTTCTCGGCGGCTGGATTTCTTTGGTGGATATTTAAGCTGGTATACATTCATTCACATATAGAAATGGTGAACAAATGTGTTGTTGGAATCTGCAACAATTCTGACTGGCCATTCTGTGCACGAATTTCCCAAAGAGCCAGTTACTCGGCAGAAATGGAAACGTTTTGTTCGAAACAACAGGGCCGACTGGACCCAAGCTACGGCAACTAGCATTATTTGTGGTTCGCATTTCGTTGCGCCTGGCGACTTCGAAGGCTTCGTACAATGGAAGATGGGTTTCAGGCGTAAGTTAGATGTAAAGAAATCTGCCGTTCCTTCGACGAACACAACAGAGGCGAAGGCGATTCGGTTACCGGCGAATCTGCGCAAGTGGGCCCGATCAGTTGTCGGAGCTTCTTCACTGGTTCGTGTCTATACGGTGTCACACTAACTGGCTAACATCAACATTGTCGATCTCGGCAATGTCATCCTCACTGTCACCGAAATATATATGATCAAACGTTTCGTGATCCGCGTCAAAATTGATATCGCTCTCTGAACTACTCGAGTAAGCCGCCATTTGTATCGAGTTGTTTACATGAAACCGCGCGTTTCAGCAACAAATGCAAACCCGGCATCGCTCGGGAGTTTCCGTAAAATGGCAAATTTAAAGGCTCCTTTTATGTCGTATGCTCATATACCATATTTAAACATTTTAGCAATATCATCATTTGAAAGGGCATAAACCATTTGTTATTAAGGAAAAGAGCACATTTTATTCCAGGATATGGCCTTTAAGAGTATCATTATAATAGAAATGTAATGAAGATATTCCAAGAACAGCAAACCCTAAAAGGAAGATCTTGTGTAAAAATAGGAAACAAAGAGCAGAATTCGTAAGCCATGAGATGAGAAAACATCTTGTGACGATGGGAAAGAAGCAGAGGTCGGCAGAGAATCAAAATCCTGTAGTTCGGTTAGGAAGAAGCACAACAGAACTGTCGCAAGACACATACAACTGGGGATATTGGAAGGCCGTGATCGCCAACGTCTGCAGCAGACCTGATGATGATAAATACAACCAAATTATAGGTTTGATTAAAAGTTATCTTATTCTCAGACCAAATGTTCCTTTACAGGAACCCAGGTGCTTGGCCAATACATGACACGACATCTATCCACCAATGGTCGTGTGAGTAGCCGTGGTTACAACAGAGCACCTGACGACAACGCTGTATATGGCGCCGGTGGTGGAGACAGTAAGACGGGATCAATGAGGCCCAAGAATGCCACTGAGTGAAACGCAATAAACATTCCGTGTTAATCAGACAGCTGTCTGAATGGGGGCAGACAGTGAACAGAATGCACACCCATCAGAACATTGGTCATGTCAGTGTCAGGGGATTGATTCAGTAATAGAAGAATAATTTCATGGTGTTGTTCTTCCTCCTGGGCTGAGGTCTAGTTGGGATGAGGTCTAGCTCCTGACCTGCTGCACTGCTCTTGTTGCCCTCCACTGCTGCATATCAGCACCCCCACTCCTCTTCATCTACCTGTCACCTTCCTACATCTTTATAAAAATGAAATCCCTCTTTATGTAGTCCTCTCATCTCGGCTTTTGTCCTCCCTCAAGGCTTGATGTTTCTCTGCCCTCTTTGGTAGTCTAAATTATTAAATATTTATAGTAACAATAAGGGAAGGGATTGGTCTTCTCTTTAAACAATTGATAAGTACAGTAAATCAACAATACTAATCTGAATGGACCAGGACCTCACCCAGGATCACATTTTTTCCAGTCCAAATTTTTTCAGGCATGCTACGAAGTGCGGTCGGGCACGTGATTGAACGCGCGATCGGATGCGGGATAGGACATGCAACTATGAGTATGTATATATATATATATATATATATATATATATATGTATATATATATATACATACATAAACCAGAATGGTAAATTTTGATAATCATACTTAGTGTGTCGAATCATAAAATATGAAAATAAACTAAAAGTATAGTGTACATATTACCATTTATGAAGACAAGGCAGGAACATGGCTGAATGCATATCTCACGTGTGATCAGAAATGTAAGTAGCATTTTTCGTGTCAAATGGTGCATTGTCAGTTTAAAAGTGAAAAAAGAAGCCCATTTCTGATCAGAAAAGTAATATTTTATTTCAAAGTTAACTTTGAAAAATAATACATTCTGTCAAATATTTAAAATATCACAACGTTATGATCTCTGCATCTAAATAATACTGTTTACTGTGTGGTTAACTTTTCTAATAACATTTATTTGTGAAATATTTGCAACACAATAACAACCGTACATAATAAATTTAGATAATACAATAATTCCTGTCACACAATAACATACGTGTCTGGTTGTTCCTCGTGCAGCAGTGCTTAATATAGACACTGACAAATGTAATTTACACAAGCAATCATATTAAGAATTATGAATGTTCAAGTCACTGATGCTGTTTCATTTTAGCTAGCGCCAGAGCCATTGATATATAGAGTTTGGCCATTGAGGTTCCGATTTCTGATTGGTCGATGACTGTGGACGCCATTTTCGGTCCAACGCGTCCTCAAGGGAGAACAGGATGCAATGCCGTGTTGTTCTGCTTGGGGATGCTCTAATCGTAGCGAAACTGGTGTACGCTTATTCGGGTTTCCTTTCAATAAAAGCAGGAGGAACGTATGGGAAGCGAAATTAAAACGGGAAGGTTGGATACCAAAGCCAGGGGGCTCAAAACTGTGCGAGGTAGGTGGCGATATTCAAGGTTAATCATGCAATAGTAGTGGTTCGCAATTTTGCCGTACGCAATAGGAAAAGCTCGTTTAAAGAAAAAGCTAGATCTCTAGCGTACGTAATATCTTCCCTGGTAAACACTGAACTAAAATACTCATTCAGGTCTTCTGCCATTAAGAATCCCTCTGATATTGTATTTCCAGCACTATCTTCTAGAGGACCGACTTTATCCTGAACTTTCTGTTTGCTTCGAATATACGCATAAAAACTCTTACTGTCATGTTTTATATTACTAGCTAATTTTTTTTCATAGCTTCTCTTTGAATTTCTAATTTCAGCTGTAGCTTGATTAAGTGCTTCTTTATAAATGTTGTAGTCTTCATCCTTTCCAGTACATCTATATGACTTCCACATCATTTGTTTATACTTAATTTTTCTAATGGCTTCTTTTGATAAGTGTTTCTTTTTAGACCGTTTCCCTTGTTTTTTGAAAGGTACAAATTTATCGACTATGCACTTAATTTCACTATTTAAGATATTCCAGCATTCTGTTGCTGTCTTATTTTTCAGTGTGTTATTCCAGTCTATCTTTGCTAAATATTTCCTCATGTCCTTATACCTTCCTTTGTGGAAATTTCTCCTATACTGCTTTTTACTATTCCTTTCTGATTTTACTTTGATGGTAAAATGTATCTGGTTGTGATCACTACTCCCCAGTGGCTCATATATCTTGACATTGTCAACTAATTCTTTCTGTGAGGACAAAACTATGTCTAACACATTCTCACCCCTGGTTGGTTCTAGCACATGTTGAGAAAGGAAATTATCTAGTACTAAAACTAAAAACTTGTGGTCCTCACTTCCCATACTCTGTAGAGATTTCCATTGTATATGCCCATGGTTAAAGTCCCCCATAATAATACAGTCCCGTTTGCTTACTTCCCTTATAGCGTTTTGTATTTTTTCATTAAAGCGCCATTAGTTGCGTTATATATATATAGTATACGATAATAATTTTGGTAGGTACGCAACGTTTTTTTTATTTATGCCACTTATGATTAAAATTGTCCATGTTGTATTATTAAGCAGTTATGTCTTATGACATATGCTATAGGCCCGGCCCTGTTTTTTATTAACCTGATTATGGATAGATGAGTTTGGTAAAAAAAGCAAGTTGTTTTTCGGCTTTGCTGTTTGATTCAGTGCCAATGGCAATGGTAAACATAGGAGGCTAGCGCGAGATCCAGGAATATATATTTTTTTAATGCTGCGACTTAGCTTGTTTAACTACCTGTCTAAGGCTAAGCATGCCAGTCATACTCATAATATCACTCATGTTGTTAATGTCGGTGTTTACCACTTCCTTTTAACTATTCAGCATTTATTTAAGCGTTTACTGATCCCATAATGGTATTATTATAATTATGGCTTGAATGGGCTATGTCTGCTTTTGCAGGTTGTGGCTATTTTTGCTATGGTTATGTAAATATGCAATTTTAGCAAAATTTGGAAGAAATTATTGCATATGAGATACACTTGCAGATTAATTAACTATTATGTAATCGGTTGATCAATTTAAGTGATTTACTAAAAGTAGATGAGTTGTTTTGAATATATTTATGATGATTGACCACCACTGCAAGTAATTGCTATACATCATATTCCATGGTTAGAAAACATATTTTTGGCAAAGTCCAAATGCAATAAATGTGTAAATATCAAAGTACTTTCCTGGCATGATTATTACAAATAATCATTTATTTAATTTCAGGCTCATTTTGAACACGACCAATTTGAAACACATCGTGTTGATGGAAAATGCAAACTGAAGCCAAACGCAGTGCCAACAATCTTCAGTCATCAACCAGCACCAAAGAGGCGCAAACTCCCCAGATATCATCCTGCTGCTGCTGCTGCCACCAGATCTCCCTGTCTGTCTTCGTCAGATCATCCATATTGTGCAGGTCCCCAAACAACTCCGTCAAAGGTGGATGACGAAAGTGAAAGTAAGTGGTTGCTGAGAATACATTGTCAGTTGTGCCAATACGTCCTGCTCATGCTTGTCACAAAAAGTGACAAAAGGGCATTGCAAAAAAATCAAATTCTCCATTATGATATGTTATGAAATCATAAGTTTAAGTAGTAATCCAATGTGTATTTTTGCACCACTAAACCATTTGCCATTCATGTTAGACACACATGCACACGCGCGCGCACACACACACATACACAAAACCTCAATTTCTTCTGAGCTACCAAATAATTTCCATTATTCTTAGAGATATGACCCTGAAATATAGCACAACAACAAAGACTACAGCATTTTGTTCCTACTGTGCATAGTCAAAAGCCATTTCTCAAACATTACTTGGAATACAGACTACTGATTCATTCATATGAATGGCTGTGGGATATATTAATTTGTTAACAATTCTTTGATGTGATGTAGAATCAAGTCTATTCAGATCATGTTTCAATAAGTACCTCGTTCAGAGATAATTAACAATCACTACTGGTATTGCATAACATTTTATTATATTCTAGGTGACACAAGTAGCACTACTAGTGACAGTCCAAAACCTACTAGCAGCAAGACATGCCCTGATGACATATCGCCACCATCTGAAAGAAGCCATGAGCTGAAAGAAGCACAAAGGAAACTGCGTGCCATGCAGATAAGGGTGACATTGTTGCAAAAACAAATGAAGCGTGTGAAACGCGAGAAAAGGGAACTGATTAAGAATCACGCAAAGTGCATGGTTTCCTTACGCAAATTATTTACTGATGACCAGCTACGTGCACTAGGTAGAAAGAGCATGCGAGGTAGCAAATGGAGTGCTAATACTATAAAGAAAGCCTTGCAGTTGCGTTTTGCATGTGGGTCAACTGGATATGAACAGTTGTTAGAGCAACAGTTTCCCCTGCCGTCATTGCGCACGCTACGGAGAAAAATGCAGGGTGTTGTGTTTGAACCCGGTGTTCTAGATGAAGTGTTTAGTTTATTACAGTTGAAAGTACAACAGTGGAAATCGCAAGAATGCGAGTGTTGTTTGACCTTAGATGAAATGGCACTTACCTCCAGTGTCGAATTTGACCAAAGTAGTGGTAAATTACTAGGTGACATTACCCTGCCAGGCCATACCGGCAATGCTACTCATGGTCTCGTTTTTATGCTAGGTGGTGTAACAACTCGGTGGAAACAAATTGTTGGCTATCATTATACTGGGAACTCTATCAATGGGACTGCTCTTAAAGATATGGCCATAGATATAATCAAGCATGCAGCAGCTATAGGATTACATGTAGTTGCTGTGACTAGTGACATGGGTTCTGCAAACAGAAGCATGTGGAAGAGTTTTGGTGTTATATGCGGTAAACATAGTCGCACAGTTAATAAGGTACAACATCCGTGTGATCCATCCAGGGAGTTGTTCTTTATTGCTGATGTCCCGCATGTCATCAAAAACTTGAAAGCAGCCCTTGTCAGTGGTCAGACTATCACTCTTCCTGACTATGCTGTTGAAAGCAACAACTTGTGCAGCTCAGAGGTGAGCATTGCTCCAGTTAAGGCTTTAGCACAAAGTCAGGAAGATCAGCAGCTGAAGATTGCCCCAAAACTAACAAGTGCTGCTCTCAACCCTTCCCACTTTGATAAAATGAAAGTGTCGCATGCCCTTAATATATTTAGTAAATCAGTGTCAGCAGGAATTCATTTTCTAGTAGAATCGAACCATGCAGGTACAAAGTCAGCTGACCTTGTAACTGCCTGGTTCATCGAACTGGTGAATAAGTGGTTCGACCTTATGTGCAGTCGACACCCTACAATGGCTCTAAGCAAAATTAATCCCTCGGAGCATGCCAGTGCTATATCATTTCTCAAATCTGTCATCCAAGTTTTTACTGGAATACAAATTGGTAATAAGTGGAAACCTGTTCAAACAGGTGTTATTCTATCAACACAGTCTATCATAGACATTCAGAATGAGTTACTTGACAAGGGCCACAGTTATCTGTTAACAGCTAGATTTACCCAGGATTGTCTAGAAAATCTGTTCAGCTGTGTACGCCTGAAAAACCCTGTTCCCTCTCCAGTTGAATTCAAATACGCATTGAAAATATTGACTGTTGCCCAGTTCCTGAAAACATCTACTACTGGAAATTATGAGAATGAGGAAGGAGAGTTTGTGGCAGACTTTCTTGATCAGCAGCAGGTCTCACCTAAGCTAGCAGAGTCAGACTTACTGTTACAGCCAATGATCTTTTCTGAAGCGAAATCTGTGAAGGAACTTGGTAGTGCAGAAGAGAACAGCTTATACTACCTAGCTGGATACTGTGTATCAAAAATCCAGAAGCATGACAAAGTTTGTGACAATTGCATCTCGAGTGTTGTTAGTTCCACTGTTACATCTCTTGATGCTGCCAAACTAACTCAGTTTAAAGAGTATAAGGATGGCAGCCTTACCCATCCAACAAAACAAGCATTTCAGGTATTGTTGGCATGTGAAATGGTGTTTCGTCAACAGCATGAAAAACTTCTTATGTCGCAAAGAAATGTAAAGGCATTCTTGGTGAATGTTTTTGAATTGGCAACTATGGAAGTCCAACTCCCACTTTGTCATACTATCAAACATAAGCTGATTGGGCGATATACTGTTGTTCGGCTGCATATATTTTCCAAGATGTTACGACTTGCAAGGAAGAATGCAAATTCAATGCATAAATCCGGTAGTGAACTTGGCAGTAAGAGTATGGCAATGAGACAGATGGTGAAACATATTAAATAGAAATGTGACACGTTGCATTTATTTGCACTGTAAAGTTCATTTGTAGTTGTAGTTGTTGTAGTGATAGTTGTTGGCACCATGCTAAATGTCAACATTTCACCTTGTTAAATGTGTTAACTTTGTAAGTCAGTTAGATGTGAAGTTATGCAAGGTTGAATTGACTGATTGAACCTTCAGGGTACTAAATTACCCGTGGTACGCATTGTATTTTCCAAGACGTTATAACAAGAAAGAAAGCAAATTCACTGCATAAATCTGATAGTGAACTGGGCAGTAAGAGTATGGCAATGGGACATATGGCGAAGCATTACATAGAAATGTAACATGTTGCACCTGTTAGCACTGTAAGATTAATTTTGTCATTATGGCATTGTGGGCATCATGCTAAATGCCAACATGTTACTTCTCAAAAGTGTTACTTTGTAAGTCAATTACATATGAAGTTGTGAGTGGTTGAATTGACCGAGAGGTTTAACATTGCAATCAAGTCTCTGAAATATTCAGGGTACTATATTACCTATTGTACGCATTGTATTCTCCAAGATGTTAAGAATTGCAAAAATGCCAATACACTGCATAAATCTGGTAATGAACGTGGCAGTAAGATTCGTGTTGGCATTATGGAGTTCAGACACATTGCTAAATGCCAACAGTTCACCTTGTTAAAAGTGTTACTTTGTAAGTCAATTACATGTGAAAATGTGTATGTGCAGCTTTGAGAATAAAGGTATTCGATTTTGCCAATATGTGTTAAATATGTACATACTACAGTGCATTTTGGATATGTTGAACTTCCAGGGACCCGTGGCAATACTTCTAGTTATCAGAAACTCCACTAATCAAGATCTGTTTTATGGTCTTATATGACTAGGACTAAAGAGAAAGATCGACATAAGCAAAAGTCAACTAAAATGACAGTTTGAGTTATCTGAAGCGCACTGTATATATTTAAACAGGGTCCCATAGAGACACAGTCATGCTGAGTGCTACTACTGTATATTAATATGTTGCCTACTGGTCTGTATAATAATAACCAATACCATAACAACATCATATTCGTTTAACAGAGGAGCAAACTTTCTCAATCTTTATGCAATGTTCACAGAGACACATCATCCCATTAACAAGCTGTAAGGCTTATACACCAACTCTCCACCCTTTCAAAGTGATGCACAAAATATCTTTAAAATATTTAAACATATTATATTGTTATATTAAGAAATATCTTTACTTCTAATTTTAATGTATGACACGTAGACCATTTTAATATGTGTGTATGTATATATATATATAAAATACTTTTATTTTCATGCATTGTGCGTATACAAATTATTAAGTATACTCACGACTGGGAAATTTGTACCAGGTCAAAAACTGTATCACTGAAATCTCGCCATTCCTGATCCTCTTACCTTTTTTGTGATCAGATTTATTGTTAAAACGACCTAAAATATTAGGATGCACGATTTATGTTCCCACCACACCAGTATATAAATAAATATTCATTAAACTGCTATAATAGAGAATACGTATGAAAACATTTCGTAAAAGTAGCATAACTAATATTAATCAGTCATCCATACATGCATAGACATGTGTGTAGTAATAATTAGACATAACGTGATGTATATGTAACGTTATCAGCTGTGCACTGAATCACTGTTGCTGCTGCTGCGCTGCAACTGGACCGAAAATGGCGCCCATGTTTTCAATTGGCCAAACTCTATATCAATGGCTCTGGCTAGCGCTATATATGACTCCATCCAACGGAATTTGTTAGAACTACAAAACGCGGGATATATCACTTTTAGCCAGGGTAACCTAGGCTGTTGTTATTCCTTCGAGTTTTGTGTTCGAAACGAATATGTACACTTATGCATGTTATAACGATGTGACAATTACATTTAATTAGCAACATGTCTTCAATGCGCTTAGCGGACAGCCAGACAACGATCGCAAAACGGTTTATGTTAGCGCCTTTCGCCCACGTCCCTGTTTACGTCGGTTGATACCAAGGTCAATGAGCCTATGTTTAGACAGGAGGCGTCACTGAGCGAAATCAAGTTACCACGTGCGTCAATGCATATGTTCTGGCTTGGCATGCCTCCAGAATGGCGGACTAACCGCTCCACTTACGTACTTTGAAGAATGGAAACAGCGCATGCTGCACCGTCTTGTATTGATACACGGTCTTTGCCTTTGGTTGACACGACTCACTAGATAGCACCGGCGCCATCACACTCGTAACAATTTGCCATGCGTGTTTTAAAAATCGTCATTCACCAAAATAAACGAATACCGTTGCATAGTAATCATGTTTGTTTAAAAATATCGCCAATAAAGTCAGTATCGTTTACTGAGTTTCCGTTCAAAAACACAAATCCCGTTTCGAAATGTCGATTACGCGGAATTCCATTCGTTTTCCAAGAACGCGTCGTAATCGGTAAGTGCTTAGTGTATCTCCTTGCCCTGATTTTGACTTCACATAGGATTATTTAGTCTACATAGACATAGGCAAGTGTTGGGTGCCTTTCAAGGAGCCAGGGCTAGCGGGTAGGCAATTACACTAGAAAATCGCCGTTAGCGCGTATATGACAATTATCTTAGCATGTCGAGGCTTGGCGTGTGTCGGAGAGCTGGCCAGGCGATCCGGGTGGGCGATTTTCAAAACCAGTCTCCGTAGATTTTGTAACTGGCTTCGCGGCAGTTTTAATGAATGAGAATGAGAGAGAGAGAGAGAGAGAGAGAGAGAGAGAGAGAGAGAGAGAGAGAGAGAGAGAGAGAGAGAGAGAGAGAGAGAGAGAGAGAGAGAGAGAGAGAGAGAGAGAGAGAGAGAGAGAGAGAGAGAGAGAGAGAGAGAGAGAGAGAGAGAGAGAGAGAGAGAGAGAGAGAGAGAGAGAGAGAGAGAGAGAGAGAGAGAATGAGAGAGAGAGAGGGGGGGATATCACAATGTGGTGACCCGGTATTGACAGGAGCATATTGATAGAGACATTGGTAGGCAGTGTCATTTGTCATTCTGTATCAATGTGGTTGCTCTCAAATTTGGACAAATAAATTAGTAAATATGTTACGTATTGTGGAGTTTGCATGTTTAAGGAGACATATTACGATTAGTAACTACACATGAGGTTGGCGGTATCCCAGAGGGCCTCTGGTGTGTATTGCATAAACGGTACAAAACACAGATGGACGTACACTTACAGCTAGTACCCGTTACATTAATAGACAACAAAATACAGTCACCTTCTTAGTTCTCATGTCAACACAGTTGTGCGTATTGCATTAGTAAATTTGTTTTCCAGCAACATTTATACTATAAATTTGAGAAAAACACACGAGCAACACATTATTGATTATAGATTAAAACAGGAACAAACTAGAATTAGTGGCCACCATTTTGTTGCCAAATAAATCCCCCTTTTCCCAAAGAAACCTTGCTTAATTTCTAGGGAAAATCAATTTGGAAGACATGTATCAATTAAAGAATACTGTTATCAATACTCCAAGAGTGTAGATGAATTATTTACCAGGCCCTTGTGACTTGATGTTATCTTGATTTGCTTGCAATTAGGGACTGCTAGGATAATGACCATGGATCAACATACTCAGTCCACTAAATCAATACTACCAGGCAGTATCACTAGTCCTGATACTAATCACACTTGTCACATATTTGGTGTATTTGGTGTGTATTCAACAGTTGACATCCACTGCTTGACCTGTCAATCTCAAACTGAACAATTCATTAACCATTGTGGAAACTCTTTATACAGGTATTTATAAACTGCATTTACTGCCAAACACCAGTGTGATATGTATGCTTGCATACTGTGTTGTCTTTCAAGATAAATATAATAATCTAATCATGTCCAGTAATTTATTTATCAAAAGTAGATATCAACCATGAGCAGCTATGGGATATCTCATGTCAGACCTGTGAGCTGACCAATATTGAGAAAACAACTTATTTTTTAAACGTGTACCACACTCCGAGCTTCGGAAACAAGACACATGAATGATATGAGAAGACTGATTGAATTGTGCCTTTGGTCAACTGCAGGACAGGCAGCTGCTTAAGATGAGTTTATCTGGCTTTAACAAGATGGATTCATTAGTCACTTATACGTGCAGCCTCCTCCACATTGTTCTACATTACTCATTTTAATGTATGTTAAGAAAAAATCAAAACATGGCCCCTTTTAAAATTGTACGAAACCCCCAACTTGTTACATGTTGAATCCCTGAACAGTGGAAGTTTTTTTCTTCCTACTGTTTAATGCTGGCACTTTTCATGCATGCAAATTGGTTACAATTGGACCCTGGTCCAAATCTCTAAACTGGTTCATACCAGCTCTTCCAGAACTCTGGACTGAGACCAGCTTGACATGTGTTTTACTGTTGTGTTTATCCTTACTGCCTGACTGTGTGTTCTATCACAACCCCCATGGAATCACCCCACCCCCACTCCACCATCAACAATGAGTTCACTTCCTTTGAAGAAAAGCCTTTAAATCAGTGACCTATAAATCAAGCAGATCCAAAGAGGTGTTGGTGTGGTTAGCCTCGATTATACAGGCGACGTGAGGTGGCAGCATTCGCTTGGTCTCACTAGAGCCTGGGTTATTAAACTCCAGCCAATGTTACAGGTAGGGGGCTTTACCCCAGATTAGGGTAGAGACGATGGTTGGCTCCCAGGCCAACTGTGAACTTACAAGTTAAATAAGGATACACTTTTAACAGATAATACTATACTATAACAACTATTCAACATTAAACTTATATTGAAACATGTCACACCAAAAATAAACCGAAATTAAACTTTTTTTGTAGTTTAATGCCTTTTAATCACATGCATATTCACTAGGTGGCAGCTCTCCTGGCTGTCGAAGATTCCGTATTGACTTTCTTTGCTTATGCTCGAGCAGAAACAAAAGACTAAGTGTGAATAAGCATGATATAAATACCAAACAAGGAAAAATTTAACTAAGCAAAGTGTAACAGATGTCTCGCGTAACGGTTGGACTGCTAACTAATATATGTAGTTGCCAAAGTAGAACCAAGACGTGTTGATCTTGGTGGCTAAATCGGTAGCGTGTCGAGCTGCTATTTTAAGGGTCCTCGGTTCACAGTACATGAAATTGTGTTGGTGTTCAATTAGTTTAAGATTCATTTTATTTTGTATAATAATATTTCGGGCACTATTTCATAATTTCATTTCGTTATCAAAACATACATAATATATAAACATTCTGGGGGATAGATGTGCTAACTGGCAGTAAGCAGTCAAAACGCGATTCTGAGCCAAAATATCTTCCTGGCGAAATCACGCAGCCAGGCGAGAGTCGGTTAAGCGAGACTAATAATTATTAATACACTGCAAATCCTGACAATACGTCACATATAACTTGATTGACTTCATAAATTGATGACGCTTTAATTCATGTGTATACCAGTGTTGTCATCTAGCGGATAACATTCAGAAGGGCCATTCAGAGCCAGACTATCGTTCTGGCGAAGTCACGCAGCCAGAGTCGGTTAAACGAGACTATGGTGTGGTTAGTGACAGTATGTTCAGCTGTTATTGGAGGTGTTAAGGTGGAAGTTTGGTGTATGGCAAGTGTAGGGTATCTATTACAGTCTTGTACAGTCATATATGTCATGAACCACTAGCCAATCACAATTCATTCACAGATGACTTATGATGCGCAATTCATGTCAGCCCATGCACCAAGTTCCATCAGAATACTTTGTAGACCATAGATCATGCCAACTCATGCCACAACTTCCAGCATATCAGTTTGTAGACCACGATCTCATAGATCAGTTCAAACTTAAAACTTCCATCACAAACGTTTTAGACTATGATCTGATCTGACAGATCACGCCACTTCATGCATCAACTTCCAGCATTTCAGTTTGTTGACCACAACATCAACAGAGGCAGCAGTGACGTTTCCCTAACACTACATCCAGTCTTATTATGCTAGGCGCACACCAACCGACTAACGCCGATTTGACGTTCTAGTTGGCGTAAAAAGGGACTAAACGGCAATTAGTTCTGCCGACTAGTGCCGATTGCAACTAGCGCACACCAACCAGCACACACACCGACTGACGATCGTCGGTGCAATTCTGGTGGAAAATCCACTATAAATATGCATGTTTACTCGATGGTGTTTGCTCAATGCGTAATTTACAACGGAGAAAGGCATGATTTCCCAATAATAATGTTCGTGAAGCCAACATTTGTAGCTACTAATTTGAATGCATTCAAATTCCACACGTTCACTCACTCGGTCGTACTCATGATAAGTCAGGTTATACGTTTTCACAGTTATATATGCGGAAAACCCTACCAATACAAGATCTAATACACATATATGGCTATGTCTGCCAAATACTACCCAGTTATAAATGTCGGAACGATAGGTTCAGACGGCGGCGGCTATTACAGCAACCGAATTGTAACCGATATATCCTAAATGTCCGAACAATAGGCTCAGACGGCGGCGACTTATACACAGCAACCGAATTATAGGTGTCAGAACGATACATTCAGACGGCGGCGGCGGCTTATATACAGCAACCGAATTATAGGTGTTAGAACGATAAGTTCAGACATCCTCGCGCGCCAGGGGTCTCTGTTGCTGATTACGTCAGTGCCAGCCAGCCAGGCTGATCGATTTGCGAAACTCAAAATTTAAGCTTAGCCTATGAAATCGCTCACTATATCAGTGGATGGCAGCAGGTCAGGTGATCATAATAAAACTAATTTCAACCAACCGTGGCTCGTATTACATGCAATGTTTAGATAGTAGAAGCAATTATTCGAATACACAATACCGCTCAGCTGCTCGTGCTAATGGGCGAACGGGTCATTATATATTGGCATTCCCAGAAGTCGTTTATCCGTCTTCAAATCGGGGCGGGTATTTGCGCTGTTCTCACGGGTGACGCAGTCGCGGCTATCGAAGTCAATTACTAGTTTCACTCAGCTAACTTCCGCACTTCGCGTAGGAGATCTGCCAGGGCTAGTTTTGCATGGCAAACAGCCCTGGCTTGCGAGAACGAGTTCAGACGGTGGCGGCTTATATACAGCAACCGAATTATAGGTGTCAGAACGATAAGTCAGACGGCGGCGGTTTATATATAGCAACCGAGTTACTCACCGAGTCTGCGAATAACTGACTTTCACGGGTGTACTGCAATAGTCTTTTAGTACTTCGCGCAGGGCGCTCGGTGACAGTGCTTCATGAGAAAAGTTCCTCCGGCAGTGTGCCCCAGTAGTCGCCCCCCGCACCACTGGCCTGTGTTACACACAGCTCCAGCATGCATCTTCGGGCCTGTTCTAACAAACAGCTCCCTCGCAGTGTCTGGCTGCATCCCCCAACAGCCAGCCCTGGTCGTCATTAAAGCGCTCCTTATATACATCTAAATATGTAGCCTTGGGACAGACGCTGTTCCTTGATTATGTAATTTCCAAAGTCTTGGGTTCTCTAGACAGGTTGCCAATGAACTTACAGTAACCTTCTGAACAAAGGCCCTCTGTATAGGGCTCTTGCCTCCCCAAAACCAGATGGCCTCAAATGTAAACAAATCCCCCACCCCAGCTATAGCCATTTGCATATAAATTGGCTTTTAGGAGCACTACAACATTCAGTAATTAAGAATATCAATACGATACTAAATTATCTACACAGTAAACAATGCACTAAATAATTCATGTGCCTATCGAAAACGATTCGGGTCATTAACAAAGCTGACTGAGTCAGCCGCCTGTTTCAATCGTTTGACACCTGCAAACGCCGCTTAAATCTTACCTGTGATTGCAGAAATGACTAGCAGAAGTGGTAGGTGATACATCGAACGTAACATTTTATGTTTATTTTCGCAACACAGATCTAATCGGTTCACATTGTATCCAGTGCGTGACTAAAATCCAGCACCGAATTCTACGACGCACCACCACAGGTTTGGCGATGCTCGGTATCACTCCGCCGAACGAGTGCGTAAAAGGCGCAGCCGCCGAAACACGTACTGTAGAACAAATATTTGTTAAAACTCGTACATGGACAGGCCAATCGTAATTGTTTGACCAATATATTGCCTTGAGGTCCGATGCGTTTTGAGCTAAGCTGAGAACTATTTTATAGGTCAATTATCTCATTGTATATTGCCGCTGAATTGTGGCTCTAGCTAGGGCGCCGTAGATTAAAGAGGTATTTGTCTTTGAAATACGAGATTATAAGTTATGGATCTCTGCCAAAATAAAAAAACCTCGACCTGAGGGCGGATCTGAACGGCAGGGAAGCGGCACTCGTCGTCACAAGACAGCCGCCTACCAGCCGCTCTCCAGCCACTGTTGACCCAGAGACAGGGTTCGTTAGTCATTTATCAGCAGTCGGGCTCCCTCTGCTGGAGCACTGGGGTAGGCAAGTAGTGACATTTGACACTACGCTGTACCGCCATTTTTTAACAGAGTCCAGACTGACAGTTAGAGGAAACAGTAAAACCAGAGCTCCGGGTGAAAGGCACGTTTTTAGACATTCTGTTGTAAATCTTTGTATATTTCTAGATTATTCAAATACATTAATTTGGCATGACTTCATAAGCACACATTTTATTGTGTGGATACTTGTTATTTATGCGTAACACATTAAATAGAATGTGGGGCAGAATAACCTGATGTCATGATTGTGGCCGCCCTATACACTATGGATGACGTTGATATCACGAAGATGAAAGTGTCTCATCAACAACAAATGCTGTCCCTGTGCTGCGTGTTCCTGTTTGTTAGTGTGACAGGGTAAATGTGTGATGGAAGAAGTGTTTACACTAGGCGCCTTCAGTCAGTTTATGGCCCACACAAGTTCTGCCATTTATATTGCTTTACTTTAGAGCTATGTAAAACAGTTCCAAGTTTATCATCAGAACTTTATTAATATGTAAATGAGGGGTACGATTTATGGTAAATGTGTCTATGTTGATCCTGATGACGGTACTAACAACTATCAATGCAACTCATCGTCAACAAGTAATACCTTAAAAGTATTAATATGTCTACTGAATGTATTTTTTACAAGTAGGCACATTCCTTTGGTTTGGTGTGGAATATAGTTTTCTCTTTTTGCGCAGAATTACTGCATGTATATTTAATCAAATAATAATTATATTTCAAAATAAAGTTTTGTGGAAGCTATTTTAAAATTCTTGTGCTGATGAGAAACCAGGAATTTTTGTATCAAAGTAAAGTAAAATTATTTTATTTGACCTTATTGTGAGACAACATATGTTTAAAATGTTATAGATACTATACATTGTACAATGCGGTACCTTCATTGAAGAAATTAAATATATGTACGTTAATATTCCAGATGCTGTCAGATGCTGTCAGAAAGAATGAAGTGACAACATTGCCACTGACTACAACATCAAGAGAACATTCGAAAGTACTCCAAGACTGCTTCTGACGGGAATGGTGTTAGACAGCACCGGATGACAAATGCAGCTGGATGTAGCAGAAAAAGTTTATGGACAATAATAATTAAGCAGTTTAATTTTCATAAAATATTTCACTTGTCATGTGCTGCACGAATCAATGGACACTAATTGCAACTTTGCTTTTTGATTTTCTTGTTTTAAATAAGTATGTGTTTGTTATGTTCATTGGAGTTGTTTGCGTATTTAATTAGTAGTAGTTTATAATAATTGGATGGGATACTCGACACCCATTCACTTTTTGAAGTAGATTACATTTGTTATGTTCCTAAATAATATATTACTATATATATATATATTTTTTATTGTTTTGAACTTCCAAATTCCAGTTAATCCCAATCAACCGATGAACGTGTATCAAGTAATGTTCATTTTAACATTAGAGTGACAATGCATGATAATTACTATTGAAATGTTCAAGTTATAAGCTTAATACACATAAGTGTATGTGTGTAATTTGGTCTTATTATTTGAAAACACACACAATACACACATTTAGCAAAATTAGGCACAGTCGGCATATGAGCGGAAAACCATCGGCAGAGTATTGGCGTCCGAATAATGAGCCGCCCTCGGCCCGAAGGCTAGCCGCCGGACAAAAATCCCTCGGCCCGCAAGCGGATGCTGACAGCGGGCCGATGGCTTTGCCGCTCTCGGCCAGATGTCGGCCGGCTGTAGGTGTGCTATCTGGGTATCAGCTGTGTGCGTGTGTGAGCGTGCGTAAGCGAGTGTTGTGTACGTGCGTGCGTGTACATGTGCGTGCTGTGTAAATTTGCATGTATACATGTGACCTGCTACAGCAAACTGGGTATTAAGATGCAAAATTGTGAAATGGAGTTTGGTAACTTTTTGCACTCCACACACCATAAGCTTTAACATGATACATATATAATTTGTTGAAATATCTTCAGTAATTTTTGACATATTGCTGAAATTTAAGCAAACTTAAAAAAACATTTTGACAAACAAAGTTATTTCGACTCATATTATCTATTATTTGTAATCTATGGTATCTGCGACTAACATTGGCCTATGGGGAAACAAAATCAGGATTTAGATTATCAGGAAAGTTCCAATCAAATTGACTTATTGGACGTAAACTACTTTTATGGCAAACCGAGTTACATAAATTAGCAAAATGCCCGTCACCTGACGGGATGCCTTTGTAGAAGACAGTCGTGAAAGTAATATTTACCAAATGTCAGAAAACACACCAGCTTCGTTACATAAACAGCATAATGCATTCGCAGATACTCGTTGTTTGTTCAAAATGATGTACATATGAAGAAAGGATTGAAGAGAGAAGTTATATCAACGATTCTATACCTACGGATGAGTCTCTTTGGTTATATATCCACTTTTTAAAGTGACAGTAGAAGAACAATGCACATGGCGGAACACTTAAAATTAATGGCGCCAAGGAGACGCAGAAGAACCAATTTACGTCAAACCAAAATCAAACTGGAGGCGCCACATAGTGAATAGTGATTATAACACAGTCATTCTTTGCATATCCATTAGGCGGCATCCGCTATCTTAAATCATCAGAGCGATTGATGGGCTCATGACACAGTTATAGACTTCCTGTTTCTTTATAAAAAAAAGTGCAGCGTATTTTTGAGAAATACTTTTTTTTTACAAAATTCACCTGCTCTGATATAAGTGCATTTGAGTAGTCAGATTTCCAGGTGTGATTGTAGAAGCTGTTGAAAGTAAAACTGTCTAGTTTAGCTGATTCTACGAAAAGAATGCAGTGCAATTTTTAGAAATTATTTTTTTTACAAAATTCACCTTCTCTGACATAAGTGGATTTGTGTAGTCAGACTTCCAGGTGTGATTGTAGAAGCTGTTGAAAGTAAAATAGTGTATTTTTAGTTGATTTTACTAAGCGGAAGGGTATTTGGCAGCAATTTGGCTAGCTGACCCATTAGCCGGATTACTGCCTGCACCCATTCGTAAATATTGACCGGTGTCACACATACAGGCATTCTGCAAGAGCTAGAGATATTAGATTTTGACTAAACTCGACCGGCATGCCAATGAGATGATAATACCAGCAATGTGAAGTTTAAGAAATTGTGTAGGTCACGTACGTATTCTTATAATCAGACAAAACGTTGTCGTGATCGCCAATGGGAAAACTAACAGTGTGCTGACACCTGATCTATATATATATATATATGTATATATATATTTGTAAATAATTTTTCGAAAACAAGACTGCGGATAAAAGAAGACACGTGTGCCCATATACATATAGCAATTTTCATGTTAATGCGCCTTTTCTTGTGTCAATTACAGGCACGATTTGAGACACATTCTGCAAGTTGATATTCGGACGGAAGCGACCCAGTTGGATATACGATCTAATTCTTAAATTAACTATCATATATAAACAATAAAGGTATGTAAATATAAATATAACTGTGACATATGTATACATCTAACTGTATGCTTGGTTGTTTGCATGTTGTATAACTAAATGTATAAAGTACGTACACTTTTTGTTGTAATTTCTGTGGTATGTCATTGACCTAATTTAAACGTGATGATCTTTCCATATTTATTCCTCATGTATTTCAGTAACTAACTCTGCATCTTTGAATTTATTGTACTTTGCGGATGACACAACTGTATGCCAATCAGGTTCTCGTGTTGACACTTTAGTTAACAGTATAAACCAAGAATTGATATATTTATACGACTGGCTTTGTGCTAATAAACTGTCTTTAAATATTAAAAAGACAAGCTATTGCATATTTAGTCCACCAAATACCAGTTAAATAATTGTATTAAAATAAGCAGGGAAGTTATTAATCATGTTGCAAATATAACAAAGAAGAAACAGTAAAGTTCTTGGGAATACATATTGATAAACATTTAACAATGGAATAAACATATTAATTTAATCAGTTCTAAAATATTTAGAGCAATTTTTGCAATTAATAGAATTAAAAATGTTCTGCCACATAATGCTTTGAAAACCCTCTATTTTATCTTAATTCAAAGTCATTTAACTTACGGTGTATAAGTATGGGGAAATGGAAATACTGTAAGGAAGTTAGACATTTTACAAAAACGCGCTATGTGAATAATTAATAAAAAAGATACAAAAGTGACACCGATCCTATTTTTTTATCTGAAACTATATTTAAATTTGGTGATATACAATGTATACAGGTTGCATGTCTTACTATTTATTTATATGTATGAATATAACCATGATGCACTGCCTAAATCCTTTAAATAGTATATATCAAAAAATAACTTCGCCATTAATATCAGACTTACCAGACAATATAACCACTTACATACAGAGAAACCCAGAACACATTTTTCATCTAGGTTACCTAAACAGAATTTCATAATAATATAGAATAGTCTTGATTATAAGATACAAAACATTAAATCTAGACCACAATTCAAAGTTTTATGATGCAAATAATGCATAGACAGCTATCTCAACTATGTACATTGCCTAAATCCCAGATGTGTGGAGTGCAGTTAGAGGTGTTTTATATCTACGTTGGATCCGGATAAATCTCACAATTCAAAATACAATTATTTTCTATATGTTTGTTTATTATTATTTATTCCATCATACCCTCAGTCCGCTGTCACACGGTCATCCTTGTAATATAGTTATTGTACACGTGTACATGTGTGTTGTAGTTTAACTTTATGCTTGTGGGGTCACAGGAAGACGGCATCTAACATGTCATGTGACCCCATGCAACACAACATTACTTTTTTAACGATTGACTTGTGTATTCGCGTATGTTGCTGTTTGTTGTTGTTGCAATTTTTTATTTTATTTTGATTGATTTGAAATGATTTTATTTGGTATTTTCACTCGCATCTCATTGACATGTTATTGGCATTTCCACTGGCATCTCATTGGCCCAATCGATTGGCATTATCATTGGCATCTCATTTGCCCTTCACTGGACCAAACTCTGGGCCAATGAAGTTGCGATTGGCATTATACCCGGTGCGGAGCTCAAAACACCATTGGGCCGATGATGGAAACCAATCATGTGCCACTGAAAACGTGCTGCTTTAACTTAATTGGCCCAATACAATGGGTTTTGCTAGCTGGACTATTTCTAGCAGCTTTCTAAAATTTCTTTATTGATACAAACATGGAAATCATTATATTACTGAACATTCTTCAGGATAGTTCGTTTTCAAATAAGAAACTTTCATTTTTCATATCCAAGATGTTTAATTTACCTTGTAGAGGCTTTCGTCAACGTATCACGTCGACTTCATCAGTACCGATGACGCTGAATGACGTCATCGTACACGTGAGGCAGTTCGTAATTGCCCTCGTCTCTGTTGATGGGTGTTTTGGTTTTCCTGATCCAGATGGCTTCCTTGATATGCCAAATTCTTCTGTTGGGTTCCTTTTCTACAATTTTCACTCCCTCCCAGTCTATGATGTGGTTTTCAGTTGTCGTGTGGTCTGTAAGGGCGGATTTATTGATGGTAGATATAATTTTTCCGCTCCTTGTGTATTTATCATTTTTCGTGTTATATACGTCCTTTCTGTGTTCCTCCAGTCTTGTTTTGAGTAGTCTTCCTGTCTCCCCAATGTACTCAGCACCACAATTCTTGCACGGTATTTGGTACACCAGTTCGCCCTGTTCTTCTAGCTGTACTTTGTCCTTGGGATGTACCAACAGGGGCCTGAGGGTGGTGTGGCGACGCATGGCTGTTGCTACTCCATACTTCTTCAGTACTCGATGCACTCTCTCTGAGACCCCCTATATGTATGGGATGACTACTTGGCTCTGATAGTTTTTGTCCTTAGTCTTTTTGTTGGTATTTTTCTTCTTACTGCTATCTGTAACCTTTTTCAAGGCCCACGGCGGATAGCCACATACTCTTAGATCCGTGGTACTTTTTCTAGCGCAGGATACAAGTGTCAGTACTGATCTTGGTGATCTTCCCTTCCTTCTCCAGGGAATTTACCATACTGATGAGTTCTGCCTTATATTTCTTGGTCGGATCCTTCTTTAGCTTCTCATATGTCGCTTCGTCACTTAGCACATCTTTCATTTTTTTCTGGTATTCTTTCGTTTCCATGATGACTGTGGCCTTTCCCTTGTCCGCTAGGAGTATGGTGATGGACTTCTCCTTCTGTAGCTCTTTTAAAGATGTTCTTTCTTGTCTGGTTAGGTTCTATTTTGGAACTTTTGCAGATTTCAGAACTCCCGCGATGTCTGCACGAAGTTTTTTGGTTGTTCTTGAGGTAGGTTCCATGTAGCTTGTTCTGCCGCTACGACGAACTCCTCGGTCGGTACTTTTTCTGGCGTTACCGCGTAATTTAGTCCGTTCGCTAATATCTTATTCTGGGCTCCGGACAGATTATAATTCGAAATTTTTATCACCCACCTTTTTAGCTGGGTTCCGGTAAGGTCAGCTTCGTTTGTTCTGTCACTCTTCGCTTATAAGCGCCGAATTTTGTGTTGATGGCGCCATTTTGTTTTCTTGTGCGTACTCTCACTGACATGCGCGATGTGGCGCGTGACGTTTTGTTGTTCTTCCCTTGACAACGAAGTAAACAGCTTCGTTTCTTCTCTTTAAACATGTCCAATTTGTTGTTTATGACACGTATTCTCTCTTTCAATTGTTCCTTCCTGGCTTTGTCCACTATTCTCATCGCATTCGTCGTGTTTATCGGGCATTTCAGACTGAGACTGGGAGGTGTTACATTGATGTCTTTGCAACGTAGCGTAAATACAAGGTGATTTCTGTGGCGCGAAATCTGGTCAATTCTTCGAGTTTCCTCACGTCTTTGACACATTCTTGTCCATAGTTCGTCCTAAGATTACTGAACATTCTTCAGGATAGTTCGTTTTCAAATCAGAAACTTTCATTGTTCATATCCAAGATGTTTAATTTACCTGGTAGAGGCTTTCGTCAACGTATCACGTCGACTTCATCAATACCGATGACGCGGAATTACGTCATCGTACACGTGAGGCAGTTCGTCATTCAGCGTCATCGGTACTGATGAAGTCGACGTGATACGTTGACGAAAGTCTCTACCAGGTAAATTAAACATCTTGGATATGAAAAATGAAAGTTTCTGATTTGTGGCAATCATTACTTGTGTTTTAGTTGCTTATTATGAAATTGCTTATTATGTGAAAATTGTATGTCTGCTTACAGCAACTTTTTTTCCACAGTTTGGTTCCTAGGCAATGATTGGGAATCTTGTAATCTTTGTTTGTTTGGTTAAACGCAAGATTAGTTAAGTATTGAACACCTCGATTGGTCCTTAAAGTATTTCTTTACTAACCGGTGAAGTAAATTACGTTTCTCGGCGGATTTTTACTGACTCCGAGAACTTGTGTGTGCTGATAGGCAAGCGGTAGAACCACCTAACGGACCGACTTAAATAGCCCCCTACACAAACCCAAATATTATATAATTTGATAGCCCTACATCTCCTCCCCGTCCCAACTAGGCCTGTCGTAGAGCTGCCAAGTGGTGCAGTAAGCGTGAATCCAAGGTCAAACAAGGTCATCGTCAAATAATAAATTTTATAAATTGTGCGCTTCCACAAACGTATAAACATTACGATGGTTATATATCTACTTTACTTAATCAAGAAATGGTCCTATCATATAGTTTTGGAAAGCTTATTATCTCCCCGTTACAATGGTATACAACGTGGAGCTGTTACCTGATATGGTAAGTGTGAAGCTAAGTTCAAACAAGGTCACTGTGATTTGTTTGCAATACCGCGAAAATCATAAAGTTACAATGCCTCTGTAACTAATTCATTTATGTATACGTGTCATATATCGTTTGAAAGAACAATTTCTTCCAGTTAAAATGAGATGACTTGGACCTGTCAGTTGACAAAGTGTGTGTGGAGCGATGATCAAACAGAGTCACCGTCAAGTGATAAATTGTGGACAAAAGAGGTCAAACGGACATCATATTCCTTGACTTCTCAAAAGCCTTCGGAAAAGTGCCCCATATACGACTGGTACTACAACTGGACTACAACGGCGCGCAAGGCAAGACCCAAGACTGGACCCGGAATTTCCTCTGTGATCGAACCCAGCAAGTGGTCGTAGAGGAAGAGACTTCAACAACAGGCCATGTGATCGCCGGTGTGCCGCAAAGATCCGTCCTATAGACCAAATTCTCTGCGTCATTTACATCAACAACCTGTGCAATAGCATCAAAACCAAGGCTAGGCTATTTGCCGATGACACAATGCGTACTGTGCTGCAGCATCCATTGCACAGCTGACACTCTACAACAAGACGTCGACATCTTGGAGGAATTGGAGAGGAGGTGGCAGAAGAGCTTCTTCTATGTGCCATATCTGTCACAGGCGTTGGCAGTCATGGCCCTCCAAACCGCACGGTCGATTGTAGTTTGCAGCATGTTGACAGACTATCTAGTATTTTTATTCTCTGTCGTCGTATGGATCTTTTTCCATCTATCTTTCCTGTTGTTACTATTATGTTCTATTTTTTTCTTTCTCATGATATGACCTAGAAATCGTGCTTGTTGTGTTCTAATTTTGTTGATGATCTTTCTTTTTGATTTGGACGTCCTACGGATGACTTTATTGCTTTGCTTTGCAGTCCATAGTGCTCGTAGCATTCTTCTTAAAAAAACATATTTCCGTATCCAAATGCAATGTTCTGTCAATCACAAACCTATAGCGGCAACCTATTCACTTCATCAGCAGCCCTTGGAGAGAATCACCCGCGCCAAACATCTAGGTGTGGAACTGGCCGGATACCTCCAATGGGGAAAGCATATACAGACAACCGCTGCCAAGGCAAACAGAACAAGTGCTTTCATCTATCGAAACCTTAAAGTCAGGGATGAGAGTGACATTCAGAGAAAAAAACGGAAATTTTGCTGTGGCTCACATTTCAGCCCGAGAAGACTGTCTCATCTAATCGGGGGGAGGGGGGACTCATCAGAGATATTTTAATTGTAGACGACATATGGTGTATTTTGAGCAATATTAAATCTTAATATTTCCAATAGCAAAAAAAGCACACGGACTCACGCACACATTGTCATAGTACTAACTCGCTTGTTAATGATATTTTCTGGGCTGAACCCGAGTTGGCTGACGGGCAGCTTTCTCCTTGGCCAGAGCTTTGTCAAAACAGCCCGTTGATGGGCCATTCTAGCTTTCTTCGTTGCCAGCTCAACTGCTTCCTTAGCTTTGTACTTGGTGGCTGCCTTCGTCTTTGACATGTTCAGCTCAGTTTTCTTCTCCTCCTTCATCTTTCTTTCCTCTGCAAAATGGGTGGAGTACATTTTGTGTGCACCCCTCGTGTTGTGAACGAGGCGATCAGTCCTGTTTGTGGAAGTCCTGTATAGCAGTCTTGTTGCTTGCCATGAGTGAGTACTTCACTGTCTGGATAGTGTTGAATGTACTAACATTCTTTGTGGCAGTATTCATGATGCTAGACATGTGACTAAAACACCCTTCCACTTGAGGACCATGAATGCAGCTCATCATTGCAGCCACCAGCTTTGACAAGGCTGGGAACTTGCTCCCAACATAAAAACAATTCTCCCCGGATTTACACGATTCACAAAAGTGATCTTTGAAGCAGAATAAAAACCGGAATTCCGGCAAAAACCGGAAATTTCTCATCCCTGATTAAAGGGTGCCATTCACAGGTGCACTCACACTGTTACGAAAGACTGGTTCGCCCTGTGTTGGAAAACATATTTGTCGTGTGGGATCCCAACCAACAGCAGCTGGTAAACAGCATTGAAGCCTTCCAGTGCCGCTCCGCAAGGAAAATATACAATGATGTCAACCATTCCACCAGTGTCACAGAAGTAGTCAACAGGCTAAACACAAAGACCTTTAAAGAATCAAGAACTGCAAACAAGGCCACCTTTACATATAAAATAATGAGTGGCCTTCAGGACCTCACACCAACTGAGGGCACACTGATAACAAATAACGAAGGGACTACCAAATAAGGTCCTCCTGCCACAGTCCAGGACAAACAATGCCCTCAACCCCTTCTTCCCCTCGGCCATCCGTTCATGGAACAAGATCCTCTACAAAGCGTCCTCGGCCAGCACCCTCACAGCCTTTAAAACGGCAGTTAAGGTCTGGGTAAGAAACCCAGCTAGACCCATCAGAAAAATATCGTTTTTATCCACCTTCTTTTAAATCGGACCCACACATGTGTGCCGTGGCATATTCCTCTGTACTAAGGTCACCACATTAATGTGAAAAAGAAGGAGAATAAGAAAGTCCATATTTGCCCATGGTATGCATGTATACATTAGTTTGTACTTGGAAAAACAACTGTATCTAGACTCTATTGATCTGTTACGAATCGTTGTTTTTAATTAGTTTGTGACGTTGAACAGCTGCGAATAGTCAGTAGGTCATCGCAGTGCAGAATACATTATGAAAAGTTATGTAACAAGGCAATGCAGGTGCGCTGAGACTTAGCAAATGGCAAACTTCTACGATTATCCAGGGTAGGATTTTGTGGTAGACGGCGTGAAGTTGGCGGAGTTAGCATAGGACAGACAGAGACAGCATGTAGTAAGATTTGGAGAGAGGGCTAGGGTTAGGTATTACAGTAGTAAGAAGACGGAATCACAATAGCTGGTTTTATATTAAAAATAAAACTGCCACACTCCAGTTGGTACAGAAAACTAACTATTACTAGAGGTCTATGCATGGGTGAAATATTACTAACATCGAACGAGATTTCGTTATACAAGCGTGTATATTATCCGTTGTCACATTGTGTGTTTGTGTGTGTGTGTGTGTGTGTGTGTGAGTGCGTACGCGCTGGTGTGCGTGCGTGCGTGTATACATTGTGAATAGCTTACTATATTTCGAAATTTTAGCTCCCCTAGGTCATTATTGCAATTGTCCGATTAAAACTTTGCTTGCGATCACGAGGCGAAAAGTGCCAGCGTATCCCAGCATATACGCATGCATCCGTATGAACCGTATGCATCCGCATGTGTATGTATGCATATATATATATATATAGGTATATCTTCTGACATCTCGTCTGGCAACTCATTTTGTCGAACGTCTGTTATGGTTTCGTCCACTGAATCTTTGGTACGTGTCATGGCGAATCGCTGGTTCAGTCAGGTCTACTGCTGGACGGTTAACACCTGGATTGAAACACGTTCAATGAAGCTTCGGCGACTGCATTCATCTGGAACAAGTAGTTGGGCACAGTCGCAATACGGAAACACGTTTCTTCTTCTCGTTAACGACCACATTCAACTTGCTTGAGATTCACTCTTTTTTTAGAATTAGTGAGTCAACAACAGACTGCACATTTACCCTCTGTGTCAGATCTTTACTTCCCTGTGATATATACAGCAGCAGCCATTAGTGTCTTTTCCGAAAAAAAACAGGTCAAGTAGAGTGAAAGAGGGTGCCCAAGGAACAACAAGAAAGACAACAACATATCCAGTAAGAGAAGCTAAGTAAATTAAATCAAAAACAAAACCATATCAACGATGATCAATAAACGGTAATGCTGACTAGAAGACATATATCGGTATTTGTATTTTGTAAACAGGACGAAGCATACTGGAATAATCCGACTGGACAGTTGAGAGTAATACATGACAAAGTAATAAAAAATACCTCACGCTCCAGTATCAGTATTGCAACACAACGACTGCTTGGACGGCGGAGAGCAGAAATCCCATCATAGCGCCGCCAACTGTAGCACTTGTTGCGTGACCGCTACATGTTGCGTGACCGCTACCTGGATGGCATATTAAACTTGACATTGAAATAACAGTCGTTGTCCTGGATGTGCTGCTATTTTATTGACAAAAAAGAACAACCTAAATTGAACTATCCATCACACAACCAAATGCCTAGCAACAAGGTCTGCTCAGTCATCAAGATGGTTGCCGACATGCGCAGCTCTCGGACAATCCGTCGTACATTTATCGAAATTCAGGCTTCAAATGGTCTTCTTTTCGATCAAAACATAGGGCAAAGTCATTTAAGCAAGAATGGCATGCAGAAACATTGATGTAACATATACTGCCTCTGTAGTGTCATAACACCTTTGTACTGACACGAACATCTCTAAACATTTTTGGTAAGGCAAAGCTTGATGGAGGTCACATGTATAATTATACTTGTGACGTAGGCAAATCTACGTCACAACGTCACGTGGAGCGCAATTGGTAGATATTCGGACTCTCGACCGAGAGAACCCGGATTCCAATCCTGTGCTGCAGTGTCGAACCTTAGGCAAGTTCGATCAATCTAGGTTGCTCCAGTTCATTCAGCTATATGAATGAGTACGTAAGAACTTACCTTTTTACAGTCATAATAAGCGTATCACCTGCGTTAAACATTGCCTACCAAACATGTTTACTGTAATGCATGGCATGTGGTAAATCAATCTTTCCGGCATTCAGTTCTCACTCAAACAGCTTGTCCCTTATGGTTGCGTTGCAAACAAATACATTTGGATCTAAAATGTCAACACGTTATAGACCCTATGACGGAATGTCCGACAAGATTTAACAAGATTGCCATCCAGAGCTATAAGCTCCAAACGACATGCGGACAAGGAAGCCTTTGGCTTATCACGAGTCCAACAATTCTCCACCTACGTATAACCCGCCCTCGCCAGATAGCTGTCAATTTTTTCAATTACACTCCTTCTAGCTTATCTATATCCTTCTTATGTTCAATCTACGTTGCTTTAGTTCACTCAGTTATATGAATGAGTACGAGAACTTACCTTTTTACAGTCACAATAAGCGTATCACCTGCGTCAAGCATTGCCTACCAAACATGTTTACTCACTTGCACCAGTTTGTAAGCTGGTCGGACCTTGTTGCCAGTTACTCACGGACAGAACGGCGCCACATACGGCACTCGGGATTCACTTCACTGGCAAAACTGCTAGGGGAGGGATAACTTCATGCATACGTACGTATGTACATGCAAACATATATACACACATGCACACACGCACAAGCGCACTCGCGCGCGCACACATGCACACGCACGGACACACGCATACACACATAGATATACATACATACATACATACACGCATACATACATATATACATACACACATACATACATACATGCATACACATATACATACGTACGTACGTACGTACACACGTATATATATATACACACATAACAACACACACACGTACACACAAACGTACACACGTACACACATACATACACATGTCCGATTATGGTTAGATGAGATATAGTGCCGGTAAGGTGATGCAGCAGTTGCATTTTTCTTCACGTAAATAACCAGGCGTCATCCTTTCGATTCCTGAATCTTCACTTATGCATTTATAAAGATGCAGCTACAACATTGTCATTAACGACACATTCAAGCAAACAAGGCTGGGATAATAAGACAAGTAGGTCTACCACTGGCTTCCTTGCACAGTTATCAATTCACTGACAGACCCACGGAGATCAAAGCAATGGTGCAACTATAGAGAACAATGAAGTTGCTTGAGCTGTGGGCTTTATCTTAGTTTGCATCGTGGTTCTGTTTCAGCAGGATTGGTAAGTTTATTACAAAAAACAATATTTAATGCATTTATTTTCTACATGTAATAAAATATTGGCCATCTTTGCAGTTTTCAATAATCACCAGATTTATACAGCGATCTTAATTGTGACCATGTCGTATAATGTCGTTTAACAGTTGGAATGTTGCTATTAAATGTTAAGTAGTGTTTTTCATTTAATCACATCAATATGGGATTCCATCTATAGTAGTATCCGGCGAAAAATTAACAATGTTAATGGCAGTTAATGCCATACTTGCATAATATTTACTTACATTCAACTAGGATTGAGCCATTCTGACGCCAGGTTCCATAACGGTTGGTTGTGATGCACGTATAGTTGCTGGAGTCCTCAAGAATCAAGTTGTCAATGGTCATTTCAAGGGTGCCTGGCATCGTGGTTCGTACGTTGATGCGTTCAGTGTGCTATCAAACAAGAACACAATTTATCAGATTCAAAACAAGGGTACAAACCGAAATCTGAATGCCAGCTGGATTGAGAGAAAATTGACTCACAACCGCAAGCCAAACCTAGGACTTATTCTGGACTGAACCCTCAGTTTCAATTACCGCACCATTAAAACAAATGTGAAGGTACGAGCCAGAAACAATATCTGAATGAGTCTGTTAAACCCAGATGGGGAACAACCCCACGGACCATTATTATGATGTCCTTTGCTTTACAGCAGTTGAAAGTGGTCCAGTCGTCCAACACATGCCAGGACCCAGTCCTCAACACGGCATCTAGAGCTACTACTGGTTTCCTCAAACGAAATAGACTGGGCGACTTCTATTTGATATGTGGAATTGCTCCACCATCGACCGGAAAGGCATCATTTGTATCACCTATAGAAAAGGACCAACCATGAATATTCCACGGCATGTTCTTCCTTTCTAAACCGATTTCGTCCTTGCTTCGGTACAAACATAACGACGAACAGGTGCATAAGATCCCCTTCTTATAAAACACACGCGTCGCATCTTATCTGGTAATTTTTGTTTTTTGCAAAAGCAATATTTTGTAACTCTGTGTATCTGCAATATAATATATATATAATGTGATTATACAACATAATTTTTCTGGATTTAAGCACATTATTTACGCAATAAATGACATCGTATATTCCATATATTATCTATAACTTCGCGTCGCATCTGCATCACATTACACAATTAAAGTAAACTTAAACATTCTACAGTTATAGAAAACATAATTTTCAGTCAATTATGGTTATGCCATTTTGCCCTCTTTATTTGTCTACATTTTGTTTTATCAAATTTAGCATAATGTTTTTGGAACCGAGCTAACCCTACCTGTGTCCAACTCTCATGTTGTACTTACACTGTCACCCTCCTCAAACGTGAGAGGACTGCCGACCTTGTGGAAGGTCATGAGAGGAGTTGGGACGCCATCAGCGACGCAGGTGAGGGTTGCTGACTCACCCTCTAGTCTAGTCACGTTTTTCAATTCTGTCACCTTAGCGGGAACTACAATAGCAATATGAATTACACGACTACAATACGATCTACGCTGACAGCCATAAACAAGCAGTATGTGGAAGTTCCACTTGTTTCGTGTTCACCATGAAATGTCATTCTTGACGGCTAAACTCTGATGAAGAATTAATGACGGTAGAACATTGATTTATGTCATTGCAATGTTGGCACCTACTATATACATACGCGTTGTGGACGCATTGAGTAAAAAAACCGACACATTATCATATCAATATTTTACTGTATGGATTAAGGTTGCATGCTGAGATCGTCCATCTTTTAAGTATAAAGTTCTAGTGAATCACTATGGTCCATACACTATATATCGCTTTCCTGAACACAATCTACACTTGTTTCACATAATATGCAATATTACGATAACACGGTGCAAACGAACAATTATATTCGCGTGCTATACGTTTTATGTTTCTGCAGGCCGGGCCTGTTGACTGGCAACTTTGCAAAAGCATAATTTATTGAAAAGTACATGATCAAAATAAGTTAATGTTGTTCATCTTGTACATACAAGTCCCTACAAAACAGTTTTAAAATGGTAGTTTAACTAGAATGCAACTTTAAACTAGTACAATGCCATCATGTTATTTGTACTGATGGTTTCACGGATCAATTTGGACCTATTGCTACTGGTGTCGTAATTCACTGTCTTGAACAACACATTACACATTTAAGGCACTAAGATCAGTTGTTGTTCTCCTCTTGATTCCCTGTCATCAGGGGTGAGGCTGGCCTTGATTCCCTGTCATCAGGGGTGAGGCTGGCCTTGATTCCCTGTCGTCAGGGGTGAGGCTGGCCTTGATTCCCTGTCGTCAGGGGTGAGGCTGGCCTTGATTCCATGTCGTCAGGGGTGAGGCTGGCCTTGATTCCCTGTCATCAGGGGTGAGGCTGGCCTTGATTCCCTGTCGTCAGGGGTGAGGCTGGCCTTGATTCCATGTCGTCAGGGGTGAGGCTGGCCTTGATTCCATGTCGACAGGGGTGAGGCTGGCCTTGATTCCCTGTCGCCAGGGGTGAGGCTGGCCTCGATTTTAGTTTTCTTTCTTTTTTCTTCTTCTTTTCTCTCACTTATCTTGCACTGCTCCCTCCACCAACTGTTTCCATTCCCCTCTATCTTTCACTTTCGTTCTCCACTCCTCTCCCAATCCTTCCAGGTCTCTCTTTACACAGTCCTCCCATCGCAGTCTAGGTCTTCCTCGCCTCCTTCTCCCCTCCATTCTCCGGGCATCTGCTTTCTTTGCCAGCCGTTCTCCCATTCTCTCCACATGCCCAGCCCACTTCAGTCGACTCCTCACCAGCTTCTTCTTCAGACTTTCTTCTACTCCAACCTCCTCCCTCAACTCCTCCATTCTTCGCATATCACTTCTTCTCACTCCCGCAATTCTTCTTACCCAGTTGTTTTCACAAACCTGCACCATCTCTTGTTTTTCTCTGTCAGTGCCATCGTCTGTAGGCCATCGTACATGTACACATGAACAGAGCACCTTTCATTTGAGTTTCACGGTATGCGCTTGTCTCCCATCACACCTTCAACTTTCCTCAGTATACATGATATATGTTATATTTAAACAAACAAACAAACAAACAAACAAACAAACAAACAAACAAATAACTCCACAGTATTATTTCCATATGCAAACCAGGAATGCTAAATGTCCAAAATGTACATATTATGTTAAAATATAACTTGCATGTTAATGCCAGATATTTTAGACTTCTTGTACTAAAATATGTTTGCACTGCATTGTTCATAGCATAACTCGGATGGCTTGAAATCTGAAAAAGACATTTCTTACATTCAACCACGAGTGTACCATTCTGCCGCCAGGTGCCACCACTGTTGGTTGCTATGCATGTGTAGTCGCCGAAATCTTCACGAGTCAAGTTATCAATGGTCATTTCATGGGTGCCTGGCATCGTGGTTCGTACACTGATGCGTCCGTTGTGCTATCAAGCAAAAACGCAATTAATCAGATTCAAAACAAGAGTACAAACCGAATGCCAGCTAGATTTAGAAAAAACTGACTCAAAACTGCAAGTCAAACCAGGGACTTACTCTGGAATGAACCCTCAATTTCAACGACAGCATCAACAAGACAAATGCGATGGTACAAGCCAGAAACAATATCTGAAGGAGTCTGTCGAAATTCACATGTGGAACAACCCCACGGACCATACGAAATACTTATTATAATTATCCTTTGCTTTATAGCAGCTGAAAGTGGTTCAGTCGTCCAACACATGCCAAGAGTCCTGAACACGGCATGTATAGCTAATAGCTGCTGGTTCGTCTTTTTGTCCGTCATAGCTTCTGTACAAATATAACGACGAACAGGTGCATAAGACCCCTTCTTATAAAACATACACACCGCATCATTTAATAGATGCCTACCAACATCTTATCTAGTCATTCTTGTTTTTGACGAAGTAATATCTAGGAACTCAGCGTATCTGCAATACAATATAAATCTTGGGATTGTACAATATATTTTTTCTGGATTTAAGCACATTATTTATGCAATAAATGGCATCATATATATTCCGTATAACTTCGCATCACATCTGCATCACATCAAAATAAATTAAATAACTATTCTACAGCTGCAGGAAACAGAATTTGCAGTCAGTTACGATTACGCCATTTTACCCCCTTTATTTATTTAGATTTTGTTTTATCAAATGATATTACATCTTTTCATAGATATGTAGAATAACTGAATTAACCGCTCCCCTACTTAAATGCAACTGACAGACGTTTCATTAGACAATCTTGTGTGCTGAGTTGGACTAATTATCAGTTACCGTCCAAAGTGATCGCAGCACAACATATTAAAATAGCATTCTGAAGAATTCACCCACGGCGTAGTCCTTGAAAAGAGTGTTAGTTCGTATTTCACTCTCACTGACTTCAACTTATCAGTCGTCTTCGAAACTCGGTCTCGGTCGCCTCGTGACAGCCCGGCTTATTAGACTGTTCTCTAGCCAATATCCGAAGTTTCCACTCATCGTGTGCCCATCTTGTTCCTTGTTCTTCACATTGCACGATAACTGTGAAATAGTTGACCATTATTTTTCATTTGACACGGCCCACCAGTTAATTACTATGCAGATGTGTCATTGTTTATGTGTATCCACGTCTAACCGGAAGTATTCGATGCGCTATGGCGAAAAGACTTGCGCAGTGAGACATCTAGCGTCGAAGTAGGGGAGCGGTTAATCAAGGGTATTCTACATATCTATGATCTTTTCAGATTTAGCATAATGTTTTTGGAACTGAGCTAACCCTACCTGTGTCCAACTCTCATGTTGTACTTTCACTGTCACCCTCCTCAAACGTGAGAGGACTGCCGACCTTGTGGAATGTCATGAGAGGGGTTGGAACGCCATCAGCGACGCAGGTGAGGGTTGCTGACTCACCCTCTAGTCTAGTCACGTTTTTCAATTCTGTCACCTTAGCGGGAACTACAACATAAATATTAATTACATGACTATTATACGATCTAAGCATCTTCTTGCATATGATTCAAGGACGGACGGAGGGATCGTCACGCGTTTCACAGAAGGTCATGGGGCCGGTTCCATGAAGCGGCTAAGAACGTTCTTAACACTAAGATGATTGTCTTAGTAAATGACGTAACTTTTTAATATAAGCGAACATAGGAGTTTACGCAAACACGTGACGCTAAATAACTGCGTAACTTTAAGTTCATAGCCGCTTCATGAAACCGGCCGCTGGGGCTCGTTTCATGAAGCGTGCTTAAAGTTATGCAACTACTTAGCGCTACGTGTTTGCGTAAATTTCTATGTTCGCTAAAACACATAATTTACCAATTTAGCGTTAAGAACGTTCTTAGCCGCTTCATGAAACCGGCCCCTGAAGCCAGGCGCGTGCTGTTTGGTCCAGCCTGACCAGGCCGCCGTTGCATTTGTGTAGATGACACTCACTGGTGATGTGGAGTGCAGTATGACTTTCGGCACCCCAGTCGCACGAAGCTGAGGGTGCCAGCCCCATCTGGTTCATGTTTTGTCTGAAACTTCCGAAGCCTGTTCTTTAATAGTGTAGGTTGGATATGAGAAAGTACTCATTCTCTCAGAGGACAATAAATGACTGGAACAAATTATCTGATGATTGTGTTAATGCTAGCAATGTGAATATGTTCAAAAATATACGAGTTATACGAAGGTGGAAAATTGTTGGACTCTCGATAAGCCAAATGCTTCCTTGTCCGCATGCCGTCTGGAGCTTACAGCTCTGGACGGCAATCTTGTTAAATCTTGATGTGCGGTTGAGGCGCACCAGTGAGTGCGACTAAGGGCGTATCCGACTGGTTTTGTTGATGGGACTGCTATGAATTCCTTAAGTCTACAACGCGTGGCATCCCACTTGTGCGCGCCTCGTTTGACAACACGATCTAAGCTGACAACCATAAACAGGCACTATGTAGAAGACCTAAACGTGCTTATTTCTTGTTCACCCTGAACTATCATTCTCGGCGTCTAAACATTGATGGTGAATTAGTGACAATAGAACACTGATTTCTTATTATTTCGGCATGATAATGATACTGATATGATAAGTATTGTAGATAAATGTAGTTAAAGTCTAACTGGAACAATGTCATAAACTATATTAAATTGTTAGGCGTATGGATTAAACTGGTACATCACGCAATGCCATTACGTTACGTGTATTGGTGGCCTAAAGGAGCAGTTCACACCTATTCATGTTCGTGTCCTAGATCACTGTTTTAACAGCTCATTATACATTTACAGTTCTCACTCAAACAGCTTGTCCCTTATGGTTGCGTTGCAAACAAATACATTTGGATCTAAAATGTCAACACGTTATAGACCCTATGACGGAATGTCCGACAAGATTTAACAAGATTGCCAGCCAGAGCTATAAGCTCCAAACGACATGCGGACAAGGAAGCCTTTGGCTTATCACGAGTCCAACAATTCTCCACCTACGTATAACCCGCCCTCGCCAGATAGCTGTCAATTTTGTCAATTACACTCCTTCTAGCTTATCTATATCCTTCTTATGTTCAATCTACGTTGCTTTAGTTCACTCAGTTATATGAATGAGTACGAGAACTTACCTTTTTACAGTCACAATAAGCGTATCACCTGCGTCAAGCATTGCCTACCAAACATGTTTACTCACTTGCACCAGTTTGTAAGCTGGTCGGACCTTGTTGCCAGTTACTCACGGACAGAACGGCGCCACATACGGCACTCGGGATTCACTTCACTGGCAAAACTGCTAGGGGAGGGATAACTTCATGCATACGTACGTATGTACATGCAAACATATATACACACATGCACACACGCACAAGCGCACTCGCGCGCGCACACATGCACACGCACGGACACACGCATACACACATATATATACATACATACATACATACACGCATACATACATATATACATACACACATACATACATACATGCATACACATATACATACGTACGTACGTACGTACGTACGTACGTACACACGTATATATATATATACACACATAACAACACACACACGTACACACAAACGTACACACGTACACACATACATACACATGTCCGATTATGGTTAGATGAGATATAGTGCCGGTAAGGTGATGCAGCAGTTGCATTTTTCTTCACGTAAATAACCAGGCGTCATCCTTTCGATTCCTGAATCTTCACTTATGCATTTATAAAGATGCAGCTACAACATTGTCATTAACGACACATTCAAGCAAACAAGGCTGGGATAATAAGACAAGTAGGTCTACCACTGGCTTCCTTGCACAGTTATCAATTCACTGACAGACCCACGGAGATCAAAGCAATGGTGCAACTATAGAGAACAATGAAGTTGCTTGAGCTGTGGGCTTTATCTTAGTTTGCATCGTGGTTCTGTTTCAGCAGGATTGGTAAGTTTACTACAAAAAACAATATTTAATGCATTTATTTTCTACATGTAATAAAATATTGGCCATCTTTGCAGTTTTCAATAATCACCAGATTTATACAGCGATCTTAATTGTGACCATGTCGTATAATGTCGTTTAACAGTTGGAATGTTGCTATTAAATGTTAAGTAGTGTTTTTCATTTAATCACATTAATATGGGATTCCATCTATAGTAGTATCCGGCGAAAAATTAACAATGTTAATGGCAGTTAATGCCATACTTGCATAATATTTACTTACATTCAACTAGGATTGAGCCATTCTGACGCCAGGTTCCATAACGGTTGGTTGTGATGCACGTATAGTTGCTGGAGTCCTCAAGAATCAAGTTGTCAATGGTCATTTCAAGGGTGCCTGGCATCGTGGTTCGTACGTTGATGCTTTCAGTGTGCTATCAAACAAGAACACAATTTATCAGATTCAAAACAAGGGTACAAACCGAAATCTGAATGCCAGCTGGATTGAGAGAAAATTGACTCACAACCGCAAGCCAAACCTAGGACTTATTCTGGACTGAACCCTCAGTTTCAATTACCGCACCATTAAGACAAATGTGAAGGTACAAGCCAGAAACAATATCTGAATGAGTCTGTTAAACCCAGATGGGGAACAACCCCACGGACCATTATTATGATGTCCTTTGCTTTACAGCAGTTGAAAGTGGTCCAGTCGTCCAACACATGCCATGACCCAGTCCTCAACACGGCATCTAGAGCTACTACTGGTTTCCTCAAACGAAATAGACTGGGCGACTTCTATTTGATATGTGGAATTGCCCCACCATCGACCGGAAAGGCATCATTTGTATCACCTATAGAAAAGGACCAACCATGAATATTCCACGGCATGTTCTTCCTTTCTAAACCGATTTCGTCCTTGCTTCGGTACAAACATAACGACGAACAGGTGCATAAGATCCCCTTCTTATAAAACACACGCGTCGCATCTTATCTGGTAATTTTTGTTTTTTGCAAAAGCAAGATTTTGTAACTCTGTGTATCTGCAATATAATATATATATAATGTGATTATACAACATAATTTTTCTGGATTTAGGCACATTATTTACGCAATAAATGACATCGTATATTCCATATATTATCTATAACTTCGCGTCGCATCTGCATCACATTACACAATTAAAGTAAACTTAAACATTCTACAGTTATAGAAAACATAATTTTCAGTCAATTATGGTTATGCCATTTTGCCCTCTTTATTTGTCTACATTTTGTTTTATCAAATTTAGCATAATGTTTTTGGAACCGAGCTAACCCTACCTGTGTCCAACTCTCATGTTGTACTTACACTGTCACCCTCCTCAAACGTGAGAGGACTGCCGACCTTGTGGAAGGTCATGAGAGGAGTTGGGACGCCATCAGCGACGCAGGTGAGGGTTGCTGACTCACCCTCTAGTCTAGTCACGTTTTTCAATTCTGTCACCTTAGCGGGAACTACAATAGCAATATGAATTACACGACTACAATACGATCTACGCTGACAGCCATAAACAAGCAGTATGTGGAAGTTCCACTTGTTTCGTGTTCACCATGAAATGTCATTCTTGACGGCTAAACTCTGATGAAGAATTATTGACGGTAGAACATTGATTTATGTCATTGCAATGTTGGCACCTACTATATACATACGCGTTGTGGACGCATTGAGTAAAAAAACCGACACATTATCATATCAATATTTTACTGTATGGATTAAGGTTGCATGCTGAGATCGTCCATCTTTTAAGTATAAAGTTCTAGTGAATCACTATGGTCCATACACTATATATCGCTTTCCTGAACACAATCTACACTTGTTTCACATAATATGCAATATTACGATAACACGGTGCAAACGAACAATTATATTCGCGTGCTATACGTTTTATGTTTCTGCAGGCCGGGCCTGTTGACTGGCACTAAAAAGCATAATTTATTGAAAAGTACATGATCAAAATAAGTTAATGTTGTTCATCTTGTACATACAAGTCCCTACAAAACAGTTTTAAAATGGTAGTTTAACTAGAATGCAACTTTAAACTAGTACAATGCCATCATGTTATTTGTACTGATGGTTTCACGGATCAATTTGGACCTATTGCTACTGGTGTCGTAATTCACTGTCTTGAACAACACATTACACATTTAAGGCACTAAGATCAGTTGTTGTTCTCCTCTTGATTCCCTGTCATCAGGGGTGAGGCTGGCCTTAATTCCCTGTCATCAGGGGTGAGGCTGGCCTTGATTCCCTGTCGTCAGGGGTGAGGCTGGCCTTGATTCCCTGTCGTCAGGGGTGAGGCTGGCCTTGATTCCCTGTCGTCAGGGGTGAGGCTGGCCTTGATTCCCTGTCGTCAGGGGTGAGGCTGGCCTTGATTCCATGTCGTCAGGGGTGAGGCTGGCCTTGATTCCCTGTCATCAGGGGTGAGGCTGGCCTTGATTCCCTGTCATCAGGGGTGAGGCTGGCCTTGATTCCATGTCGTCAGGGGTGAGGCTGGCCTTGATTCCCTGTCATCAGGGGTGAGGCTGGCCTTGATTCCCTGTCGTCAGGGGTGAGGCTGGCCTTGATTCATAGTCGTCAGGGGTGAGGCTGGCCTTGATTCCATGTCGACAGGGGTGAGGCTGGCCTTGATTCCCTGTCGCCAGGGGTGAGGCTGGCCTCGATTTTAGTTTTCTTTCTTTTTTCTTCTTCTTTTCTCTCACTTATCTTGCACTGCTCCCTCCACCAACTGTTTCCATTCCCCTCTATCTTTCACTTTCGTTCTCCACTCCTCTCCCAATCCTTCCAGGTCTCTCTTTACACAGTCCTCCCATCGCAGTCTAGGTCTTCCTCGCCTCCTTCTCCCCTCCATTCTCCGGGCATCTGCTTTCTTTGCCAGCCGTTCTCCCATTCTCTCCACATGCCCAGCCCACTTCAGTCGACTCCTCACCAGCTTCTTCTTAAGACTTTCTTCTACTCCAACCTCCTCCCTCAACTCCTCCATTCTTCGCATATCACTTCTTCTCACTCCCGCAATTCTTCTTACCGTTGTTTTACAAACCTGCACCATCTCTTGTTGTTTCTCTGTCAGTGCCATCGTCTGTAGGCCATCGTACATGTACACATGAACAGAGCACCTTTCATTTGAGTTTCACGGTATGCGCTTGTCTCCCATCACACCTTCAACTTTCCTCAGTATACATGATATATGTTATATTTAAACAAACAAACAAACAAACAAACAAACAAATAACTCCACAGTATTATTTCCATATGCAAACCAGGAATGCTAAATGTCCAAAATGTACATATTATGTTAAAATATAACTTGCATGTTAATGCCAGATATTTTAGACTTCTTGTACTAAAATATGTTTGCACTGCATTGTTCATAGCATAACTCGGATGGCTTGAAATCTGAAAAAGACATTTCTTACATTCAACCACGAGTGTACCATTCTGCCGCCAGGTGCCACCACTGTTGGTTGCTATGCATGTGTAGTCGCCGAAATCTTCACGAGTCAAGTTATCAATGGTCATTTCATGGGTGCCTGGCATCGTGGTTCGTACACTGATGCGTCCGTTGTGCTATCAAGCAAGAACACAATTAATCAGATTCAAAACAAGAGTACAAACCGAATGCCAGCTAGATTTAGAAAAAACTTACTCAAAACTGCAAGTCAAACCAGGGACTTACTCTGGAATGAACCCTCAATTTCAACGACAGCATCAACAAGACAAATGCGATGGTACAAGCCAGAAACAATATCTGAAGGAGTCTGTCGAAATTCACATGTGGAACAACCCCACGGACCATACGAAATACTTATTATAATTATCCTTTGCTTTATAGCAGCTGAAAGTGGTTCAGTCGTCCAACACATGCCAAGAGTCCTGAACACGGCATGTATAGCTAATAGCTGCTGGTTCGTCTTTTTGTCCGTCATAGCTTCTGTACAAATATAACGACGAACAGGTGCATAAGACCCCTTCTTATAAAACATACACACCGCATCATTTAATAGATGCCTACCAACATCTTATCTAGTCATTCTTGTTTTTGACGAAGTAATATCTAGGAACTCAGCGTATCTGCAATACAATATAAATCTTGGGATTGTACAATATATTTTTTCTGGATTTAAGCACATTATTTATGCAATAAATGGCATCATATATATTCCGTATAACTTCGCATCACATCTGCATCACATCAAAATAAATTAAATAACTATTCTACAGCTGCAGGAAACAGAATTTGCAGTGAGTTACGATTACGCCATTTTACCCCCTTTATTTATTTAGATTTTGTTTTATCAAATGATATTACATCTTTTCATAGATATGTAAAATAACTTAATTAACCGCTCCCCTACTTAAATGCAACTGACAGACGTTTCATTAGACAATCTTTTGTGCTGAGTTGGACTAATTATCAGTTACCGTCCAAAGTGATCGCAGCACAACATATTAAAATAGCATTCTGAAGAATTCACCCACGGCGTAGTCCTTGAAAAGAGTTAGTTCGTATTTCACTCTCACTGACTTCAACTTATCAGTCGTCTTCGAAACTCGGTCTCGGTCGCCTCGTGACAGCCCGGCTTATTAGACTGTTCTCTAGCCAATATCCGAAGTTTCCACTCATCGTGTGCCCATCTTGTTCCTTGTTCTTCACATTGCACGATAACTGTGAAATAGTTGACCATTATTTTTCATTTGACACGGCCCACCAGTTAATTACTATGCAGATGTGTCATTGTTTATGTGTATCCACGTCTAACCGGAAGTATTCGATGCGCTATGGCGAAAAGACTTGCGCAGTGAGACATCTAGCGTCGAAGTAGGGGAGCGGTTAATCAAGGGTATTCTACATATCTATGATCTTTTCAGATTTAGCATAATGTTTTTGGAACTGAGCTAACCCTACCTGCATGTGTCCAACTCTCATGTTGTACTTACACTGTCACCCTCCTCAAACGTGAGAGGACTGCCGACCTTGTGGAATGTCATGAGAGGGGTTGGAACGCCATCAGCGACGCAGGTGAGGGTTGCTGACTCGCCCTCTAGTCTAGTCACGTTTTTCAATTCTGTCACCTTAGCGGGAACTACAACATAAATATTAATTACATGACTATTATACGATCTAAGCATCTTCTTGCATATGATTCAAGGACGGACGGAGGGATCGTCACGCGTTTCACAGAAGGTCATGGGGCCGGTTCCATGAAGCGGCTAAGAACGTTCTTAACACTAAGATGATTGTCTTAGTAAATGACGTAACTTTTTAATATAAGCGAACATAGGAGTTTACGCAAACACGTGACGCTAAATAACTGCGTAACTTTAAGTTCATAGCCGCTTCATGAAACCGGCCGCTGGGGCTCGTTTCATGAAGCGTGCTTAAAGTTACGCAACTACTTAGCGCTACGTGTTTGCGTAAATTTCTATGTTCGCTAAAAACACATAATTTACCAATTTAGCGTTAAGAACGTTCTTAGCCGCTTCATGAAACCGGCCCCTGAAGCCAGGCGCGTGCTGTTTGGTCCAGCCTGACCAGGCCGCCGTTGCATTTGTGTAGCGGACACTCACTGGTGATGTGGAGTGCAGATGACTTTCGGCACCCCAGTCGCACGAAGCTGAGGGTGCCAGCCCCATCTGGTTCATGTTTTGTCTGAAACTTCCGAAAGCCTGTTCTTTAATAGTGTAGGTTGGATATGAGAAAGTACTCATTCTCTCAGAGGACAATAAATGACTGGAACAAATTATCTGATGATTGTGTTAATGCTAGCAATGTGAATATGTTCAAACATATACGAGTTATACGTAGGTGGAAAATTGTTGGACTCTCGATAAGCCAAATGCTTCCTTGTCCGCATGCCGTCTGGAGCTTAGAGCTCTGGACGGCAATCTTGTTAAATCTTGATGTGCGGTTGAGGCGCACCAGTGAGTGCGACTAAGGGCGTATCCGACTGGTTTTGTTGATGGGACTGCTATGAATTCCTTAAGTCTACAACGCGTGGCATCCCACTTGTGCGCGCCTCGTTTGACAACACGATCTAAGCTGACAACCATAAACAGGCACTATGTGGAAGACCTAAACGTGCTTATTTCTTGTTCACCCTGAACTATCATTCTCGGCGTCTAAAGATTGATGGTGAATTAGTGACAATAGAACACTGATTTCTTATTATTTCGGCATGATAATGATACTGATATGATAAGTATTGTAGATAAATGTAGTTAAAGTCTAACTGGAACAATGTCATAAACTATATTAAATTGTTAGGCGTATGGATTAAACTGGTACATCACGCAATGCCATTACGTTACGTGTATTGGTGGCCTAAAGGAGCAGTTCACACCTATTCATGTTCGTGTCCTAGATCACTGTTTTAACAGCTCATTATACATTTAAAGGCACTAAGACATGTTTAATTTAAACAAACAAAAATCTCCCCAAAATACTTCCACATACAAACCAGGAAAGGTCAATGTCCAGTATGTAGATTCTGTACATGTTATAATGAAAATTGCAAACGATTATTGTACTCAACTATATGTTTGCACTGAATTGATCATAGCATACCTCATAAGTAGACATACAAGTTACAAATCTGATAGAGTAAAAAACTTAAAATCTGAACATAGACATTTCTTACGTTCAACCACGAGTGTACAATTCTGCCACCAGGTGCCACCACTGTTGGTTGCTATGCATGTGTAGTCCCCGGAATCTTCACGAGTCAAGTTATCAATGGTCATGTCAAGGGTGCCTGGCATCATGGTTCGTACGCTGACGCGTCCGTTGTCCTATAAACAAGAATAAAATTACCTGTAGTAAAACTAAACATCCGTTCCACCACTGTGTCAATATATATCTTTTACACATTAAATTACAGCTAATAATTTACAAGTATTCCCACAAATGTAAAGTCTATCCCATGCGTCCACCATACACGTGGGAACATGGGGGCTACCCCCCTGGAATTTTTCTGGGGGGCAGACATATGGTTCTGCCCCCCCATTAAATGTGGGGGTGAATGTTTGTTTTTGTGGCGAGCGTCAATGGTGGGTGGAATTGTAAATTTTATGCGACGATTAATGTATACTTTTGTCGACTGTGAAAGGTGTGTGCAATTGCAGGGTAGACATATTGTTTTCTGCCCCCCCCCCCCCCCCAGTTACAGCGTCGCAGCGCGCAAAAAATTCAACAGCACCTTCCTTGGTGATATCCTTCGATATCACCAAGGAAGATGTGAAGATATGCGGCGGCGAAAAATTTTCAGTGGTGCTGAAACTCCGTTAGTACCCCCAATTTGAATTTCGTTCCCGCGTCACTGGCGTCCACTCATTTTTATAATACATATGTCTGTTTACTATGCCAACCTGTATTTTGGGATCTCTGTGAATTCGTACTGAACGGTGTCAAACCTACCTGTGTCCAATTCTCATGTTGTACTTACACTGACACCCTCCTCAAACGCGAGAGGACTGCCGACCTTGTGGAAGGTCATGAGAGGGGTTGGGACGCCATCAGCGGTGCAGGTGAGGGTTGCTGACTTGCCCTCTAGTCTAGTCACGTTTTTCAGTGCAGTCACCATCGCGGGAACTACGGCTGTCAAGAAGACCATATTCAATAAGTTATACAGTAACACAGATTACATGTTCCTTTTCGTAAATGTGCAAGTTCGCATTAATCTAATGCAATGATCTTTCATTCCTGACAACACAACTAAGTTCACACTGCGCCACTTATTCAGTTGCTACATGACAGAATGCACTGCCTAAGATAGGTTACTGATCTTGGTATGATTGTTAGAAACGTATATACATTTAAGAAATACATGATTAATATACTTGGTTATCATAAAAATGTGACAACAATGTAGTATTAATAATGGATGGATCACATAATAAAATTGGGCATACTGCATGTTTTCTCGTTGATATCGTTTCTGAGACACACTCTGAAACTACTATGGTCATTGTAGATATTATATTTAAACAAATAAACAAGCATACAAACAAACAAACAAACAAACAAACAAACAAACAAACAGACAAACATACAGACGTACAGACTGACAGACAGGCAGAAGAACGAACAAACGAACGAACAAACAAAGACTAAAACAAACAAACGAACAAACAAAACATTATGTAAGATGTTAGTTCCATAAAAGATCATGGATTTTCAATGTCTCTGTCAAAATTGATATATCTATCACGCAGTGGGTTATACCAAACCGTTATAGTGCTTGTACTCTTCTGTTGTTTGATCGAAAACACGTAATATGATTACAGTGCTGATGCTTCAACATTAAGAATTTGCATATAAACCAGTAACAAATCTAAAATAGTAAAAATCATTGAAATATCAACATAAAGTACAACACTTTCTCAACTGCACTGCTGACCTAACAACTACACAACGAATATTATTTTAATGTACTTAGCAACAGGCATTTCAATGTTTTAAATTTCATCAAATGCTGTTAATTAATATTACATTAAACAGTTTTAACTAAGTGTCTAAAATAAGATCAGACTTTTACGTAAGTTGTACCCTGACTAATGCTGTTAACAAATGGCAGCAGCTTACCTTCAACTAGGATTGTTCCATTTTTCTGCCAGGTGCCACCCTTGTTGTTTGCAATGCACATGTAGTTGCCCGAGTCTTCAAGAGTCAAGTTACCAATGCTCATTTCCAGGATGCCTGGCACCGTGGTTCGTACGATGATGCGTCCGTTGTCCTATCAAACAAACACACCATTTTAAGTTCTAGGCAGATCAACAGAAAATCCTTTCTGAACATATCTTGTCTTTGATTCTGTAGGAAAGCGAAATAGGCAACACTTGAATCCCCTAGCTCTTTGAAGACCATTACCACACATCATACAATTGATGGGATGTGACTGTAGAATAGGGTGGCCTAGGTATTGCCAAGAGGGCTGAACATATTGAGTGATGTGCTCCCCCCCCACCCCGCAAGGAAAGGGAGATTGGGGGAATTGAAGAAGAAGATGATGAAGAAGAAAAACAACAACAGTGGCTTTTAGTGATTCCGGACTTCCGAATATGTCGGCAGAAGCAAACTGGTTTGACAGAAATTGACCCAAGTTTCACGACAGCGACATATGCACTAAACCCCGGCCCTCTTGATCAGTCGTCCCGAACCCTACCAACCTGCCACCGTGCCATTTACTGGCTAAAGTCGTATTTTGGAATTATAACTCAGGGTAGTTGAAATACAATGTCACAATTGACATTATATTGTTGAGCAGTATTTCTGCGTGTAGGCGCACTATTGATTGATAACAAATGCAATCAACAAGTTCTATATCACATTGTGTCACATCAAAAAAACAATTACACCTATACCACAGATGCGGCAACTAGAATTTTGCATCACGTTATAATATAAATGTTTTTCGGGATCTTTGTGAACTGTGTGAAATCTACCTGTCGCCAACTGTCATGCAAGCAACACTTACGTTGTCGCCCTCCTTATACGCGAGCGGACTGCCGGCCTTGTGGAAGACCATGTGTGGGTTTGGGACGCCTTCGGCGACGCAGATGAGAATTGCTACATCGCCTTCTACTTTAGTCACGTTTCTCAGTTTTGTAATCCTTGCCGGAACAATAGCTGTCAAGAATGCAGTAAATATTATTCTGAATATAATAATACAATTGCAAAAGATAAATTTAAACCAACAAACCAACAAACCAACAAACCAACAAACCAACAAACCAACAAACAACATATACGCGCAACGTCACTTCCATAAACAAGCCAGACACTATTTTCAAATGTCTGTGTTAAAATGGATTTGATATTTGCTTGCGATATCTATTGCAAAAACTGTAGTACTTGTTCTCTGATCTGTTTTGTCCAAAAACATCTACCACAATGGCACTACATTGACAACTACATATCATGAATCTATATGAAAATTATACACCTACTGCAAATCGACATAATTGAAATCGTGGATTTTTTTTATTAGTTGTTTCATAATCGTTCCAGTTGAATAATGCGTGGCGTGTTTGATTTGCGAAAATGAAGATAAGCGTACGTAAGTTATAAAATGCTAACAAATAATGTTGTCGGTGTGATCCGCACAACGTTGAATAGCAACTTACATTGAACTAGGATTGTACCATTTTGCCGCCTGGTGCCACAGCGGTTGGCTACGATGCACGTGTAGTTGCTTGTGTCTTCAAGATTCAAGTTAGCAATGGTCATTTCCAGGGTATTTCTTTTGTATACTGAGGTTTGTACCTTGATGCGTCCGTTATCCTATCAAACGTATTAAAACATCAGATTTAAGCACAACAATATGTTGCCAAGGTCTAGCATATCTGATACTGCCTCGTACACAGGGATAGGGAATTACAGCCTTTGTTACGGAGACAAATTACAGAGACGATAATTACAATAGAACACCGTCACTGAATACGTACCACAGAAGTAAAACAGGGTGATATGTCAGCTATCTATGTGTCTAATTTACATTGAAAGCAGAACGCAATAGAACACCAAGAGAGACCATACATGCGCATTCGCACACACAAATTGGATCGCATTGCATGTGTTTGCTAAAGTCGAATTTTGGAACTGTATTGCCAATGTCAGCCTTGGAGCGGTATCTCGACTCTAGTCTACCAATAACATTTCTTGACGTGTGTACGTTAGCATCCTGACACTTATAGTATTTTTTGTAATATATGGAATGTTTGAAACGTTGTGAACTGCGTTAATTCTAGTTGTTTCCGACTACAATGCAAGACTTACATTGTCTCCCTCTTCAAACGCGACAGGACTGCCGACCTTCTGGAAGAGCATGTGGGGTGCTGGGATGCCGTCAGCGATGCAGGTGAGGGTTGCCGAATCACCCTCTACTTTAGTAATGTTTTTCAGTTCTGTCACCCTCGCGGGAACTATAATAAAAATATGGATTAGGCCTACGTTACTACAACGCGATCTTGTCTGATACCTATAAACGAACACTATTGTGAAGACCATTTTCAATGTGATTTTACAATAGGTGTCAACCCCCGAAGAAGTGTGTTTTTCGATGGATAGAGCGAACAAAAAGCACTAACCAGACATGCTTGTAGCACGCGCAAGGCAACATACATGTATGTACATACAATATTCAGACATATCCACCATAGAACACGAACAAATCCGTCGCACAGACCATTGTATTGCACCATGCCTTGAATTACCCTCTGTTGATTGCTTCAAACGTGGACCAGTTTTTCGACAGTTGCATTTTTACGCAGCGATCTGTATGACCAATTTCCGCCAAGGGATTATTATATATAGATTTTGAACTTTAAAAATATAAATCTGTCCATCTTCAAATCGTTGTCTATGCTATTGTCAGCTAGCACCGGGACTTGGAAAATATTACTTAAAATCATAGGGAAATATCGACTTGAGCGCAATTATCCTAGCTGTACAATTTGATAACAATTATTATCGGTGACCGGCATACGATTGCAAACACGTCCAATATATATTTCACAAGCATTGGACCAGAGCTAGCCAAAGAAATTGAAACTCCACCAGGTGTGTCAGTTTTTGATTACATCGGCAAACGCAAACGTCATCATTTGTTTAAAACAATTCTATAAATCTTTAAGCTGTGAGATGACACTCTATAATGCCGTCAACATGACTATGCCTACTTGGTTGAGTGTAGGTGTGACACACAACTTCAGACGTATTTTCCACACCCTGTGTACCACGGACAAACAAACAAACAAACACATTAAATGCTATTATGCAATTTCTAAATTAGGAATGTCTGCACATAAATGTTGCACCAACTCCAAACAAGAACGTCGATGTTCCTGTAGTCAAAACGTTCATCAGGTGCTACGGCTGCCAGACAGACGTAACGCCCGTTGTCGTCGCTTGTGATGTTCATAATCCTCAATCCGTCCTGCTCAAAAATATAGTGGTTGCCTGCAAAAACAATCGTCTTCTAACAGTATCAACTGCTCACTTTATCCTGCAGTATTACATCGATACATTGACATAAGATGTATGGTTAAATAAAATGTGAAAAATTTACATTTCAAAATCTAAAATTCACCCACTAATATTACTGCCGCTTATAGAGGATTCCACATAATAACAAAATAAACATCATTGTTCTATATAGCGGAAAACTGTTAAGCATTTACGGTTTACGTATACTGTAACAATCGTATTTCAGTTGCTTAGTGTTGATAAAGGAATGTTAACATTAACTTTGCTCTTTATGCTGTCATTGCGCACAACTAAATAACACATTTTAAATAACATATCTTTAAATAACGTATTACACAATTAATAACAACATAGTTTGCACTCGCCCATCGAGCAACAAACCATAGACAGCATTTATCACCATTATGATATGTTGATCTTAAACTCGTTTTCGCTGACCATGTAATTTCAATAATAATGATAAACTTTATTTATACACTAGTCTCCAGAGTACGACTCTGTTCAATAGTGTGTACAGAGTCGCTAAAATAAAACAATATACATACATAAGACTTAGTGGTGTAAACATACATTTAGTCTGATATTATGGCTCAGCGGTGCTCAATGCGTGGTGGCTCACCATTTACATTATGTTGCAGATAGATCGAAAAGCATACAAACAACTCTGTAATTAGCAAAACTAGGTGCATTAGTGTTTTTGAAATATATCGCCATTCCGTGGATGTGAGGCCAATGGTGCCAGGAAGCGAATGAACACAGAAAGAGGCGAGTGAACCTTGGCGTCTAGGAGGAGGTCGATTTTACGGGCGTCCGAGTTAGAGTGTTAATAAAAGTTAGAAGACAGCAAAGGGGACATTTTTCTAAATAGGTAACCTTTGATGGGCAGATATGTAAACATACGTACTAGGCTGGATATGTTTGCCACGATACCTCCAGGACACTGTGGGTGTAGGCTGGCCACTAACTCGGCAGATGATCAGGGCATCACTGTAGATACGTGGGAACTGTTCATTCGGCACTTCATCAAATGTAATATCCTCTGGCAAACATAGCCATCACAGCAAGTTTAGTTCTCCGCCAATATACAAAGTGTGTAGCACCCCACATGTACACAAAAACTCAAGTGTAATATTATCAAATCTAGTAATCTGTCAGTACACAAAATATCAATGTTAAGTTAAGTACCCCATCAGTGCACAACATATGATGTTTAGTATTCCGTTCTACACAAAAGTTCAAGCTTAGTACTCCGCCAGTGCACAAAAGATCAAGTTTAGTACTCCATCAGTACACAAAAGATCAAGTTTAATATTCCGTCACTACACAAATGTTCAAGTTTAGAACTGCGTCAATGCACAAAAGATCAAGTTTAGTACTCCATCGGTACACAACAGACAAAGTTTAACACTCCGATAGTACACAACAGACAAAGTGTAGTACAACGTCAGTAAATAAATGATGAAGTTTTGTACTCCGTCAGTTAACAAACATCAAGTCTAATAAAACATACACAAGATATGGGCTGCTCAAAGCGCTTTCAACTTCATTCCCTGACAGACCTATAAAATTAAGCACGGCGTCGCCTTCTCTTAGATCCATTCATTGCTACTCAAATACAAGTAGTCACCACTGAATATCAACAACCCTTATAACCAAAATCTGGAGAGGGTGGGTTTTGTAATGTCCAATGGATGTAACCTTCCTTGTCTCACGCTGTGTAGCTACGGTTGCTAGTTTGTTGGATTCGAACAACGTTGTCATTTTGAGTGATCGATCGCCAGTCAGTGTGTGACAGTGCCTCGGATTTCTAGGTGTTTGTGTCGAAGTTACGCATTTTCAAGGTGAATATGAGCACGTTTTTATCGCTTTTACTCTGTCCTCCACTTTGGGCATCTCATATGTTATTGCATAATGACTAGGACACTGCTGTGTGTTCTTATGTCCTGCCAAATAAGGCATAATTCTTTCGTAACGGCAGCGTTTGTCGTATTGTCCTGTGACATGTATGTGTCGTCTTTATGGTGCCTATGTTTCAATAAAGAAACGGGGGAAGTATTACAGCTTTATAGACCATTAATCGCGTGTCTAGCCTGATGTCATCAGCGCACGCCCCAGTGAGTAAGTTTAATAACGACCTCATGTACGTGTGTCTTACTTTTCAGTACATTTTATTAAGTAAATCATTTCCAATAAGTTAGCAGTATGTCTACATTAACTGCTTGCTCGTGTGAGAAAGCAAATGTAGCTTCGACCATGTAGTTCTGATTTGTTTGCTCATGGAGTCAATATCAACATAGGCACTAGGGCAATCTTTGATGCTGCACCGACTCTTTGGATTTTTTTCTCTTAATGCAAGACTAGATGAAGATATTACATAATTCCGCGGTTATTTAAAATTACCTTCATAACCTTACTTATCCACCGTAGCTTCCTAACGTATCCATCCATATCTTGACATCGTTAGTATTGCTTATCGATTTTGTGAATGACCAAATGTTTTGTCTTGGTGGGTCTCTGACCTATTATTATTACTAGCAAATTGCCCGTCACTTGACAGAATGGCTAGAAGAGAGTCATGAAATTAAGATTGACTAAATGTTAGAAAACACACAGCATCGTTACGTAAACACCATAATGCAGTCGCAGATACTCGTTGTTTGTTCAAAATCACGTATTACGTGCACATTACGTTTTAAGTTCAGAACCGTTATGGGACGAACTGATTTACCCCATAAAGGTGTCTTGACACATATTGGGTATTTTGAAAAGCTATAGGTATTACGTCCTACTCTAGGGTTTTTTGATTAATCCCTGAAAGTTTGGCGCTCGAGGAACAAGCCGCCTAACCGGGAAACGTTGAGATACATACGCTAGGTCGATTATAGTTAGATTATTATTATATCTTAAACAGTAGATATCTGGTTGACTCGCAACTTACTAAAAATCCTGAGCTTGATTCTCTTCGTAATGTGATTACCGCCAATCTCGCCTTGACACGTGTACGTGCCGGCATCGCTGTTCTCAATCGAAGAGAAGTAAAGTTTCAACACCTGTACGCCGTCAGACTCCAAGTAGACCCTGCAATACATGATAACACGGTAGTGCTGAGTGATCATGGTGTTCGTGCGTTTCAAATCACCTTCATGTTGTCGGTGGAAGTTGTGAATCCTTTGGTGTTATATAACAAATGGTTCATGAGTCAACCCCAAATTGCACACGACACTTGTTGTACAATGCGTTGTATAACACGAATTTCATAGTAATCTCCAATATTGTTTTCGAAAGAGTCATGAAGACTCTGGTTAAATTATGTAGTTCACCTACCTCTGTCAAACGCCCTGTGTGTGTGGGGGGGGGGGGGCATGCGTGCGAACGCGGGTGGGTGCGTGCGTACGTGTTCGTTGGTCGCGATTCTGATCGCGTAAATCATGCAAATGCCCGCTGGCAGCGCCACATATCATGTCAAAGAGCAATACTTAGCAGTCAGACTATGATCCCCGAGGTAACCACGATAGGCCCACACTTACTTCCCGAGCATTACAATTAATACGAACCACGATAGGTCCTGGGCCACACCACAACCGTCGTATCTTGAAGGCAGTGAGATGGTTGGGTAACACGTTTAGGGTAACTTAAGCTTTTTGTCAAGGCGACATGCCAGGGGATGCTGAGACGGGCGTAACAAACAGAGCCTCCTGGCGCGCCAGGACAGTGAAAACTAAGGCAACATGAAACTGGTAACTCATTCTCGCTCAGGTCTTCACAGTGACATATTTCATGTCCTCCTTACCGTCCAATCCGGTCTACAATCTCATTTCCGTCGCCACGAAACCACTTGAGGTGTGGGTCAATGTCTGGACTCTCCAGTTCCTCGGCCGAGCAGGTCAGCAACATTGACATCTTGAGTGCCTTGGACTGCGTATCCCAAGGCGGACTGATGCTGATATGTTGCGCTGCTGAAACATAATAGATCATATGTGTACATACTGTATATATATATATATGTATATATATATGTATATATATATACACGCACACGCATACACACATATATATATAGTCCTCAAGTACAGCATACGCAGACCGCCAATTATAAAAGATGTGATATACAACCTTCGAAAACGATGCTCTCGAAATCATACTGCGTTTTATGTGGAAGTAACAACACATGCAGCCTAGCTATTGGCTCATAACATGTTTGGTTACGAGGCTATGCGACTCGCGCATGCGCTTTAGACACCAGTATTTAAGCAATAGCAGCAGCGGGATCGACCTCATTCATTCAAAATTATTGGGTGTTTGAGTGTTCCAGTGCAGAAAGCGGTTGTCAAAAACATGAAGTCTGCTTTTGAATTTCCCCATGTGATAGATGTGAAATTAAAGAAGGAGCTAGAACTGGGTCGGATTTTGGGCCCCTTTCACATCCCACCAATTAATCCTGCTTACAGAATATCACCGCTAGGGGTTGTTCCTAAGAAAGTTCCAGGGGAGTTTAGAGTAATCCATAATTTATCTCATCCAGATGGTGAATCGGTTAACGATTACATTCCTAAGGAGTTTTCAACAGTGCAGTATGCAACCATACATGATGCTATTTCTTTCATTAAAGAATCTGAGTCAATAGTTTTTATGGCTAAGGTAGACATAGAAGCAGCATTCAGAATTATACCTATTGCTCCGAAAGATACACCATTGTTGGGTTTTCAATGGAGGGGACTTTATTACATGGATGCTGTGTTACCTATGGGCTGTTCAAGTTCTTGCTCTATTTTTGAAGCTTTTAGCACAGCACTGGAATGGGTTGCCATGAACAAGCTGGGTGTAACAAAAGCCATCCACATAATTGATGACTTCCTGTTTTTGGCAACTTCTCATGCTAAGTGTCTTAGTGATATGCAGGCATTCATTGAGTTATGTGGGCAACTGGGGGTCCCATTGGCACCGGGAAAGACAGTTGGGCCTTCTACAGCTCTGCAATTTATGGGAATAACGTTAGATACAGTAAGCATGGAGGCACGTTTACCAGAGGATAAGTTAGTACAATGCAGGTTGCTGATACAGTCATTCTTGAACAGAGAAAAAGCCACTCTTAGAGAGATTCAACAACTAGTAGGGATCTTGTCATTCAGTTGCTCGGTAATTCCTGGAAGAGGGTTTTTGCGAAGGTTAATTGATTTAACTTTACATGTCAGTAGACCACATTTTCACATTAGGTTGAATAGGCAGGTGAAACTAGACTTGTTGACATGGCAGGAATTTCTGTCAGGTTTTAACGGGAAAGCCTTCTTTATTGATGATAACTTCCTTACTGGGGACTTCTTGCAGTTATTCACTGATGCATCAGGGGGCATAGGTTTTGGGGCGGTATGTGGTCCAGAGTGGTTTTGGGGTAGGTGGCCCATGTCATGGAGTGCCCTTAATATCACTGTGCTTGAGTTGTACCCGATTGTGGCGGCTGTAGAGACGTGGGGAGGTTCCTGGGCTAACAATAGTGTGTACTTTTTCACTGATATTGAGGCCTTGGTCGCTATAATTAATAAACAAACATCCAAGGAGCCATGTGTGATGGCGTTGTTAAGAAAGCTAATTCTGTCTTGTTTGCGTCGCAATATTAACTTCACAGCTCGTCACATACCAGGTCGTGACAATACACATACCAGGTCGTGACAATACACATACCAGGTCGTGACAATACACATACCAGGTCGTGACAATACACATACCAGGTCGGGACAATACACATACCAGGTCGGGACAATACACATACCAGGTCGGGACAATACTTTGGCTGACAAATTATCCCGTTGCCAGATACACGAATTTCTGACGTTGGCCCCATGGGTCAATTCCAAGCCAGCGATGGTGCCATTCCACGTCTCCCCAGCCGCCTTAGGGACACTGTTGAGGTCATGATGCATGCGTCCCTGGCATCGTCATCGAAAGCGCAATGCGAGCATGGGCAAAATTGGTAGGTTTTTTCCAGTTATTAGGCACCGTTCCTGGGTTACCTGTGCCTGTTGCCATGGTAATGGGTTTTATTGCTTATTTACATAATGCAGGGTATGCACCTGCTTCCATTATTTCTACAATCTCTGCCATTTCTTACTTTCATAAACTTAACGGTTTGCAAGACCCCGCTAAGAATTTTATTGTTGCCAAGCTTTTAACAGGGGCACAAAACCTTGGAACGGTGTCTGATGTCAGGTTGCCAGTGACACAGCCAATACTAGTTCGTCTAATTAGCGCACTGCCACATGTAGTTACGTCACATTATAATCGTACCATGTTAACAGCTATGATGGTCCTCGCATTTAGGGCCTACTTACGGGTAGGGGAGATGGTCCCCCGTTCTAACAAAATGATGCAAGGTTGCCTGCAGCTCAGAGATATAGCTTTGAATGGGGATTTGATCACCATTTCTTTTCGACATTTTAAACACAGCAGTAGACATGGCCCTCAGTCATTGCAGGTAGATGGGCAGTGTATGATTGGTACTGCAATATATCCAGCTAAGTTGCTCAGAGAATGTCTTGTGTTAAGATAGGGCTTCACTATTTTCATATGCAGATGGTTCTCCGATGCTGCGACGCGAGTTTGATATACTGTTGAAGCGGCTGCTCGAGTTTTGTGGTTTAAGTAGTAAGGTTTTCAAAGGGCATAGCTTTAGAATTGGGGCAGCAACATCAGCTGCATTAAAGGGCGAATCGGATGCTCAGATTAGAGCTGCAGGTAGATGGGCGTCAGATGCCTTTAGGAAGTATATTCGTATTTCATAAGAAACATAACTAATCTGGTTTATGGTTTCGGGAGATGTACCGGAGAATCTGACAGTGGCGGAGTCTCTAGGTATGTCGTCTGTGACATAAAGCAGGTTGGTGTATATATATATATATATATAGCTTAGGCTCTGGCAGTGGCGGAGCCAAAAGCTACTATTTCAACATTTATGAATGCCCTAGTAGTGAGATATGGCTTAGGCTCCGACAGTGGCGGAGCCAAAAGCTAATGTTTCAATAAGTTAGGAATGCACTAGTAGTGAGATATGGCTTGGGCTCTGACAGTGGCGGAGCCAAAAGCTAATGTTTCAATAAGTTAGGAAAGCACTAGTAGTGAGATATGGCTTAGGCTCTGACAGTGGCGGAGCCAAAAGCTAATGTTTCAATAAGTTAGGAATGCACTAGTAGTGAGATATGGCTTAGGCTCTGACAGTGGCGGAGCCAAAAGCTAATATTTCAACAGTTATGAATGATGCAGCTCTATATATGGCCCTAGTAGTGTATGGCAACAGGTAAGCTTAGACTGACAGTGGCAGATTTCTTCAGATATCATGATTTATGCTTGATTATTTGCTCGTAGTATGCGTATACCCTAGTAGGATGTTATGGCAGCCCTGACAGTGGCGGGGTTGACCGAACGGTTTGGTGGGGGTCGGTCACATTGTATAGTTGGGGTGACCTGGTGGCGGAGTGACCCCCACACGTGGTGAATAGTGTATATATTGGTGGAGTGACCCACACACATATGATGAATTGTATGTAGTAGACAGTAGTGCTTAGCAGTCAGGGGCCGGCATGCTTGCTGTCGTTGTCACAATGGATGTGTATGTAACAATGTATAACAATATTCAGTCAATAAAATTGCATGTCATTAATTTGGCCTAATTCAATCAATACCTGACTTGCGTTGTTCCTTCTGCATAAATGAATGTATGTAAACAACGGGGACATACTGCGTTTTATGTGGAAGTAACAACACATGCAGCCTAGCTATTGGCTCATAACATGTTTGGTTACGAGGCTATGCGACTCGCGCATGCGCTTTAGACACCAGTATTTAAGCAATAGCAGCAGCGGGATCGACCTCAATCATTCAGAATTATTGGGGAGTATTTACAGCGTTTATTCAGCTTATTTGGATTTCGATTTATGTAGTTAGAATGTAGTTGTGCTGTATGCTAGATGACTGTGTTCGTGTAATATTATTGATCAAGTTTAGAATTCCCACCCTCCCTCCCCTTTAACAGTGGGTGACTTTTAGCAGGGCGGAGTGACCCCCACACATGTGGTGAATAGTGTATATATTGGTGTGCGGAGTGACCCCCACACATGTGGTGAATAGTGTATATATTGGTGGAGTGACCCACACACATATGATGAATTGTATGTAGTAGACAGTAGTGCTTAGCAGTCAGGGGCCGGCATGCTTGCTGTCGTTGTCACAATGGATGTGTATGTAACAATGTATAACAATATTCAGTCAATAAAATTGCATGTCATTAATTTGGCCTAATTCAATCAATACCTGACTTGCGTTGTTCCTTCTGCATAAATAGATATATTGTATAATCCCAGTAGCCCCTATTCTCTAGCCCCCGATTCGACAGTCGCCTCCTCAAGGTGTGAGCATTGAGTCAATAAATCTTACGGATTTATTTAACATTTAAAGTGCCCAACAGAAATCACTAAATAGATCGCCATAATGTCTTGTTTATTGTATATAAATTAGAAACTCTGTTTACGATATAGTAGATTGAACTGTCAAGAGCGTAAACGGTATGGCGTGTCTTTCTCTATAACGCAGCTATATGGGTGACGCGGGTGTTGTTATAATATCAAAAGCCACCTCTCTTAGAAATTTGGTTCTACCTGTAGTGCTACGATTCTCTCATAACGTGCCGGCTAACTAACTGGGACAACACTAGTGACCTTACCGACAAAGTACCTACAGCTGTGTTGATAAAACGTCTTTACTACAACGCACAGACCTTGCACAGCAATGCACAACTATTATATTATACTATATGGGATACAAGTGCCTATTTTATTAGCATATACCAGTGCACTGCATTAACCGATGTGTTCTGTCAGTGCCAAATAAGTACTGTGCTCATCTAACGCGATCCTCGCAGTTCGTCATGTAGTTAACAAAGCTGTCACGCACACTATGACTGGGTCAGCCGCCTATTTCAATCGCATCATTCGTGCAAACGCCGCTTAAATCTTACCTGTGACTGCAGAAAAGACCACCAGAAGTGGCAGATGATACAGCGAAAGTAGCATTTTGTCTACCTTCGCATCACAGGTGTAATCAGTTGGATATTTGGAGATAACGCTACTATAAATGGCAAGACAACTGGAACAGCGCAGAGGGCAGTTAAACCGGTGTCAATGTGGGATGGGTCTGATTTTGTGGCATACGTCCCCGGGAGGGGGGGCACTACCCTTACATGTGGGTAGGGGTGTGCAACCGAAGGTCACATACCCCGGGCATCCAATATCAAAAAGTATACCCTTGTTCTAGGGAGAACATGTGAAAAACGGACCCTTGATCTAGGGAGCCTCGGTAAAAAACGACCCTTGAAGTCGGCACATCCACAGTACTGTTGGTATAGGCAGTGCCCCCCCTCCCCGGGCATACGTCACTATAAACTTTATGAGACATGACGTAGACAGGTGTATTGCTGAGACGTAGCCCCAAATGAGACATACGGGGGGGGGGGGGCAAGTGTAATGCGAATCATACCATAAAAAAAGTGAAAACAATTCGAAAATAAATGGAAATTAAGTATGTTTTGTTTTCTGGCGACCTCCTACAACACGCCATAAGAATGTTTCAATTTAAAATTTCCGAAAAACAACAAAAGGGAAAATCTGGATTTGTGCATTTGGAACTATTGCCCACTTTTTGGAGTACAAAATACCGTTGTCTCGGATTATTGCATTTTGCATATTAGTTGCAAAACACTTTAGCGAGTCGAGGCGGGAATATTAGAAGAATACAAACAAATATGCAAAAAATATTATTGTATTCACATTACGCGAATGATAGAGACAGTTACAAACTTGTTTTAGAACGTGTGGGTTGGGGTTACTGTGTGTTTGCGTCCGTGCGCGCGCGTTTGAGAGAGAAAGAGAGTGTGCGACTGTGCGTGCATGCTTGCGCCATACGTTTTGTTAAACAAATTAGCGTCTCTTCGAGTATCAACTCTCACAGTGCCAGTTACAGGCGATCATGGCCATCCAGTTCATTCAATTACAAGTGTTGTAGCTTTTCGTAAACAGGCCGCTAGACAATCAGATATGTTAGTTTTGTCCGCCAATATCTGCTTTCTGAACTCCCTCAGTCTTTCCCGTTATCATTAGATATATTTTAAATTGTTCTGTTTCTCATCACTTGATATGGACATTCTCTTTGTCTTCTCACGGTTTTCCACATATTTCTTTTAGCTTTAGCTGTTCTAAGAACGTTTTCAGTACTTTTCTGCTAAAAAAAGCCTTTGTGCTGTTTCTGTGTTTTTTTTAAACTGTTTAGTGACTGATAATAATTCACAAACATTTACCAGTATAGTATAGGATATTGCAGGTTCTATGACCATTTAGGGAAAAAGTACATGATTTTAGTACAGTTAATTTCCTCTTTATGGAAGTCACACAACCAACTCAACCAAAAGTTAATTTTGGTCAACACGAGTTTAGAACAAATTAAAACAGTTCTTTCTATTTACACATGTCCTAATAACCATCAGTAAATGACCAAATATCACCAGAGCCAAAACGTGTCTCTTCAACTGGGTGTGACGCAGTGGTATTTTAACAAACAACCATTATCATTGATGATCCATTCATTTCATAAGTGATATGATGTTAAAAAATTAGCTATTTGACACTGGAGTACCAATCACACAATAGGTTGCATTTTGCAATTGCTCCACCGTTTGTCAAAGTATATTGAGACCCACAAAATCCATACAATATCAATATCCAGTCATGTGAGTTTACAATAGTTATAACTTATATAGCAAATTGTGGATAAACAAAACTGCTCAATACCATATAACGTAAAAAGCATAGGCAATACATATTCAAGTTTTATTCATATACTATATCGTACACACACTATTAACTGACAAAAACTATTTTTATGCCAGACATTTAGTTAAAAACATTATATAACTTCCCAATACAAAAGAAATTGTCTTTCACTTGATTCTTTTTTACTTTTATTTAAAAAGATCCACAGGTGTGCAAAAAGCACACACTATTTTAGGAATGGTAATTACGATATGAAGCCTGAGGTCTGTATAACACATACAAGTACGAAACTACCAGTACAATGTACAGGCACATACATAAGTAGTTTGTGTTTTCATACATTATGCAAGGTGCGTAAATATGCAGCAGTGATGCACCATATAAAAAAATACATCATTTAAAAAAAAAAAAAAAAAACTGCTACCGGTCAATTTGATATTACAGTATCATGACGGAAGATGGCAGACCTGCAGAATATTATTATCAATGTACACATATGTACATGTACAGGGATATACATACATACATACATACATACATACATACATACATACATACATACATACATACATACATACATACACCCTGGTGCTTGTTTTGTAGGCCATTCCTGACAATAAATGCACACTTTATTCAGACTGTCAAAGTTTGAAAGCAAGCATCGTTATTTCCAATGCCAAAAAAGTTCACATTTTCTAAGATGCCATGTCATTATTCCAGCTCTGATGGAAGATTATCTGGGGATATCAGACCCACGTCTATCCAAAATAATCCCTCCTCAGCTATATTAATAACTTTGAACTTCTCCACTTACAACTTTACAATAACTGTCAATTACATACCATCTCTGGCAGTCTCTCTCTCCCCCCCCCTCTTTCTCCCCCTTCACTCTCTCCCTCTACTATATATGTCTTTTATATATAATCTGATACACCTGTACTTTCAGTGACTCTGGTGCTGATATAAAGTCTTTTTCACATAACTGTTTTCAATGGGTCACTTGCTGACATTAAGAGTCTTTTTCACACAATCTGTCACAACTTGTTTTACAGTGGCTCAGTTGCTGACATTAAGAGTCTTTTTCATAAAATCTGTTGCAAATGTGGCTTTCCCTAAAATGTTGGAGGTGGGGCTCCTCCACCCACTCCTCCGATGGACCCATGGGAGGCGGCCCGACTCATGCTCCGGGAGGGGTAGTAGCTGCGGGTGCTGGGGGTCATCACCCCACCCCCCGTCGCTGCGCTGCGCAGGTTGGCAAGCATCTTGAAGTACTTCACTCTGCGCTCCTTCCCAAACAGGTCGTTGATGAGTTCTTGCCAGTAGGAGATGACGCAGATGACGGCCGCCACCTGGAGGCAAAACACGGAACTACATGAGATGTCACTCGGGAGAAGTACCGTGTAATAGTTTATGGGTATTGTGTAAGGAGGACCATGTAATGCATGTATGGAACCATGTCAGAAGTACCACGCAATAGTTGTTTGGTGCCATCAAAGAAGTACCACACAGAAGCTGTTTGGTGCAGGGTACTGTGTAAGAAGTACCATGTAATAGCTCTCTGGTACACTGTAAGAAGTACCATGTAATAGCTCTCTGGTACACTGTAAGAAGTACCATGTAATAGCTCTCTGGTACACTGTAAGAAGTACCATGTAATAGCTCTTTGATACATTGTAAGAAGTACCATGCAATAGCTGTATCGTACACTGTAAGAAGTACCATGCAATAGCTGTCAGGTACACTGTAAGAAGTACCATGTAATAGCTCTTTGATACACTGTAAGAAGTACCATGCAATAGCTCTCTGGTACACTGTAAGAAGTACCATGTAATAGCTCTTTGATACACTGTAAGAAGTACCATGTAATAGCTCTCTGGTACACTGTAAGAAGTACCATGTAATAGCTCTTTGATACACTGTAAGAAGTACCATGCAATAGCTGTATCGTACACTGTAAGAAGTACCATGCAATAGCTGTCAGGTACACTGTAAGAAGTACCATGTAATAGCTCTTTGATACACTGTAAGAAGTACCATGCAATAGCTCTCTGGTACACTGTAAGAAGTACCACGTAATAGCTCTCTGGTACTGTAAGAAGTACCATGCAATAGCTGTCTGGTACTGTAAGAAGTACCATGCAATAAAATGTAAAAAGTAATATCCTAAGACTGCGTAATATACATACTGTAAGGGTCATTTAATTAATTACATCTACATCTAACTGCCACAAATGAAAACAATACAACCATACTGTAAGTGAATTGTATTACTAATGTTACTATTTGTAATGCATGTAAGCATATTTATTCAGTCACAATATAAATACTATTTATCTAAGATACATCAAATTACATTGACCATTCAGCACACAACATGTCAAATATTGGAAGTTCTATTACTATCGCGATACAACTGTTACGTCTTTGAGATCCAGTCCACTCACCAGCAAGACTGAGTCGAGAAGCCAGTAGATGCTGATAGCAATGATTTCTGGTACCACAAATATGATATCCTGAAAACAATATCACAGGGAATATAACTAATAATATACCAAAGAACAGCAAAAACTAGTAAATGTTTGATGTAATTTAACATTTGTGTTCAAAGTATGATTGTTTTATCACAAAATCAGATTTTGTAGTACAGGTGTATAAACTGCATCAGATTATTTCCATTCACTACATCTTGATCGTCTGTAGTGTTTTAGTGAACCGCGGTATTACAACAATAATTGACTGTTACCTGTTTATAAGTATTGCCTTGTATTTCAACATACAACAAGAATGATATATTATAATAGACATTCAACGGAAGCAGATAACTACCAGATCATACAAAAACATTTTGGTTCATTAAAACATAACCGTGCGATCAATATGTTAGAGAAGATACACATTATAATCACATAACATTATTCATGAAAAAGGACAACTAGACTTCATCGAAAAGAAGCCATTATTAAACAGTGAATGACTTATAACTTGACATACACACAAGACAACATTTCCAACAAAACACAAACAATTTGAACAAGCCTTTAATGAGCAAATTCTCCTTTAACTTTAACACTATCTGATCACCCAACCATGACACAAATTTGGCCTGTGACCTCACTCATCTATGTAAGGACGATATTGTTTAGTGATATTATGAGCTAAAAGGTTGGTAATGGAGTACTCACATTAAAACGGTGACTGCCCAGCCAAACCATGATGTATACACCCAGCAAGAACTCGTAGATCCGGAGGCCTACAATGCCATATACCCAGGAGAAAACGAGGCGCTCCCCTTCGTAGCCCTACACACACAGACACACAGCGAATCTTTTCATGAGATTTTCCACAATGCATAGTTTTAAAGTAAAACTCTACTTGAAGCAGAGCATATGTGTGTGTGTGTGTGTGCGTGTGTGTGTGTGTGTGTGCGTGTGTGTGTGTGCGTGCGTGCATGCATTATAAAAACACCTATTCATGTATATACTATTCACCTTGTTCCAGTTGAATGTACTGTTTTCATGTTACGTTATAATTTTATGGTATAAGGAACCTGACTGATACAATGAAGATTGTCCAGGTGGTCCTCGACATAAGCCCCTTGGGGTTTCCAGAGGATCTCCCCGGTTGCAGTATTGGTTTTTTGTAATCCATTGTAAATATATTCAGAAATGTGTATTGTGACCGAATAAAGTTCTATTCTATTCTATGTATGCCTGTGGATGTACATGCGTGTTTCTGTGTCTATATGTGCTTGCATGCATGCATGTATCATATGCATAATTGCATATCATGTTAATTCATGTGTGAAATATTGTGTCATGTTTTTTTTAAAGGAAATTTTAATCACTATTATTTGTCACAGGTTACAACAGTTTTCTTTTCAAGACATTTATGAAATTAAAATGCATTATCCAAGACATCAGTATTTGTCAATATGCTACAACAAATACAAAAGGACAAGCACTAAGCTGCATAAATTATGAACATGAAATTGTGCCAATCTTTTCTCATGAGACAATCAATGAGTGTGGCCAAAAATTAGCACACACAGATCAAGGACGCATGGGAAACAGAACATAGAACTATAAAGTGGAGTTTGCACAGGAGTTGAACTTACCCGGTTGACCCCTACGGCCAGACAGAGACTGAGAGCTAGAGAGCAGAGGTTGAACGCCAGCTCTACGTAGGCAAACACGAGAATGCCTGCAAATATTACAGTTCTTGTTTAATTAGTCAATCAAACAATAGGTGATCTGGAAATGCTTCTTGACTTCTCAGATGTCAATAAAGTATCCAGTAGATGGCAGCAGTGTTACCACCTGGCAAGCTATTCTTATTTCATGTTGAGCTATTTCCTTGGCAAAGTATTCATATATACCATGCCATACAAAGAAGCAGTATTATCAGATGCTGACCATACACTGCATTTTGCAATATTATAGTTATCATTGGTACTGCACTCACTGGAACATAAATGTCATCAAACGAGTTGTATTTGTTGTACAATACCAACAATGAAATAATGCACACGTATGTATGTCAATGTGCAAACCTTGATACTCTAGGGCAGCAATAAGATTTGTTATTTTCTAATTTGGTAATACAATTGTTTACACATACAATACATGATGAACTATGTGTGTAAACAACTGTATTGAGTAAACATACTTGACATAGGAAATAAATTATTTATCAACAGGAGTGTGCAAACAAAATTGGCTGCTTGTTGCCATGATTTATACCTGTATCAATGGACATATGTTACACTACAACTATGGTCTAATAGCCATGCAATGGTTTGTACTAAATATGAATTAAACCACAGTAAACCCATTCCTGTCTTCTCTCGTTACCACTAACACGTTAGCAGAATGAAATATGTAACCCCCCAGTGAACCAGGTATTAAGTGACACAGGCCCATTCTGCACATGAGCCAAAAATAGCTGTCTCGGTCATATCCCATAAATGTTTTCATTTGGGCAGAAATGCATACCTTATAGTATCACCATTCAATGATCAGCTTAATTTTCTCTACAAACAATCCAAAACTAATAAAATACATTCATTTACGAACCGACATATTAAGCAACAATAGACAGCATGAGTGAAAATGACCTCGTTTATCAAAACATTGCTTTTTAAAAGTTTGCTTCAATATTACCAATAAATAAAATAATTCTGAAGATATTTCAGCAAATGAGGCATCATTTTGAAATTCATGGTCAGTGGAATCCAAAAAGGAACAAAACTTCATTTCACAATTTCGCAACTTAATCCCCACTCTGCTGTGTTTGGCCACATATACTGTATTCATTATGGTTTTCATACAGTATGTATATCAAATATTTTTGAATCAAAAATCTTTCAAACTTTGCTTTCCAATAAGCGTACAGGGGTGTACACCCATTTTCTTGGGTTCCTGGGTACAGCCATCTCAGCAGGCGTGACTGTCAAGCGATTTATGCATCCGCACATGAGCAACAGGATACCAAGACCCTGTAGAGTCTGATAATTCAGGTGGACCTTTCGATATTTTGTCACCACTGACCTTTGAATCTAGTGTGACATTGTTAAAAATTAATTACAATGATGGATTCAACAATCAATGTTGGCACTGGAGATCGCTGTCACGGTGTCAGATGCTCCTAAAAAGGGTGTGTATGCTAATTAGGGCATGCACACTTAATAAAATAAATACGGTATGTGTGTTGTATGGACACTGACCAGGTGGGAGGAAGACAAACTTCTCATGTTCTTCAAGTGTATTGGCCAAGTGATGCAGTCCAATCAGCATCCATATGTCAATGATGATGTTGGTGACCCCTGTTACCTGTTGACGACAACAATTGATCACTGTTATCAAATCAGATGAAACATCACCAACGTGACTGCAAGTTTCCAGTATTAATCACGTTGATAACTGTAAACAACAGCTGAATGTATATATAATATAATTATTTTAATAATGTGATAGTAACATTTTTACGTCTTTTGTGTCTGAAACGGTGCACTGTTGTGGTATGAAATAGTTCCCGTTTAGTAATCTCCAATTTTGCAGATTTGTGTAATAAATACCTAGATTTGAATAGTAACTCGCAAAGCCTAACATGAGAAATATCTTACTTTTGGATGAGGTGTCAAAGACCTCCAAAATATATGGTATCTCAGGAGGTCAATGTGTAATTTTATGGGATCGCATAAAACTACTGTGTCATTTATCATTTTTGTCTTCTTCTTCCAATACACGCCTAGCCTCAACATGCTGAGGATACAGGCGGTGCCGTGGCATGGCAGGCGAACAGGAAATTTTTGTTTTGTTTTTAGAGTGCAATATATAAGAACACAAATTATTGTGTGAATAAACAGAAATACGTGCAGAAGAACTTGTTAATGTCTAAAACATGGGGTAGTGCAAAGTCTGGATGTTGCTTTTAAACGCATCCAGGCTGTTTTGATTTACAATATATTGAGGGAGGGAATTCCAAAGTCGAATGGTACTGGGGAAAAAAGAATACAAGTGGTAGTTGCATCTGGAGTGAGGGATAAGGTAAGATAAGGAATGTTGTTTTCAAGTGACTACGTTTATAGGAATAAGGTATTGGTTTGCTGGTATACCCACTAGGCCATTTGCTATCTTGTACATCATACATAGTTTTGCATCAGTTCTTCTGTCTGATAGGGATCTCCATCCTAATGTCTGGAGCATGTCTGTTACACTGGAGGTATTGTGGTGGCGATATAAGACATATCGGGCTGCACGGCGTTGAATCATTTCTAGTTTGTTTATTTGTGTAAGGGTATAGGGATCCCAGACAGTACAGCTGTTCTCCACGATGGATCTGACAAAGGTGAAGTAGGCCTGAGTTTTTATTTGAATTGACGGGACTTTGAGATTTCTGCGGAGGAAGCCTAGTGATCTATTTGCTTTTAGACAAATGTTTTTTATGTGGGCATTCCACCGGAGATCTGAGGTTATGGTTACACCAAGATATTTTACCTGTGAAACAGTTTCTAGTGTTTGACCATGAAGCATGTATTGATTGTTAATGACAGTTTTGTTTCTTGTTACAGGTATGACATGGCATTTTTGAAGATTGAATTCCATGTTCCAGGTTATGGCCCATTTTTCAAGTTTGTGAAGATCTTCCTTGAGCACAGCTGTATTTGTCTTAGGCTTAAGGGCTATATACATTATGGTGTCATCAGCAAAAAGTCTAACTGTAGATGTAATATTGTCTGGGATGTCATTTATATAAAAGAGGAATAGACAAGGGCCAAGTACAGAGCCTTGTGGTACTCCTGATGTTACGGGGACCTCAGAGGAGGCCTCTCCCTCTATTATGACTCTTTGAGTTCTGTCTGTTAAAAATGATTGAATCCAGGAATTTGTTTTGCCTTGGATGCCATAGTGATGGAGTTTGTAAGTCAGTTTTTTATGGCTGACCTTATCAAATGCTTTAGAGAAATCCATCACTATGACATCCGTTTGCGTGCCAGACTGCATATGGGTAACTCAGTCATGTATGAACTGAATAAGCTGTGTCTCGCAAGATACTTGGGAGCGAAAGCCATGTTGAAGATGATAGAGAATGTTGTGTGAATGTGCATGTTTCATTATACTACTAACCAAGATATGTTCCATTAGTTTTGATGCTATGCATGTCAGGGAAATATGCCTATAATTTGAAGCTATGTATTTTTGACCATTCTTGAAAATAGGTGAGACATTTGCTTTTAGCTTAGCCAGTCTGTGGGGACTTCTCCTGTAGCATATGACTTCTGAAAGATTAAAGTTAGCGATGGCGCAATTTCAGCAGCCAATTCTTTTAGAATTCTTGGGTTGATGTTGTCTGGTCCTTGTGCTTTATAAGGTTTAACATTTTGTAGGAGTTTTAGTACACCAGCTTCTGTAATTTCTATTTCTGACATTTCTGGTAGTGTTGGATTGGGTAGTTTGGTTTCTTGGGGAGATGGGTCATCTGTAAAGACTGATTGAAACTGCTGATTTAGTATATCCGCTTTGGCTTTAGGGTTTGAGTGTAGAATTCCATTTTGTTTGAGAGGCGATACCCCTGTGTGGTTTGTACGGCAGTGTTTCATGTAAGTCCAGAATCTCTTAGCATAACCTTGTTTTTGTTGACTATCTTCAGTAGAGGTGACAATTGTGACTGACTTGCCTACACTACAGGTATATTTGCGTTTAAAAATTACAAACACCAAGTTAATAACAGTGCAAAACTCCTGCATTAACCTCGTATAGAGCTGTTTTTAGCGTAAACACATGAGACGATGGTTAGAAATTGTCAATAATCGGTGTCGGTGCACACTGTAAGTTTCGCGGTTTCGATGGAAGGTTTCGTCTGTTTTTACACACCTGTAAATGTAATTATCAAAACGCACACAAACTCAATGAACTTACAAAAGTGAAGATGGCCGACGCTTTGCTGCCAGTCTTGAGACTATCCCAGCAGCAACAAGCGCTGATTATCGGCATCTTTGTTTCAAGTCGGCGACAAGAATTCAATTAAATATCGCCCCACACCTGAATTACCGAGGCACTCTCAGGTAAAAATGGGTCAGTCAACTCAAATGAGACACGAAAGGACGTTGGGAAATAATGCAAGTTTTGTATTGCTTTTTTACAAGTGGCATGCGTTTTGGTATACACCTGTGACATTAGTACTAATATCCTAGCAGTAAGTCACTGCAGTTTAAATACAAGACTATTCTATATTCTTGATTGTTGTATAGGGATTGGATCATGTCATCAAGCCTCAAGTTCCAAATTTGTTGGAGTCACGCTTTTTTCAATCGGTTGAGTACCCGCTAGGTGGCGCCACAAGAGGCGTCGCTGATACAAATGATATTCCATGTAATCAACAGGGGTCGCCACAAATTACAAAATGTATTCTCGGTTCTTCGTTTTCTTTATGCGGCTAGACATAATTTATTTACTGGTGGTTCTGTAATGTTTCTGCCTTCCTCTCGTTTTGGTGTCTTGGACAGTCTTACAGGAGTCGTGTTCCACTGTCATTGGACACATGTCGCTTTCTCCACTGTTATATTTTGTTTGGTGTGCATGTGGTGCCTGAGTCTGCAGTGTCCTATCCCCAGACATACCATTATAACCTGGTCTTCTGTGGACAGTTGGTGGAAGTTGTCCTCGCTATTGTACCTGGGATCTTGTTTCAGCCATCTCCTCCTCTCCTTGTGAAACACAATGGTCTGTGCTACTTTTTATGTAACCTCCCCCTTCCCTTTGTGTTGTCAATATGTGCACTTCCTCGTTTCCCAGGATGTTGCAGTATGCTGGGATCCACTGGAGAATTGTCTGTACTGGATTTGTGGCGTTCTGCAGTGCAGAAAGGCTCTTGGTACAATACAGGGTACTACTATTCGCAGTAAGCGGATATTACACAATATCTTGAAGCATCATAGGGAAACTGTTAAGAGTCTACCAGCTCAAAATTCGTTTGTGGAGGAAGTGGCGGATCAACCAATAGGCGCTATAGGCACGTGCCTATATCCCGATGTAAGTCTAACATGTTTTAATGTTTTACATACATTATAGACGTGTTATTAAGGAGTGATCATTATTTATCGTGGGGCGAGTGAGGGGGACGTATTGGCTAGATTTGAAATCCAACTCACCCCCAAATCCTGCGCGTACACTAAAAACTGAGCCCTCCCTCCATTCCTTGGTTCCCCTCCTGATAAGTTATGGCCGCTCCCTGTTTTCAGCAGTGCTTTCCGAGATGGCAACCGCGAAGTGCGAACCCACACGAAACAGTGATGCGAACAAGTTGTGGTCAGGTATTAATGTGACACTTTTACACCAATACGTTTGTTGTTGCATGTTTTATTACAGGAAAAAAAAGGCCAGCAAAGCAGTGTTTCCCTGGGTAAAATTATGGGCGAGGTGGCAGGGATAGGGTACGCGAGCGCCGCAGGCGCGAAGCATTGCTAGGGGGTCCGGGGGCATGCCCCCGTGGATTTAAAAAAAACTAGCTTTAAAATGGTGCATTCTGAGGTATGTTTTAACCTTTACTCTTGAATATAGAGGGGGAGATATAAAACAACAAGATACTACTTGTAAGTGTAGTAATCATGATTGATAAAAGTCAGTAATCATGATTGTTTCATCGTGTTGAGGTGTGGTTTCCATTTTACCACTGGTATTCAGTAGAGGTGTGGTTTCCACTTGACCACTTGTACTTGGCTGTGGTTATGTTTTTTTGCACTAACCCTTGGCCTTTTTACCACGCTGACAGAGTCAGTAAAAAAGTAAAATGTAAGTTCTTATAAAGGGCAGGACTGCTGAAAGCGCTTTACACTTTACTCTCCTGGCAGATCTGTTCAGTCGAACACCATCTCAACTTCTCTGGGAAGCATCCAGGGGTATCATCTGAAGACTCTTTAACCATTACCTTTAAATGATTATAATATCATAATATTATGGTAAATTGGAGGTTTAGGTTCCAAAGATTATATTTTTGGAGCCGAGAGACAACGATCATCCCATTTCATCCGGACATGAAGAAGACGGTACGTCTACATATGTATCTGCTCGTGGCGACATTCAAGATCTGGTGGCTGAGTGACATAACTGTTGACATCTTCTTGCAGTTCTGATAACGATTGCATAGCTTCTGCAGAAGATGATGACCCTCCTACTACAGTCAGCGGACGTGAGGAACCACTAGAAGGCTGTCAGCTGACAGACCTCCGGCAGATTGGAAAACTACTCAGGAATTGATAGACCATTTTACAAGAAACCCACTTGAACAAGGATCTTCATAAATTGGCGAGATCGTACACGTCCAAGACAAGATACATACAACGGAAATCCTTTGTTCGAAAGTTTGCTAACGAGGAGAGTGTAACGAGGGACTGGTTGGTGTATTCTCCATCAACTGGAAATATTTATTGTTATGTATGTAAGCTATTCAGAAGCGGTAGTGATAGCTTTTCTCTGAATGGTTTCAATGACTGAAAAATGACAACACATAATCACAACACAGCTGTAAAGAAGGGGTTTGAAAATGCCAAAGCGCACCATGTTGATTCTGTGATCGCAAAGCAGCTGGAGAATGAGCAGCAATACTGGATCGAACTCTTCAAGCGCATCGTTGCCGTTGTTACCTTCGTGGCAGAGAGAGGACACCCGTTCCGATGCTACACCGAGTTGTTTGGGCAGAAGGACAATGGTAACTACTTAGGCTTGTTAGAGTTGTTCTCACAGTTCGACCCTTTTCTGGCCGAACATATTCGCCGATATGGAAATAAAGGAAGAGGTCAAGTATCATATCTCTCTTCAACAATCCGTGAAGAACTCTTCAAGCTCTTATCGGACAGAGTGAAAGCGAAAATAATTGCTGAAATAAAGAAGGCGAAGTATTGCACTATCAGCATAGACTCCACACCTGATGAAGCACATATCGATCAATTTTGCATCGTCTTACGATACATTCAGATTTACGGACAAACCGTGGAACGTTTTCTGGCCTTCATAAACATTGAGAAACACGAGGAGAAATACTTGTTCGAAACACTCGAGACTTTCCTGGGCGAATGCTGAATAAAGCTTGATGAGTGCCGTGGATAAACGTATGCCAATGCGAGCAGTATGTCTGGAACTTATTCTGGAGACCAGGCACGATTTCACCAGGTGAACCCTCTTCCTGAATGGGTACCATGCGCAGTTCATAGCCTAAATTTAATTGGGACCGCATCGGCCGAATCCTGCATTGATGCGGTCAGGTTTTTCGGCATCGTTCAGCGACTTTACACATTCTTGTCAGCTTCGCCACAGAGGTGGTCGAAACTGTTAGAGAACTTACAGAAGCAGTCTCTGTGGTAAAGAGCCTATCAGAAACACGATGGTCTGCTCGAGGAGATGCCGTGAAGGCGCTGGCATCAAACTACAAAGTAATATAAAACTCTGTTAACGCGATATTTAGAACTTCTACCCAACCTAGTCGTGCTCGAGGCAACGTCTTTGGTAAGCAAATGGAGCTCTCTGAACATCGTTCTTATGTGCATTGTGTGGAACAACATCCTGGACACATTGAACCGAGTTAACCTTGTCTTGCTGGAAGACATTCATTCTTTGAGTGACCCAGAAAGGTTCGGTCGATTCGAGAATGAATAAAGGTCCATTGCACCAGGACTTGATTACGACGATGAAAACAAGCGAGCAAAGAAGAGAAAGTTGTTCCACGACGAAACACCAGAAGAGATAAACGTGAGCGACTGTCGAGAGAACTCCCGAGTGAACACGTACTTAGTCATCATTGACAGATTACTCTCCGAAATCAAGAAACGGAAGGCTGCCTACACGAATGTCTATGAACATTTCGGGGTATTGACCGAGATTCGAGCTCTCACCGACATCGATATCACCTCGAAGTGTGAAGAGCTCACTCAGTATTACGATAATTATATTTAGCCTGATTTTGAGAAGGAATTCCGTCTCTTCACAAAATATGGATACTTCAAGACAGATGCCGAGATGATAACCTTTCTTCGTGAAAATAAGCTGATTACCAGTTTCCCTAACGTTCACATTGCGCTACGGATCTATCTGTCAATTTTCGGCCAAAGCTGCCAAGGCGAGCGGTCTTTCTCGGTATTGAAACGTATCAAAGACTACCAGCGTTCCACGATGGGTCAATCGCGCTTGTAGGCACTGTTATTTTTAGCCATAGAGTCGGAAAATTATGCGTTCACTCTCGGTTGATGACATTATTAGCTCGTGTGCCATCAAGAAAATACGCAAGGTAAAACTGTAGACTACGCATCGCTAAGCCTTAGGTGGGAGATGGTGTTATTCGACTTCGACAATCGCCACCAGCCTACCGTACACCACAACGATATCTGGGATATGTAACTTGCAATGGTTTACTTTTAAAAGAAGAACTGTTCGTGTATTAGCTTTATTGATGATTAATTAATGTACATTATGCTGTGTAAATATAAATAAAAACTACATCATGATACAACAGAGATGGGTATCAGCAATAAGAGGTGCAAAAACACTACCAGGAGCAGACTGTGGATCTGATCATGAACTACTGATGGCAGAGATGAAACTTAAGTTAAAAGTGAAAAAGGAGCAACAACAACACATATATATGATGTAGAAAATCTAACAGAAGAATACACAGTATCTGTGAAGTATCGATGTACAATATTTCTGACAACCAGAAGAAATCGCAAATGATATCAAGACAATTTTTCCAAGAGGAAGCGGAAAAACACCTGCGGAAGAGAAAGAGGAAACACCCACCCTGGATCAGTATAGAGACCTTAAAGAAAATAGCAGAAAGGAAAGAGCTTAAGAAACACAAAAACTGAGGAATCAACCAGATTAAGATATAATGAGATAAACAAGTAATTCAAAAAACTCTGAAAAAGGGACAAACAAAAGTATATAGAAGCCAAGTGTAAGAAAATAGAGGATTATCTGGCAGAAAACCGAAACCAAGAAATTGTTAAAGAAATAAAGAACATGACAGGTAAATTCCAGCCCATATTCGGTGTCATAAAAAATGGGAAGACTCTGGCTGATGCAGAAGACATAGCCAAAAGATGTAAAGAATATTGTGAAAATATGTACGCACGAGATGGAGACAACAACGACCCCCCCTGATATGGGAAACGAAGACCAAGACGAGGACGACCTTGAACCATTAAGAGATGAGGTGAAATGGGCCATTAATAATCTAAAAGATGGAAAAAGCCCTGGGTGCGACAACATACAGACAGAAATGATAAAAGCAGCGGAAGAAGAAGGAATAGACATATACCATGCACTATGTAAGGAAATGTGGAAGAGTGGAAAATGGCCCGGCGACTGGAAGAAAGCAATAGCTGTGCTCCAACTACAGAACCATATCACTCATTAGCCGTGCAAGCAAAATATTGCTAAAAATCATAATGAAAAGAATGAAGGATGAAATGGAAATGGAAGTGAGCAGTACACAAGCAGGCTTAAAAAAACAGAGGCACAAGAGACCATATATTAAATCTGAGAATGTTGATTAAGAAATTCAGAGAGATAAATAATGATCTAAGAATATGCTTCATCGACTATTCCAAGGCTTTCGACTGTGTGAATCATCAGATGATGTGGAAAACGCTCAAGAACATGAACTTCCACCCAAAGATAATCGCCCTCTTGAAATCACTTTATAGCAACCAACAAGCAGTAGTCAGGCTGGAAAACACAACTACAGAAACTTTCTCAGTGGGTAAAGGAGTAAGACAAGGATGTATTTTATTTCCATACCTATTCAACCTCTACACAGAAGACATAATGAGACATGTAGAAATAGATGACAGAAGTACAATATACGATGACGTGAATATCTATGATATAGAATAAGAGACCTACGATACGCAGACGATACGGCACTCCTGTCCACTACAACATCGGCCTAAGAAAAATAATTATGTCTGTAAAAGAACACAGTGAGAAAAAGGGCTTGTTACTTAATGTGAAGAAAACAAAGATCATAGACACTGACAGATACAATTTGAAAATGTGAACCACTATGAATACCTTGGAGCAAGACTACATGGAGACGGCAAGACATCATCAGATATAAGAAGAATAGTCATAGCAACACAGAAACTAAATAATCTGAAAAATGTATGGAAAGGCCAAACATACCAGCAAAGATAAGAATTTTAAAAACTTGTGTTTTCCCAACAGCTCTATACGGGAGTGAAACGTGGACACTGAACAAAGAAGACATGAGAAGAATACAAGCGTTTGAGAGTAAATGTTACAAAAAAGTCCTAAGAATGCCATGGATAACAGAAACAACCAACGCAGAGATCCTTAAAAAATTAAACATAAATAACTGCCAACTAGTGAATATAGTAAAAGGAATAAAACTGAGGTATTTTGGCCACATCAAAAGACACGATTCCTTAGAGAAAACAATCCTAGAAGGCAAAGTGGGGGGGGGGGAGGGAAGACTAAGGCGAAGATGAGAGCAGGACATCAGCGACTGGTTGGAAGATTACATCGTGAGAGCAGGAAAACGAACGATAGACAGAGCAGCATATCGTGGGATCATCCGGGCAGCTACTTCTCGCAGATATATACTGAACTGAAGACGAAGGAGGTACAAGAGATCTTTCACCTCAATTGCTATGGGGACTAAATGCCATACTTGCACGTGTAGACAGATGTTCCAGGGCACAGTGCACTATTGACTTTCCCATTGGTGGACATGTTAACGTTTTGTCAAAAAAACATTGTACTGGAGACATATCAGAATTTTTGTTACAGCCAAGTGCTGCCATCGTGTCATTGATATGGTGATCAAATGTCGTAAAAATCACATACTTCCAACTTTTTAAAAACGCCTGCATGCACGGTGTCTATAGATATTGCCTAAAATAGCCATGGTTTTCTGCAACCACATGTTAAGGTAAATACAAATGGCAAAACATCACTCCGCCAACTACACTCTTCCACATATGCGTAATTTCACTGACAATATATGCTAGCTACGGAACCTGCTAAAATGCCTGATCTGTTGCACTCAGTTCACACAAAACAGTTTTCACATTTAAAATATTGCACTTTCTAGGTACTATAAAATTATCATAACTAAATTACTGCAACACAACAGAAAAGGTAGCTCTGCTCGTACCCCCCCCCCGTGGGCATTTTGAGACTGGGGTAATCAGCAGTGCCCTCTGGCTCGCAAAGATGCGTAAAAGTGGGCTATTGAGCCTGGTGCAATCAGCATTATAGCCTCAATTATTCAGGCGCCGCGAGATGGGAGCACCGTAGGGCTCCCGTTCTACCGCCTAGAAGATAACGCTGATTTTCACTATACGACACTGATCCCGGTTTACCCTGAATCCGGATAGAGACGATGATTGGCTCTCAGGCTAACAATAAAACTAAAATTAAATAAGAGTCGATTTATATAAGTTTATGCTACGCATTGAGAAGGTTATATTGACATAAGAGATAAACAGAAACGTTAAATCCTATCCTAATTTATTTTTGGATTAAAAATTTAGATAACGACGCTGATTGGCTGCTCGCCCAAAACATTTGCTGCTGGCAACACACGCAAAATGGGATCTCGAGCACTAACCTCGATTATCATTATCGGGATGGGAGCACCGTAGGAGCGGTACTAGATGCGTGCATTCATAATGCGTGTTCTTGGCCAGACTCTGTTTCCTGGCGAAGTCATGAAGACGGGCGAGAGTCGGTTAAGCGAGACTAATCAGCAAACCGCTGCGGAGAAATGGCTGCTACGAAACATGATCTGAAGTGGAGCGTGTGTCACTGTGACGTTTACTCGTTTTTGGAGGTTATATTCTGTGGAATTCTCCCGCCAAAACTATCAACGAAGACAACCGTATCTCCCCTACCCTCCTATGTTTATCGGGCTATAAAATCGACCGTGGCATTAGTAATAGTATTTGAATGTTCGTACTGGGACCAGCGACCCTTATTAGTTTATAGTCATCGCTCAAAATTACCCGTCTGCTGAAATGCTATCTGACAGATGAATCGCAGCGGGTGATAACTTAATTCCCCCGTCGACATGTCGACACCAAGTCCGCTGATAAAACAGCCGTGTAAACGGGCGAGGAGGGGGTATTTAGACGCCAGTGTAGCAGTTTCCTTATCTCGTAAAGCTAACCCGCTGTGTTTAATGTTGTCTCCGATAGCTGCCCGACATATGCAGTGGTCAACGGAGGATGGAGAGTAATTTGATCAGTTCCGCCATGGAGATATTTGAACTTAACGGCAATGACATTTAAAATTAACAACTTAAATAATATTGTTTTAATATAAATTAATCACGATATATATATATATAACTTAACTACTGCGTAGGAATGGTAATGTTTCTCTGGATTTATTTCGCGACGATTGACGATTGATCTATTTATATAAAATACAATTTGTCAAAAAAGTAACAAGTCTAGGCCCTACTTGAAACGAATTGCATTGTTTAATACGAAAGTCATCAATACATCGTGTCATTATTTTAGAAACTCCTCTTGACCTATTATTGTTTTGACCGTTAAAACACCTCAGCCTTCACCATTTCGTCAGTAAGTCCGTTCTTCCTCGTTGTTCCCCATTGCACAGCGGGTAGGTATACTACTGTCGAACACTCGTTCTGTTCTTTCTTTCCGCAGCTTCTGTCAGCAGCCTCCTTTTTCCATCTTGGTGATTCCTTGGTCTGTCATCCTCCCCGATCTGCTCAAGTCCCTCCTCGTGCAGTCCTCCCAGGTGTGGTTTCTCCTGCCTTCTTGGTGTTGCTCCGTATCTGTTCTCTTTGCTAGTTTTTTTGCCTGCGTCCATCAGTCTTCCTGTTATATATGCATCCCAACCTCTTTCTTCAGGTCGTTCATCCTTCTTCTATACACCCTCTTTGTTCTTGTGATTCTTCGGTTCCAATTGTTCACCAAATGTATGGTTTAAACTTATCGATTATCCGCGAATCGGAGATGATCTGTGTTGTAAGAGATACCAATTAAAACAAATATACGAAACTAAATCCTGCACTTATCGCTCTGTCACAAGGAGCCAGATATCTGTCTCGCGCGATCTCCGAATCAACAGTGCGACGTTAATACCACGAACTACAACAAAACCCTTCCCGGCACCGCGGCCAGGAACGGTGTCCGATAAACACAAGTTACGCAACAAGCGGCGACTCAGCCACGGCTGTTTTCTCTCGGGGGTAAAACGGACGTGTTGTCATGGGTAACGCATCTGCCGGAATTGCTCGGACGAGGCATCGTGTGTTTGCAAGAAATCGGATTATGACACCGATTTAATGGATTTTATGACGCTGCCCAACTGGCTGGGATGACGTTATGAGAGGACTTGGGAGAGAGGCCGGGAGAAGGTGCAACCCCGTGGAGCCACCTGCTATTAATTTGCCATCTGCCGAGCGAACTCGTCTCGTGGTGATATCGACATAGGGTGGTCTTATTTCCTGTTTGCGTAGTCAAGCCAGGTTGCTAAACACGGCGCTAATGTGACAGAAAAGATAAGATATTCTTAAAATTGTATCACACCGCCTGGCACTTCTTTCGTAGACACGGAAACCAAAGTAACATGTTATATTGATTACTTATTGTTACTATTTTAAATACTATAAAATATCAATGATAACAAATCGGATTAATAAATACTAGTACTGATGATAAGCAAACACTGCCGAGAACTGAGAAAGAATGGCATATTAATGACATTATGTGAAGTCTGACGAAAAGCAAAAGTCCCAAGAAAGAAGACAATAAAAATATGTTGACGTTCGATATATTCGAAAATGTGTTATATTCCTAGCAAAATGTTTTATTTTATTTTTTAGTTTGTTTTTCTTGATACAAAATGACTATCACAATTTCTTTCCGTTAGTTTTTTCCTGTATTTTGTCCTAACAAAATAGGTTACTTTGTCCTGTTAGTTTCTTTCCGATTACCTTTTCAGTTATTGTTCTTGAACGTTACACTATGCCTATATGCCTATATATCCGCGGAAAGTTTGCCGATAGAGTTCTGACGGCCGTTATGGTACCATAGCGTTCCCAATCACGCCATAACAAAGCCCGTGATTTTTCCCGCAGGGGATAATTTACTTTGCGTCAAATTCTATACTTTCAATTTGAGTTGAATTCACTCGGCAAGTCATTCCACGCCGATGGCGGTATAGCCCATTTGCACAAAACCCTATCATGCAGCAAATTGTCAGATCACTACGAAATTTCCGCCGGCGATAGATCTGCTGGTTCCTTAATAATACCGGATAAACTTCTGTTGCGAATTGGTTCGTGGCGACATATATCGGATTCACATCGAATCGTTTTAAAAACTACTATAAATGTATTTGCCTTGAAATTAGAACAGTAAACCCATTGTAATGTTCCAGTTGTGGATGTTGTTCTAATTTACCTACATTTTATAGGATCGTTGAATTATAAGTAAAGCACTTTTTTATGTCGTGTGCGAATACTGTCAAGTTTTGAAACGTTTTGTAACAGTTTTGAAACGTTTTGTAACAGTTTAGAAAGTGGCACAGGACAAGTGCCCGATATCTGCGGTTTGCATTACAGCAACATACTTGTATATATTTTTTATAGACATCGGAATTGATTGGATACATTTCCAAATTCAATTACCCGGTAATACAGGTGTAGCAACATCAAATTCCAATTGCATTCAAACATAAGCTAAATTTAATAGCAATAATTGTACCCATGCTGAATACCGCACTTTTTCTATAACACTGTAGTGCACAGTTGCCAAATAGGTATCAATTTATTTGATTTACCGTACTGCATGTTATTGTTAGCAATTTTGTAATTCACAATTTGACCCCTTTTCCCGGCCCTTGTCCGAGTACCTCACGTTATATAAAATAGTGAAGTTTCGCATGCATGCGAGTGCGTTAAATGTGCCTCCTCAGCTCGTTTTTTTACTCATCCATTTCCTATCCATTTTGTGAAAATGCAAAACTATCCAGTTTCCACTATGACTTGCAAGTTCGTTCAAGCGGTTATCAAAATTAGATTATTCGTGTGTATGCACGATGCGATTATGCATGCGTTTACTGTGTTAGTGTTGTCGACTGCCATTGCTCTCTCAGAAATGATGTGACGGACAAATTCAGTGGGTTCAAGACAAAATATTTGCCTGGCAATTGGCTTGCACCAGTTACAAGATGTAACGACAAAACTCAATCCAATTAAAACAATGTATATTTTTATTAAACCGACTGCGGACATTATTTAAAGTACACGAATTCACACGTTACACATTTGTACATGACAGAAACGGATTCGCAACGGGCGAAACAAATTGAGAACGCAGCTTTAACGCAGCTGATGCTATTTTCCAACATCGCTACAACAAACATGGGGAAGTGTCGATAATTACACACAACGTCTACCGCTACGTCCATCTGTTAACTGCCCCTCGTCCGTATTCATCCGAGTATGAAATTAGACAACGACACTGGCATCGAATGACTTCACCAACAATGTACCAGCGGCCTAAATACCCTCCTGTCAGTAGACGAGGCGCTCGAATTCCCTCTGAGATTAACACATTACAACTGAACACACACAACAATACCATTTAGCAGGCAGACATATGATATCGCGTTCCCTCGATGACGTCACGGTGGGCCGTTCCCGCGTCTGTCGAAAATATACGGTTGTTGTGTGAGTGAATCGTTGTGTATTTTTGTTTTGAATTAAGCTTTTAAAAATAAGCATGTACACAAACGCAAGAAATGCACATGCACGCATGCACAGTACGCACGCACGCACGCACGCACGCACGCACACACGCACGTACCCCTTCCCCATAATTTATGAAACCTCAAGTTTTCCTAAGCCAGATAGACCCCTAAAAGTAAGAGTACTTAGAATACCCGGGATAGTTGTGGTTGCCCTGCTTGGGTGTCACAATGTCCCCAGAGAGAGGGGCTGGGCACAGCGTGACCGTCTAATTGCAGACTTGCGGACATTTAACGACGAGAACGTCACTGTCGAGGAGAAAACCGGAAGAATGATTAACGAGGCAACGTCATTCGGCCATAGCCCTACACGGCGCTATCGCATATGTTTATTAACTAGAAAGATCGCGCGCTGATTATATTCCAATCGACTTTCCTTTTGCCTGCAGGCACGCGGTAAGGGTAAATCGCCGAATGCTTGTTTGTGTTTTAGTTATACCATCCCTAAATGTGGGTATCTGAAGAGGCAAGCAATAATTATGGTTTTAATGTACTAGGTATGTTTATGTCGTTTCGTAATGGTTATTACTACACCGATGAACATGGATTTTACATAAAAAATTATTAATTAATAGCGAGTAGTAAATAGCGAGCATGGGCACTCGATTAAATTACCCGCAGGGTGTTTATTCGTCTGCACCAGTATTCTACCCCCCCCCCTCACACACACACACACACACACACACACACACACACACACACACACACACCCACCCACACACACACACACACAGTGAACGATCAACTACGATTTTCCGTAAAAATGTACACATTTAAACCAAACAGACAATAGGCTGTAAATGCGCAGAACAATCAAACGTTGGTTTCTACGGTTCACGTTAAACCCCACCCACCCAGACTTACAGGAAAGCTTGCTTATTCCGATTCACTGTAGCAAGTTTGGGTTCTTGACACAAGGTTAGGAAACTAAAGTTGAATAGCTTAGTGCCAAAATACTTGCTACGAAATAATAATTTATTCGAATAAATATTAGAACATTTAAGAGAAACAAAAAAACAGACAAAATAAAAAAGTGCGCCCGATGTGGGGCTCGAACCCACGACCCTGGGATTGCTTCGAGCCTAGTTGGTTAGCTGTAAGAGTCCCATGCTCTACCGACTGAGCTAACCGGGCAGACAATGTCTCGAGCGGCTATACGTGTACACACACAGACTAACCATAACTATCCTACCCGAACAATTGTTATTGTAAATATATTCGTTATTTATATGTAATAATATCAAAGTTACAACCACCGAGTCTGGCGTATGCTGCCTAGGTTTGCCACGACCCGTACGAGTATGCCCATGATGCCGAGTGATGGTCTTGGTGCCAGTGGCCGTGGCGTGGGCGTGCCGTTGACAGTTGACGTGGAAACTTGAAAGTCGATGTCGTAGCCGTAACTTCAGATGTAACGGCACAATTCGCCAATTAGCGCTAACATGACATAATCCAAATGCGCAGGTTACTGTTCACTGTGTATACACAACGTCTAAGCTACCAGTTTTAACAAAAACACCATTTGAACGACGTTTGCGTATAGGTCTACGACGTTATACGTTTGCCTATTCATACGTACTTGGTCCCGTAGCCGGAAGTTGATGTCATCTGTCTTATGAAATATTCGACGTTGCTCTTGCCATTTTAAACAACTTGGCTGGTCTTCCAAGACGTTCATTTGTTTATACAAATACTATTAATGTATTTGATTCTTCGCATGCTTTGCTTTTAGCTTTTTAATCATTCGCGTTTTCTTCCAATAGGCGTAACGATTATTTTTGATTGGACTGTTTCCCGATCCGGCCTAGTGCTGTAATCTACCAATAAATAAATCAAATTATTTACGTTCGATTTCAGTAGAAACAAGAAAGTAAGTTAGGACCAATTCGAGTTGTTTCGCCCATATGCTTAATGAATGAATGAATGAATGAACGTTTATTCAGAACATTGATAACAATATATATACAAGACAAGACAACCAAACAAGTTTAACTATAATACAAGTGAGAGTATACAATGTTTGAAGGGGGTAAATAGGAAGTCTTTGACTTGTGTAAATTTACCCCTGACATATATTTATATTTAATTATATACCTGTATATATACACACATATACACACATATATACACATTCACATACATACGTACATGTATTTTGAGACATCAATATTATATTAATCGAATTTGCTATTCATCTAACCATCTATCTACAATAATTGAAAACATGTAATGGATAATGTGCATATTCAAAATTTTAAGTATGTGATAAGTACACATCTTTACACATATTGTAGTTTCCTCAATGGCATGATTATATTTGTGTATGATTTTATTTAGATTTCCACAACCAGATATTTCTCAAATAAAATGTTCTTGCATTTACGCTTATATTCAATAATAGTATTAGTAGTTTTTAAATGATCACATAGAGAATTCCATAATTGCATTCCCTTTACACAAAGAGACATTGGTCGCATGGTAGAACAGACTCTCTGTCGTTCTAGGTCATGATTAGCTCGCATTGAGTATGCTATGTCCCGTCTAGTAAACAAACACTGAATATTTGATGGCAAACAGCTGTGGTAAGCTCTGTACATAAATAATGATGTTTCCAGTTCTATGATATCTGAACATTTTAGAACATGTAATTGTTGGAAAAGTGAGTTTGTATGATCCAACCGTCTTGCACCAAATATAATGCGGATTATTCTTTTTGTAATAAGAAAATACAGTTAGTATTTGTTGGGTACGTGTTTCCCCATATCTCTGCACAGTAATTTAAAAGAGAGAACTGTATAGAATACGTCTACTACTTCTATCGAGTAGATGACTGCATCTATGCATTATAGCAGTACTTTTTGAAAGCTTTGATTGTATGTATTTAGTAGACCATCAATAAACACACCCAAAAACTTGGTGACCCTTACTCTTTCGTATTTTTATATTAACTTCTTTGTTTAGCATACGATTTCCAAATAACATATAATTGGTTTTAGATATGTTCAGAGTTAATTTATTTACTGCCAACCATGTATACATTTGGTCCAGTACGTTACATACTGTTTCGTTTAGTTTATTAATGTTACTATTTGCATAAAAGATATTAGTATCGTATGCAAAGAGAATGTATTTTACTAGATTAGATATGTTACACATGTCATTAACGTATGTCATTAACGTATAGAATGAATAGTTTGGGGCCCAGGATCGAACCCTGTGGGACACCACATGAAATATTGCGCACAGCAGAATTACGTTTGTCAATGGACACAAATTGTTTTCTAGATAACTATTTAACCAGTTAAATGCCCCACCACGGATAACAAGAAATTCCATTTTTTTACATAACAGTTTCTGATTGACAGTGTCAAATGCCTTTTAATAAATCAATCAAAACACCAATAGCATATTTTTAGCATCCAGTGATTGGGTTATTGCATCAACAAAATCTATTAGTGTGTGACATGTTGACTTATTTTGTTGAAATCCATATTGGCTTGGGTTTATTAGTTTGTGTTTAGTAAAAAAACTATTTAAACGGGAACTGAACATTTTGTTCTACTATGTTTGAGAATTGTGGTAATAGTGAAATTAATCACCCTAATGCTGTCATTATAACAAGTTCAATAGCATAAACGGTTCCACAACATAGATACTTTAAATAAACAAAAATAAAGTAGCTGTTTAGATACTAGCAATAATGTGGCATACGTTATTTTCCATTTACCCATTTATTCTGGGGCAACGCGCATCCGCGATGGTGGCAAAACGTCCCCAACTGTGGCCTAAATTAAAATTGGGATTGGTTGTTGTAGAAACTAATCCGTTTGACATGTGTATGCCACTTTAGCAACTGTACATGTGGGATGAACTAACAGTTATATTATTAAATGACTAATCATTAATATTGCACTGGTTTTTTTTATTCTTATAAATATATAGAGTTTGAACATAAAAAAGTTCAAATTGTGTTTTGACAAAAGTGGTAGCTTAGACGTTGTATGTAGATCCTGCGTATTTGGATTATGTCATGTTAGCGCAAAAAACACGTAGGTGAAGAACATTATCGCAAGCCAGGGGTGGTAGTTGATTACGGCCTACACTACCCCTGGCAAATATCCCACGCACGGTATGGAAAGTAGCTTAACCAACTGTACATGTCCCTAGTAATTGACTCCGCCGGTCGATACCGCCCGTGAGAACAGTGCAGACGCCCGCAACACATATCGCAGACTCCAGGAAATTCCAATATGTATCCCTTCGACCATTCTCACAAGAGGCGTACCGCGCATTCAAATAATTATTTCTACTTCCCAAACATTACAATAAAAGTAACATAACATGATCCACGGTTGACCGAAATACAAACAGCCAAATCTTGGTAGCAACAATAATTTTGGCTCCCTTAACTTCAGCGTTTCGCAACGCGTCTGCCAGAGGGTAGTGAGACTGGTGTAATCAGCAGCGCCCCCTCGCGCGCGAGGATGGGCAAGAAGAACAACATAGAAGCGATGTAGAGAACGCGCCACTGGAACAATACACGATCTTCGTTGTATTAAGAGATAGTACATATCTCAGTCCACCATCAACACGGCACTCCAAACAAACACCGAGAACCATATGGTAGACCAAGAAGGAGTAAAACTGGCACTATAAGGAGGCACACAAACGGAGAAGATACGGAAAGAAACGATACAGTGGAGCGCGGCGGCGGGTTCGTTAGAGCGTCGGAATCTCAATCGATAAATTCTGGGTTAGAATCCTCTTGTTGCCGTTTCGAACCTTCGGCAAGTTCGTGCATTCTAAGTTGCTCCAGTTTACTCAGCTACTTGCATGGCTAGTTGGCTACCTGGCTATAAACAGTGGTGGGTATTTTGTGTACTGATAGTCTTCGGACAGTATTTGCAGCGTGACTTGGATACTTCCCTGAGTGGAGTGGAGATGGTGCTCGATTGAACACGCCTGCCAGGGAGTAAAATGTTAAGCGCGTTAAGCTGTTCCAAGGATTGCATACCGCGTTATATAAGAACTTATTTTTCATATACTTTGATATAAATTCTCTAAATTTTAAGTTTTGACTTCTTTCCTGTGATTTTGTTTTCTGTGACTGTATCCGTGATTCTTTTCTGTGAATTTATTTCCTACATTTAAAACGTCACCCCTCACAAACACCGAAAACCATAATAGGATATACCAGGAAGACGTGGACGTGGTATACCGGCTAGGGAGTCACGAAGAAAGAGAAAACACGGAAAGAAGCGACATGGATTATATGCTATATTATTTGCCTATATACGAGGAAGTCGTCCGACAACAGGACGTCACTAAGTTGTACTGACGAAGCCATGGCAAGATCATTCATAACTGATTTGTACAGGGCTGCATATTATCAAAAGGTGCGTTTCTACAAAGGACTACCTAAATAAAAAAATGGGTTCAATGAATAAAAGACCGTTGTTGCAATAGGCATGTGCAGCGCCTCGCAAAGCACTAGCGAGACAGCTGACGCGTTGCTTATTGCAATTGACGATCGTCCTTGCGGAGTTCCTGCCAAGGTGACGGGGCGACGCCTGTGGCGGCGACACACGGCCAATAGAGACTTGTCTACGTCGTCATCACACCGTGACAGTCTTAGTGTCACCTTCCGTGCATCCGGGTGCCGCCAGGGAGACAGCTTTGTCATCTCTCAGGGGAGATTACGAACACCACCTGAGAATGGCAGCGGCAGAAGACTACCGTTAATTACCCGCTGTTGAACGTAACACGTAGGCCCCTACACCTGCATCCCATATGCACGCACGCACGCACGCACGCACGCACACATACACACCAGACATGCACACACCCGCATGCTGCACAGTGTACGCCTGTGGACTTGGGCGTCCGGATCACTGGGGACTTCACTTGAACTTGCATTCTTTTGCCGTGCACTTGGACTCGTCAATAAAAACGCCGAATAGTGTACAATGATCAATCGAGGTTAAAATTTTGGTCAACAATTTTTTTCCTTTGATTCATTTCAAATTTGGCATACAATTGAAGAAGTATTGAAGGATATGGAAACAAAATATCTTCACACAAATATCGTTTTCTCAGATAGTACGCTACATTGAATAATGGGTCCAATTTATAAGCATTAATTATGTAATGAAAGGATATATACATATTCTCCGAGCTAGAACAACACTAAATGTAATGCTCTCTGACCATTTTTACGGGTCATATATATGTAGTAAATGACAGCAAATATGACTTTGTATAATAGTTAATTTGCTATTCAAAATACCTTACATGTTGAATGCTTCATGAATTTCATTTGATATCACACGTCGTGTAAGTATTGCTCTTTGTAAAATCCAGCTACATACAATTAAAGGGTTACATTGACGCTGTTTAATTTTAATCGACATCTGAACTAGGACACATAATTGTAGACTGCCCGTTGCTTACAACTATACTGTCAATTTTACGTTAGACCACAATACTGTTTCGCGTAACGGGGAAGACGGAAATGTCACTGTAATATAAATATCAATATTTTTTATTTCCTAGTACAATTGAAATAATAGCAATATTTTCAGAGATTCTCCAAACCCTTGAATGTCTCCTGATTCGCTAGTTAGTAACACTTGTGTGACAGTAGGCATACCATGATTAGATATTATTGGTGTAACACAGAAGTGGTAATAACTACATTTAAATTATATCGATGGATGTGTGTGCGTGTGCGTGTGCGTGTGCGTGTGCGTGTGCGTGTGCGTGTGCGTGTGCGTGTGTGTGTTGATTCTTAATAACAGTCTTTTTAATGATGTTTCAATTGCTATGGTAAAGTATTATGTTTTTTTCACATAAAGGTTTTCCCCCTCATATGCGGTTCAAAACGTTACGGAAATTACACCAATTTGTACCACTATTTGAACCGACACAGTGAAAAACGTTGCATACACTAAAGTCTTTCATATTCGCTACACAGTTGCACCAAAATGTCTATATTAAAGAAACACTGTCTTTCATTATTACATTATCTGTCGTATTTTTTCGTGGGTAATAGTTGCAAGGAAAACATATGCATGGGACACGGCGTTTTTGCAAAATTATGCTTGCCGTATATGACAAACTTGATGGTCTAGGTAGGTAATCAAAAGGACTACTCAAAACAAAAAGTTTTGTCAAACTACCGACGATACAGAAGACGCCTTATCCCGGACACTGAATATTTGTAATTGTACACTTTTTGCGTTTTTACTGTAGTAGAAAAACAATTTTCAACAGCTAGCATGTTAAAGGAGCAAGACAATTCGGGAATGTTGGGATTTTCGTTAATAACACAATGTTAATGACGCTTGGGTTGACAAGTTTATCAGTCCAGACAACAATGGTTCTTTAGACTAATCTGCAATGCAGTAAGCTGCTGCACGCGCTTCACGGACAAGTACGTAGCATCTTAAAATAATGGCACCAACGGAAAACTTTATGCACATTGCACTGTTTGTTTACGAGCGTGTGGTTAGATGACCCATCGTCTATTGCAAAACCCGCAATACAACTTTGCAAAATATTTGATTTGACCAATGCATGGGGGCAGCCACCTATCATTCTCCCGTTGAGGCTCACCAAAAACCTCAAACTACACACTCATGAGGCTAAAATGGGAGTTGTGCACCACACACAGCTTCCTGAGGCCTCGCTCTAGGCTAATTAGATCTCTATACCATTATTGTTACTGTAGTTAACAGGCACGAGCAATGATTGATTGCACATATATTTTCGTTTTCAACACATGATACTGACTCCGGCGTGTCACACAAACTGGTGCAATGATTCAAATGACACAACACATACCAGGAACAGTTTTTATATTATACAAGATGGGGCTGAAGTCTGAGATGGCTAAAGAGATGACCAACATTGATTATGCAAATTGGTCAGTGTTCTCGGTACTAAGGCGGAGGCAAATCATGGGTAAGAATGTGTGCGTCGTAAAGACGTAATCCCACCGGTCACCCACTTTTGGGCGAATTTACCCTTTCGGACCGCTCATAATGTCAGGACCGCTGATTATGAAGATGTTTTTTTAATGGGAAATATTTCAGTGTTTCTTACCTACTCTGGCCTATCCAGAGAACTTTTCCAACTCGGCCCAGTATTGTATGTTGCTATGTTGGGCCGATGTCGTCATGCCATCACAGGTCTATCAGCATTGGTTGCCCAAGGTTGGCATTCCAAGTTTCTGCCATACAATGGATGCCTACGCACAACCAACATTGGCCCAAGGTTGGCATTCCAAGTTACTGCCACACAATGGATGCCTACGCACAACCAACATTGGCCCAAGGTTGGCATTCTAAGCTATAGGCTGCCATTCTTTGCCAACCTTGGCCCAAGACGGAAATGCTGTCTGAGTAGGTGTACATAATGGGGGTCCGAACTTTCCCCCTCCGGTCATTTCTCCCCACTGAAATAAAAAGGCGGATGTTCCCCGGCAAATAAAATAATAGTTATCTTCTAGTCTCCACATTAGGATATATTTTATCGACTTTATTCGGACTCCAAAATCAACAAACACATGGACATCAATACAGTGAATATATCGAATGAATAAATATAAGTAAATGTAATGGAGTGAAAAAAAATTTGCGTGTCCCCGCTCTTTATGTTAGGAGAACTATTCCAACGAAAATTGAAACAAACGTTATAAAATAAGCATTATCACAGTTTTTTTAAAATAATTATTATGCTATAATTACGATGTTGGCTTTTTCCTTCATATGAATGAATGTTATGTGGTTTATGTAATTTACATAATCATTATTAATTGTTGTCTGTGTTGAGGTTTTGAGATAGATGACATACCCTAATATCTAGATTTATACAGAATTACAATATCATTTTTAATGATCAACTTGTTAACTATTACTTCAAATACGAAAAAGAGAAATGTTCGTCTTTTCATTTTAGTGGGGTGTACGTCCGCAGGGAATGTGCGGGGGAAATAACCGCGGGACATCTGGAGGGAATGTCCGGTACATTCAAATGTCCCACATTCGCCCCATTTGCCCCCTACTCTGCGTGTGTGCGTGCGTGCCCGCGTGTCCTCCTGTCGGTAAAGTCATCATCTGCCCGGTTAGCTCAGTCGGTAGAGCATGGGACTCTTACAGCTAACCAACTAGGCTCGAAGCAATCCCAGGGTCGTGGGTTCGAGCCCCACATCGGGCGCTCTTTTTAATTATATTTTGTGGGCCACTTTCTTAGGCCGTGTTTACATACAACGTTAATCCGCATTAGGATGCGAATCCCAATTCGGGTAGCGCAACGTAAACACACTTAATCCGCATAAAGTTATCCGAATTCTAATGGGGGGAAATCGATGGATTAGAATTCGGCTAACCGAATTAGGATGTTCAAGTCAATGCGAACGCTCCGTTTGCTTGGATTCGGCGATGGCGGCGCTGCTGCATGACAGAGGACTGTAAGTCTCGCGCAGAACCGCGAGACCGTATGTGACCTGAGGCGTGTTCGACCTGAGGTGACCGTAGATTCAATTTTTAATCAGGTCAGTCGTTTGTTGTTAGTTGCAACTCAAACCATATTGCATTTTCAGTCGCTATACCGTGTCAGGCTTGAGCTTTACACTGATATGGCGCGGGGCAGTCCATGGAGCAGAGAGGAGATGGCAGATTTGGTGGTGGTATGGGGTGATCAAGCTGTGATGCGGTGTTTTGATGGAAATACAAAAACAATAAGGCAAATAAGTTGACGAGCTACTAGAGTCAAAGGGACAACTTTCGGGAAAATAACTTCAAGCTGGTAACCCGTCATATTTGTTGACTTCCGCTCTCGCGAGACAACTGTATGACACTTGACCCGCACACCATTCCCCCTGGTGCACTAATTCGGTTGGCGCTTTAACCAGGCCTAACTTTTTGTATGTGAACACAGCCTAATTAGTTAATTCGGTAGACAATTATGGGGTACCAGAAAACTATATGTGGAATGTGGACACGGCTTTAGTCACCTCTAGCGACGCTAAACGTACTTTCTGCGAAATATATACGATGCATTTTAAAATGTTTATCGTTTTGTAATTAGACAAACGTTTTAATCACATGCATACCATTGTTACAAGAATAAGACAAGTAGTATTATATTTTAGCCGTCCGGTGAGCAGCCACGTGACCATAGGCAGATCTAGGAGGGCCCGCGGGCGGACTCAGGACAAAATCCCCTCTGGACAGAATCCCCTCAGACAAAATCCCCTCTGGACAGAATCCCCTCAAACAAAATCCCCTCTGAACAAAAAAATCCCCTCCGGACAAAATCCCCTTCATTAACTCTGAGGGGGTTTGGATGTATATTGTGTGACAAAAAATAATTAGGACCACATATTGAGTAACTAGTGTTGGCAAATGTGTTCCCGTGGGTATTTAAAAAAAAATGTCGGGTAGGCATGTATGATGATATTTAAAGAATAAAAATCACCCAAAATAATCGTGAAGGGGATTGTGTCAATTTTTTTCATAAGGGAAGGGGATTCTGTCCGGAGGGGATTTTGTCCGGTTACCGCTGTGGGCTTCCTTCCTAAACCTTTGTAATTTTGCCCCCCCCCCCCTTCTTCCGATGTCACCAGCCGAGCCGAGAAGGTGAAGTTACGGCGGCGCGGCAGCGAGATATTTTTTTTACACCATTTGATTCGGCCGCCAGTGGAGGTTGTTTTGTTGTGCCGCCCCCCCCCCCCCCCCCCCCAGACTACCCTCTCTGGATCCGTCCTTGGTATCATAATCGGAGCATTGTTACTTACGGCTGAACACTGCGATGATACATTTTCTGAACCATCCTCTAGTTACGTTGACCGCGAGACACGACGACACTTATGAAAGTCGAGATGTCTGCAGACTGATCTACAAGTATATAGAGAAACGCAAACATCGGGGGACATCGACCGTTACAAAGGCACAAGATGAAACCGGAAAGCGACAAGAAAGCGTTTGATATCAACCCTCATTCGTTATCAGTAAGGACAATCCGAAGAAGCGCGAAAATATGGTCGATGCATCAGATTGCTAAATCTAGATCGCCATCTCAACCCCCTTTGAAGTTCCCTCTTCCTCGCCAGTCCCCGAGGTATTGGAGTGTGGTCGCTAACGAACCACATACGGTGTGGGTTTCAACATTCGAGAAGTTTCGAAAATCGCGCGGAAGAAATCGAACCTACGTGTGAATGGCCAATTTGCCCAAGTCCCTTGTGAGTTTCGGCAGCGCCATCAAGGAATTCCTCGCATCATTTGTGCCGACAGAACGACTTTGGTTACACTATAATG